>VWZP01007103.1:431525-470302 GCA_013396995.1 Dicaeum eximium
GGGAGGCCCGAGGGAGGGGCGCGGGCGGGGCGTGGGGCGCGGTGGTCTGATCGCGAACGGCTCCGGCTACGTAGACGGGGGGAGGGAGCGGCCTGCGAGCGGGGCAGACCCGCGTAAGAGACAAAAGCCCGGCTCGGCCTCGCTGCTGTCGGAGGGGTCTTTTGTTGCCACTTCTTCATCGGGGCTTGTGCGCTTTCTGCTGCCGCCCCTCCCCGGCACGCCGTTGGATACAACCGCGGCGGGAATCGTGAGCTGGAGGCGGCTTCCGCCCGGCCCGTAGAGCGAGCGGCTCCTCAGCCCCCGGTCCCGTCCTCCTCGTCCACCAGTTGATCAAAGTTCGGCTGGGCCGAGGCGGAGAGCGGCCCTACCGCCCCTGCCGGCCGGGGCTGCCCGGACAGCGCTGCTCCGTCCTCGCTCCCTCCGGCGGCGTGTAGTGAAGTAGAAAGGAGCGGACACCTCCCGCCTCTCCTCGCTTGCCCTCTCCTCCCCGCGGCTGGGGCTCTGGATAGGAGGAGCCGGAGGAAGAGGAAGATGACGGAGTGGGTGCAATTAGCCTAACAAGGGACGGGCGGCGGAGGCGGCGGCGTCGGCGTCTCCGCGCCGAGGACAAACACATCTCTCTCTCCTTCTCCAGCCATGAAGGCAGCAGCCGGGGAACGTAGCTGAAGCCCAGGGTCGTTCCGGTGCTCTTCCCTATGGCAGCCGCGTGAAGGGGCCGACCCCCGTCCCCCGGCGGCGGGGCTGGGCTGGCCGAGCCTCGCCTGGTGTGCGCAAGTGACTCTGGCGTTGGTTCCCTCCTCCCGTCCCTTCCCTTCCCCGATGTGGGCTCCAGAGGATTTGCGCCTCGTTTGTAACCGGGAATGAAATAATGGCGACCCGGTGGGCAGCGGGGCCACCCGACGGAGATGGAGACAACGAGCCACCCCCGGGCGGCGGCAGCGTTGCCGGCGGCCAGGTAGGAACGGCAGAGGCGGGCGGGGCGCGGGCCGGGCNTCCCACTCTTCCTGCCCGCCCGCCCCGGAGTTGCTGGGAGTTGGACGCTGGGAGTGGTGCGGTTCCCCAGCAGCGGAGGGGAGGCAGCCGCCCGGCCGAGCGCTCGCCGCGCACTCGGGGCACCGCTCCCGGGCCAGGAGGCGGCGGCGCCTTCGCTGCCTCACGGGCCGGGCGGCGGCTCCGCTTCCCGCCCCGCGGAGCCGCCGCCGCCCTCGCCCTCGGGACGGAGGTTTGCCCGGGGCCGCCCCTTGGGCCCCTCGCCCCCCCGGCCCCGTGGGCAGAGCGTGGCGTGTCGCTCCCACGCCCAACCTGCCCGTCCTGGAGGAGCGCTTCGCTGGGCGCTCGGGGCTACGGCTTCGTCCCTGTCACATTTCTGTCGTGGTGATTTTTAGTAGAAATAAGGGTCTGGCCTCTGTCTGCTTGTACCCTGTGCTCTCCACCCTCCTGTCTATCCGCAGCCGTTTATATTAAGGATATTTCTATCCATAGCATTTGTTGCTGGAACGATCCTCTGTGTGTTTAGTTCAGAAACTTAATAGCATGCCCTATGGTGGCACCATTGCATGTTTTGACTTGCAAGACAAAGTTTTTAACACAGAACCGTGTCTGATCCTTCTGTGCTCCCTATTAATAGTAATGCCTCTGAAACAACTATTAACTTTAGATTCAACAAAACCATGTAACAGCTTCAGTAGACTTGTTTTAGGATTTGTCTTAAACTTTATTTACAAAGACAAACTTGATTATGTATTTCTCAATGTTGAAGTATGTATGTTGTGCTGAAGAAAAAGCTGATTTAAATATGTGTATGGCTGTGAAATATATGCCCTTTACGTAGATATTCCCCTTTTGATTGCTGGAGTTGAAACACAACTGAGTGATTTTTAAGCATACAGAACTTTATTTTAAAAGTGTGGGTGGTTTTTGGTTTGGTTGTGTTTTTGTATTTTGTGTGATTTTTTTTTTCCTTAGCGCCCTGAGTTTTAATTTACTGCTCTCTTGAATTCACCCTTTTGCCTTGGTTTGGAAGTGTCACATATGGTATTGTAGGATTTTCCTTTCTGCTATCACATAAATTAAGAGGTTCCCACAGTCTCTTAAAGCCAGGTGGGTTAGGTGAGGATAAAATCAGTCTTAAGTAAGAGCACATAAGATGCTAATACTTTGTGATAAAATGCAGCTGAAAAACAGTGCCATGTTTGGAGAACCTGTTCTTCAGTAGTGTTCAGGTGGGAAGAAGGAGAAAACTGCATGTCTAAGGGTAAAAATTAGTATCTGCTTTTTAATTCTGTCACATTGAAACTTCTGGTCTTTGGCACTGGCCCTTGTCATCATCTACCTCTCCCTGTGGTGGTAAGCCTTAATAAGGCCTATGGCACTATTGGAGCTCATCGTGTTAAAGCTGTCTAATTGGGGACTACTAATAAGTGTGGAATTGCAAAATGGGCTGCTCTGCCTGTTGTTTTGCCAGGTACTTACATGTTGGAGTTAAAATGTAACTGGTAGAAAACATGCGCTGGGACCTGTGATTGCCTGAATCACAGCAGGCCTGATGTAATCTTTGCTTGAACTTAGACAGCCCTGGTGAATGTCTGATCAAGGTTGCAGTGCATTCTCAGTTGCCTTTGTGTAATACTGCTGCATGTCTTAAAGTTCAGTTTATTTTCTTACAACTTGATTTTCATAGATTTGTGCAAAATGCCGAGAGAGTGAGAATTTGTGGCTTGACATCTGCTCTGTTCATTTGATGGAATACTGAACACTGCTTCATGTGCTATATGTGAACAAATCACTTTAATTGAAGTCTCTCATGTTTGTATTGAACAGTAAGAATGGCTTTTCTGTTTAAAAGATCAGAAAACACCTTTAATGAAACACAATTACTATAAAGAGGGACTTCAGGTTTCAAAAAAATTGCTGCAGTTGCAGGGGTTTATACTACTGTAATACTGATGTGCAAGGTATTAGCAATTTTGGGAAATGATTTATGTTTTTGGGACACTGGATCCCATATGGTGTTTGCATTATAATGCAATAATTAAGTAATCTGCATTTAATGTTTAGGTGTAGATATACACATAGCAGGCTGTCACAAGGAAGACTCCAGGCATAGCCATTATTCACCACAGTCAAGGGAGTTGCAACAGAAATTAGGACTTTGAATCAGTTTAAGTTTTTGGAAATGCACAACTGTAGTCATCAAGGTTTGAGCAAGAACTGAAAAACTTGTTCTCTAGCTTCAAGATCAGTGGTCAGACTAAGAAAGGGAATGTCTGACTGACAAGTGGTGCTCCTGTGGGTCTTTGTGTACACAGGTAGGAGAATAGAGGACAGGCGATTTGAGCCTCTGGATACCGCGTATGTTGGTTGATAATTGTGTTTTGTTTTGGATGCCTGCCTACTCTGATATTAAGTTCTCTTTGGTCATTCCTTGCCACGTTTTGTGTTTTTATTTTTTTAAATTTTTTTTTGTTGTTTTGTTTTGTTTTGTTTTTGGTATGTACCTGGTGGTCTTTCCCACGACAGAGCCCCTTCACTGAAACGATTGTTGCGAACAAAGATTGCACATTCAGGCTTGCAGGCTCCGTCTGAACATGGAGCGCCTGCTCAAAGGGACAGGTCACGTATTCTGGGCTCCTGGGGGAGCTGGCAGAGAGGGCCAGGGACTCTCTGGGCTGTTTGCCATTCTGTTTGAAATCTGACACACGTTTACAAATGGAAGAATTGCTGGGCTTATGTTCATAAGGACAGATAAGTGAGAGCGTGTTCTTTCTGGCTTTTAGATTAATAAGCATTGGCTATCTCTGTTCCGTCAGGTTGTAGCGGTATTTTGCTGGAGAGTGGAAGCCCTGCTGAGGTACAGGCAGTACTGCTTCAGTCACAACATCCCACCTACAGGCCTGTCCAGATTCGAGGCTGGAACTGGTGCTTTCATTAGTGTAAATTTAATTTCCCATTCTTTGCCTAGAAAGGCAAACAGAAAGTGCTTTTTTAAAAATTTTTTTTTATTTTCTGTTCCTACTGTTTTGTGTTTAAAGAAGTGCTGTCTCTTTGTATAGTTTACTGTTAATCTGTATTAATAGTACAATCTCAATATTAAATGCAGTTTTAAGAAAATATTAAGCATGGTGTGTTTGGCCTTAAAAGCCAAATTTTAATTCTTAACAATACTATTTCCTCAGTTTATGAATACTAAAAACAATTTAACTGATATTTTTCTTTTGGTTTTGTTACATGTTTTTGTTTTGCTTAGCAGATGAGTTGTTAGGAATAGTGAACAGTTAGGAATACATTTCCAAAGACTTCTGAAAAAAAAAAGAAAGCAGTTTAGGAGTACTTGCTTTGTAATCACACCTGTTCAATTTCAGAGAAGAAGAAAACCCACAATATTTTTACTCCTACACCTTATCAGAGAGAGTGCAACTGCATAAACTGAAGAGAAGCATGTGCTGGGTCAGGAACCAGAGAAGGGCAATGATGGCACTAAAAATAGAAAATCATTTGCCTTCTCGCTAACAATAATGAATAGATCGTTTACTATTTTAACAGCCTGGATGGGATGACATTGGTAAACTTCCAGTGGTGATTCCTGGGTGTTACATCTCTGCAGTATCACAGCAGAATGTCAGTCTTTCTGTAATTGTGCCTGTAAACATGTGAACTGTTCTGGAACTCTGTGTTGTTGGGTGTTGGTGCTTTTTCTGTGCCTGATACTCAGATGCTGTAGGTTTTAACTGTCATTTTAAAGATCAGAATTAGAAAAATCAATTTACAAAATTTTATATGTCAAATTGTACACAATACTGGTTCTTAAAATTGTACATTACTTAGGGTGATGGAGAATTCTGCACAAAGCTTCTGTTTAATAAATTCAGTATAAATACCAGCCTTACCAGGAGTTTTTGTTGCAGCTGTTCAAAAAGCTTGACTCAAATCCTGTTTAATCATGCAAGCATAATGCTGACTTCTGCTCTGATTTATGTCAACATAAGCCTAGGATAATTTGACAAAACATGGACCTCTTCCATGAAGAAATGTTACCTATTTGATAAGTGACAATATGAAGCAGGAAGTAGTTCCTTCAAGAAAAGGAAGGTTTCTGCCTTCTAATATAACCACATTTAATGTGTTTTTCTAAAGTGACTTCTTGCTTTCCAGTTACACAACTTTGTTGTTTGCACCACTTTGGTATAATTGTCTGAAAAAAATACTTTTGCAAGAGAAATGCAATGGGCTGAGAATATCTTGAAGTGTGTTCACCTGAAATAACTGCTCTTACTGCATGCAGTATATGCATTATACTGCAAAACGGAGCTTTTTTTCTTTAAAAGGTTTGACAAACATCAAAGCACTAAGCTGACTTTATCTGTGTAAGCTATTTTTAATGATTTTTATTAGGATGCAAAAATAACAAAAAATAACATCTACTACTTCAGACATATTATTTAATGTAATTTGTATTTACTTACATGAAAAAACAATTGAGAGAACGGTTGGGGAAGAGGAGCTATTTCATCTCACACACTGTATGCATTTGTGATCTTGTCCCTTTTCTATCTTTGAAAACATCTTACTGTAGGTGGATAACCAAATCATAGCTGAACAGTATGGACTCTGAAAAGAGTAAAGGCTGCTATTTTTTTTTCTTTAATTCTCTGACTACATACATATGTGCTGTGTAAATGATGATTATAATATAAACATGTGCAACCTGTGAGCCTTACTAAAAGAAAAGAAATATCTTTCCAAGGAAGTCTAAATAGCAGTGTTAGGCTTAGCTGTTAGGAATATATACTGATGCTTTGTAGCTGATCTGTTGGTTATTTTCTCTGATAGCAACTGGAAGAAAAAATTGAGGTTTTCTAGCATTAAGAGGTTGTGTGCTATTCCTTGCAGTTGTTTGTGTGCTAAATTGCATAGAATAGGAAGCAGATATAAAAAATTATGAAATGTTGTTAAATGAAAACAAGATTTATTTCTTGTGGTTAACAGGAGTAATTGTTCTTTAAAAAGTATGAGTTAGCCCTGGTGTAAATGTTGAGGCTTCTAAACTGCATTGAAACAATCTGAATTGACAGTACTCCAGAAGTCAGTCTGGTGGGCTGTTAGATACAGTTCCATGGTTGTGGAAGCTTTCAGAGCCTATGATCTCGTCAAAACCTTGAACTTAGGGCCTTGCTACAGAGGAAGTGTTTGTCTGCTTGCCACAATAGATAATGGATATAAACTAAAAGTATGTTATGCTAAGCATAGTACACGGACAGTGGATGCGAGTTTTGCTATCTGGTCATATTGATTTCTTTCTACAGAAATCTTGTAACACTTTGCCTGTTTATAATATGAAATGTAGATTATTGTAAGTGCTGTGCTTTTTGGCTGTCCAAATCCTTCTTATATCTTATAATTTTTATTTTTTTTGCAAAGACACTCCATGGTACTTTTTGCCCATCACCCAGTAGTAGGCACATACAGTAGAAGTGTAATGGGTGGGAGCAGTGACATCAAACAAGCTTTGATTGTGTTCATATCAGAGGCCTGACACATCTTGTAAAACAGAAGATGTATAATCTTAGAGTTATGAGGTGGGATTAAGCTGTTTTATGTATGCAGTTCCTGAGTACATAAAGGTTATTTAATGGGAAGGCTTCCTCTGGTGTGTTTTTCTTTTTTGTTGGGGGTTTGGTTTTTTTTTGGTATGGATTTTTGTTTTGTTTTTTGTTTTTCTTTTTAAACCATGGTGAAATGCATTTTTCATTTACACTAGTTAGATGGGAACTCTGGCTTCTCACTGTTTGGATGTTTACTTTGGTAACAGGGAAACCATTTTCTGAATTTACTGTTTGATGATTGCTGTTGGATTTGAAGAGAACTCTTCTGGGGAGGTGATACTTGAGTTCAGTGATTGGATCACTTGGTAATAGGATGGTAAAGATGAGGCACAACTGTATGCTTTGTTCTCTGCATCAGTGTGCTGGGGGGCTAGATCTGCATTTTTCTGAATTGGTGTGCTCTGTTGCTGTGTATGCCAGGGAATTGTGTTCAGCAGAAAGGGTTGCTGCTTTGTATTTTCTGTTTTAGATTTTTGCACTGAGAACTTGTAGATAAGAAGTGTTTTAGTGAAGCCTTTGGATCTGTTGCTACAGCTCTACAGCCTGTTTGAGAGAGCCTGATATAAATCATGTTAGTAAATATTTGGTGCTGGGCATGAGAGGTTCTGTGTGGGCATTCTGGAAAAACACAAACAGCTGTTTAGATTTTGACTCTGGCTTGCAACCATGAGTATACACCTTTGGGAGTGTAGGTAGTGGGCTTATTTTTGTTCTAAATTTCTTTATTTCCATTTGCCAGCAGCTGCTGCTTTGGTGAAAGTGAATGAAGTGCCTCCTTAGAGGACATGGCTAATTACAGATTGTCTGTTGGTGGAGGGGGGCACTCTGAGATAGACATTTTCTTTCATGTGTGTGTCATTTGCATAATGTGTTAGGACACACAGTATGGACTGCATTAAGCACTAGCAAATATGCTGTAGGGAATAATCTTGCACTGGCATCACTAAGTTGACTGGATAACATAATCTTCCATATTTTAAATATTGAGGTTTATATTTATCTGTTTGAAGGGCCAGGGACGAGAAATCAAATAGAAAGCCATATAAACTGTACTGAGGAGAGAAATTTTAAATGCTTCTGAATAACAGTTGCAGTTGGTACAAATAGGTTGAAAAGAGAAACCTGAACTTGTGTGGGGATTTTGGATTTTGTTTGTTTGCTGTGGAGTTTTGGTTTTTTTTTTTTGGTTGGCTGCTTTGTGGGGTTTGTGGTTTTTTTTGGGAGGGGGGTTGTTTTGTGCCCTCCTATTTGTATGTATGTATATCTCTTTACACTTTGATAAAATACTATTTATTTATTACAACTTTATTGCAAACCACTCACCCTTTAAAGGACTGTATTTTTTTCTCTTCTAGTTAAGTTCTTCATCTAAATATTTGGGGCTTTTTGTATTGCGAAGTTTGAGACATGAGAGAGTGAACAATCCTGCAATAAAAAGCGTAATTCTCTTAGTCTAAGTGTAAGGGCAAAAAAGACTGAAATTCAAATGATGACGTGGTTTAAAAACTTCGAGGTGAATAGGGGTCTTGGATACAACTTGTTCCGTCCATGGGGTGAGCTAAAAGAGAATCTTTTAAACTCTCAAGAATCCCTTACAGATCACTTGGCTTGTGGCAGATGGATACAGTCTGCTCAGTGATACATTCACAGCATTGAGGTGAATTACTCAATTTTGAAAACTAAAATGGAGCTCAATCTACAACTTAAGTTGCAGTTTTATATTGGAAAACTGCACGGGGAAAGGTGTTCAAAAACTAGTTTATGGACCTAGAGTCATATAGGTTTCAAAACCATAACATAATTACAGTTATTTTTGAGAAAAATACAACAATATAACTTGTTCAAGGTCTGTCCAGATGTAATAGAATGTGGAACAGATTAATTTCCTGAGAAGCTTGACAGATACTTAAATACAATTCTTTCATTAAAGTCTATGGCAGTTTAGACACGTTTAAATGTATTTGTCCTCAGTTCCATACTGTTTTAAGAGGGCTAGAGGTCAGTCAGCACTTGCAGGAGTATGCAAAGCTATCAAAATTTCCTTTTGATGCAAGAATTGAGAACGGAAACATTTTGTTGTTGTTCTTTTTGGTCAGCAAAAGAAGCAGCAGGTCTAGAATGTGCTCCTTAAGCAGGTGACTCTTCTTTCCTGTGGGTTCTGACTTGTTTTTTGTAAGACAAAAATATGGTTAGGGTTATCTTCAGAAGAAATGCTGCAGTTTTCATGTAACAAGCTGTTCCATTGCACTTCATGCTTTGTTATTGTTGTTGTGCTTCTCTTCTCACCTCTCTCATTTTGATGAAGCTTTAATAGGGAGCCTGTGACTCCAGTGAAAAGCATTCCCATGTATAACCACAAACATTTCTTACTCATCAATGGCTGTAAAATCTGACTTGTTCCCTCTTGCATGCATTTTAAAATTTTATTATCCTCAATCATCATGGTAAAAGGTGAGTAAGTAAACTTTGCCCAGAGTAATCAGTTTTCATGGCAATTTTACAGGCCTTCTGCTCCATTCTCTGTACTTACACTGGTTTTGTATGGGTCTGTCTACATACAGTCTGACATTTTCTGTATGCTTTAGTTATATTCTTAATATATGTTGGAGAAGTTGCTTTGGAGCTGCTTGTGAGGTGGGATTTAAACATAATCTTTCTTTTCTGAAGGAGGAAAGAATGAATTGCTTGTGTGCTGCTCTGAGGGTGTTAAAGTTTCCCATCTTGCCAAATTACCAATAATACGGAAATTGGAAAAGTGAAACAAGTGAACATGATTAACCTTCAGTATTCCTTGCAGTCTGTGTATCTGAATCAGATGCTGAGTAATTCAGTAGCAGCAAGTAGTTTGGCAGGCTGGTATTCTGGTCCTGATGACATGGAGGTGATCTTACAAGCTCATTGCTTGCATCTCTTTTGTTAGCATTTTAATTTTTTTAAAACATGGGAAGCAGTATTCCTGCTTTTTAGAAAATACTGCATACAGAACCAAAGTGGTCCTTGTAGCTGAGTATGTGCAACAAAGGGCTTTTTCTGTATGAAAGTGTTGTGAAATGTTACGTTGTATAATGGAAGCTGGCCAATACAAGTAGCATTTCGTAGCCCATGCCCTTTAGGTGTTGTTTTTTGTGAGTTCAGACCTGTAGATGGTTTTGAGTAATTTTCTCTCCATTTGCACTGTGACTGAGGCTGTGATTCAGCTGTATATCTAAACAGGTCTGGTAACTGCTATTTTCATGAATTTAATGGCAATGGAGAGGTAAAAGTGCTTCTTTTGTTATTTTTCTTTGTAGAGAACTTTTGCCTGCTGGTAGTTACTCAGAGCAGTGAAGATGAATTGTCTGTGCAGAAATGCTGAAGGATTTTCTTCAGCACTGTTGATACAAAATGTGCATAAGTGTCAAAGTATTATGTCACATATAAAATACTGAGAGGTAATGATTAACAAGGAACTCATGGGTGAAATCTTAAATGTTCTGGTAGGTAAACTCCAAGGATTAAACAGCACTGTAATGCTTGGTGTTGTTCAAAAGAGAAAATTGTCATCCATTTCCTAATAATTTTGAACAGACAATGTTCTCTGTTGTGCCTCAGTGTATAAATCCATAGTGCACTTAGAGCTGGTGTGTCTAGGTCCCATCTCTTTTCATTTTTCCTCATCTCAGAAACAATATAGTAGAACTGGAAAAGTTGTGGAGAAAGACTGACTGTGATAATTGAATATATGGAGTTGTTTCTGTATCAAAACCAAAAATGGAAGGTAGGACCTAGAGACAGACAGGTGATGAAATGTTGTAGCTTTTTCCGTCTTCATCTTGAATTTCTATGGATCAGCTCTTTACTATCTGCACCAAGAACTTGGAGGTGTCAGATGAGCATGGTGGGGTGAGAGCAAGCAAAAGGAGATGGTCCTTTGCATAAAAATTAATTAGAACTTGTTACTCTGCACCTTAATATTTTGGAAGTTAAAAGCAAGTGTGTAACCTGGATATATTTTTGAAAGAGCAATGCTTTTAGAGTTACTCAGGGCCCTTGTAGTGGAATGAATTATGGATTTGTGAATAATTAAAGCTGGGAGGATAGTCTAGTGATGCATGTTTCTGTGTTCTTTCCTAATTATTCACAGCTATCAGTATTTGGTTAGAGCTGGGCTAGTTGAATCTTTGATCTGATCCACAGGTGTTCTTATATGTTACAGTGCTGATTCCCTAGTAGCTCATCAGGATTCCTTCTGCTTTCAGGAGGTTCTGTACCAAGCCTGATGAAACAAGGCAGCTGTTGGTGATCAGCAACAGGAAATGGAGTTTTTCAAATATTCAGGACTGGACCTGTTTTTGCTTCTTGAAGATACCAAACTTATGTCTTTGGTTTTACTTGCTTTTGTTGAAGTTGTTGCATCATATGGGTCTAATGTTCTCCAGTTTTAATAAGCTAAAATGAAATGCACCGTTGCCTGCTCTTGTGTTTGTTCTAGCTCTTCTCCATCCCCACTCCCAGATGGAGAGCTCAAGGTGATTTGGGATTGTACACACAAGTTACATATGCAGTCATACTTTCATTTCTTTTCTACTTGTTTGTAGTCAGGCAAGTGCTTTTTTTTGCCTATAGAGTAGTTTTCTGTGCCACCTCTTTAGTGGACTGCATTACATTGCAGGACTTAATTTTTGATTCCAGGTCTTATTGCAGCAGCAAACTCTGTAAACCACTTAGATCCCCTGGAAAACTACTTTCTCCTTTTGTGGTGAATGATGCTGCTGGGACTTCTGTTTGCTGTGGAATAGTTACTCCTCTTTCACTCCATTTCTACAGCTTAAGGGAAGGAAATAGCACTTTCAGAGGCTACACAGCAAGCTACAAAGCTCCAAAGGGAGGGGACTGTGTGATAAAGGGGTAGGGAGAGGACTGGAGGGAGCAGCTCCATCTGGCAAAATGAAACTTCTCCCCTTCACCAGTCCTGAAAATCGGTTATCCAGAAGGTAAGGGAAAAAAAGTAAACTTCTGCCTAACAACTGGGAAATGAGACGGCCACAAAAACAGTTTTGTTGAGTTGGGATTTTTGTCTTTTGTGGGTGAGTAGAGAAATAACCTCCACCCCCAAAAACTATTTTTAAAGCTAGATCTAAAATGTTAAAAGGCATCTGTGGCTAAGATGGTTCCTGCTCTTGTAATCAGTGATTCATGACTGAGAAACTAAATTCTTTAATGCAAGTGAGTAGGGACAGTGGTAATATTAGACAGTTACTCAGCAAGGCGTGTTCAGGGTAAACAGTCCTCACTGGTAAGTTTGCCTGTAGAGAATAATTTTTTCCGTGTTTCATTTAATTTGGGGACTTGGATAAACTTAGGAAAAAATCTTGTATTCAGTTAAGAATTCAGTGATGCCTGCTTTTCACACTATCCCGGTGTGGGTTTATTTGTGAAAAAGATTCTCCCCTTGCAACTCCCCCGGCATATTAACCTTTATACATTTCATGGCCAGCATTCAGTGGCTTAAATTTTGGATGATGCAACATCAGTAAGTGATGTAATGGTTGTCTATAAGCTTCTTTGCAGTTCACAATGGGAATCTGAAGTTTGGAAACAGAATTTTTTTCTGTGTTAGGTTCTGTGTCTGCTGTGAGGGAGATGAAGCACAAACACCACAATCATTTTATTTTGGATAGTGCCAAAAAAATGAATAATGATGTTTTAGTGTGGTTTTTGGTGTTGTGGTCTGGTTTGGGGTGTTTTTTTTTTTTTGTATTTTTGGTTTTTTTTTTTTTTTGTGGTTATTTAGTATCTTTTTTGGTGGTGTGTTGCTGTGTGGGTGGTGGTTCGGGTTTTTTCTTTTTTTAAATTATCGGATTTTTAAAAAATTCAAACCATTAATATTACCAAATGAGTTAAGGAGAAGGCATTATGTGTGAGATTAAAACCAGGATTTGTGGGAGTCACTTGACCTTAAATTCAGTTAATACTGTGGCAACTTCCCCCACTTGGATAATCTGGTCTGGCAGATTTCTCTTTCCTGCTTAGGACCGAAGATACCTTTAGCTTTCATTCCTTGGAAAGTGCCTATAGTCTTCCTGACTTTTGTAAGTGAGAAAGCTGGGATTACAAGAGTATGTCCTGAACTGAGTGTTGCTAACCTTTTCAAGGCATGGGGAACAATGGGTGTCCTTTCTCTGTATTCTTTATCCCATGGCACAGTTGTTTTTTGTGAAACTTGATTTCTTTATTGCAAAGACACTTCTCATTTGGGAAAGAAATATTACTAGTTGCATTTTGGAATGACTTACTAGAGAAGGATCTTCCAATTTATTCTTACTGCTTAATAAGGCTGTTCTGGCCTATGCGCACATTATTTCATAAGCCTGTTTCTCTCTGTTACCTTCTTTACAAATGGCTGTTACAAAGTGGCAGTAGAGGCTTTATTTTTCATTATACTGTTTTGCACTTTGAGTTCCAATGAGTTCTGAGAAGTTCCAGTGTATTCATTGTTTTAAATGATTGAACTCTGGACTGTTTTTTATTCTTAAGTGCAGATTTAGGTTAGATGATTTCAGAAATGATAAAAAAATATATGTTGGAAGACATCTTGTGTTGTTTATGTTAATAAAAGTTTTTAATAATTGGTGAAAAAATGTTCGGTCTAATTTAAAATACTAAAATAGGGGGGAAATTACATTTATTCATACTCCATAAATAGTCTGTATAAATCTTTTCAGCTGGAGATGGTTCAGGACTTCAGGAGGCTTTGGATCAGTGGTTCTAATAAATGAGCATTTGGAAAAAAATCTTTAATTATTTTGAAAATCAGTTGTCCCTACTCTGTTCTTTAATGCTGACTGCTTTGTGTATTATGTGTGTGTATTATATATGATTCAAGTTAAATAAATAACTTGAATTGCATACTTTCTTCAAACCTTCTTTTAGGGAGATCAGTGTCAGGTTTAAGTAAAAATATCCCAAGCAACTAGCTTTTTCTTTGCCTACAAATACTAGTTCTTTGTATAATGCAACACCATATATGCTATAGAAAACCTGACATGCTGTTATATATGAAGTCACAATGTGAAAATATGAGGAATGTAAAAATAACTGTATAATGAAGCTAAACACAGTGGAAATGGATACATTTGTTTCAGGAACAAAATGTTTATCTTTTTATACAACTCCTTTATTCTTACGCAAATTTAGAGGGTGAGAAAGCTTCTCTGTTTAAATGAAATCTGTGAAGAATGAGGCCTGCTTTTTTGAACGACTGCAACTTTGTAGGTATGTCTCCAAAACCAGGCAGATAAGACTCTTTGTAAAAGTAGTACAAGTTGTGAATTTAAAAATGTAAATGATTAAATGTAAATTTAATCTAAGAAAAAGCAAAACTAAAAAAAAATCTTGAGTGCCTTTCCTTAGCAAGTCATGGACTGAAGTATAATTATACTTCATCTAGTGTCTCCTTCCAGCATTTACAGACTGTGCCTGTTTTAAGAGAATTTTATCTTCCTGGTGTGGTTTTGTTTTCTGTAGCTACAGCAGGATTTTACCTGGAGCCTGGAAACCACTGCTATACCTGTGGGAATCTCTCTTTGGTGTTAGATCTATGACTTGAGAGTTTCTGGCCCTCTGAGAGCAATATCGAGGCGAATTTGTTCTTCTGTTTCCCCCTTCCTTCCACATACACGTGTAATCACATGTTGTAATTGTGAAAGTGGTTGCTGAAGCCAGAGAAGGAATGGATGCACTTTTGTACTTGCATTGAAAGTCCTACGTGCATGGTAGCAGGGGGCATTGCAGACTGTACTGGCCATCAACAGGTAGGGGATGTTCGGGATCAGAGCTAGGATGTAGCACTTCACCAAAAACAGTCTGAACCTGGTTTGCCTGCAGCTCCCATTTGTGTAGCTGCTGTAAAATGCTTTTTCACTACTGAAAATACCGCACAGATGTAAAACCAGTTTTCACAGTGTCAGTGAATCCTTGAGGTTGGAAGGCACTTGTGAGGATTATTCAGTTCAGTAAACTGGAGCAGGCTGCCCAGGATGGTGTCTAGGCTGCTTTTGACCACAGGTATGGAGACTCAGCAGCTTTTCTGGCAACATGTTCCAGTATTTGATCATGCTTATAGTAAAATTTAGGGTGGTGGTGGTGATGATGTTTATATGGGTTTTCAGTTTGTTTCCGCATGTTTCCTAATTTCATTCTTGGCCTCCAGCTGGAGCTCTTCCTGTTGTTCATAATCCCTTCAATTTCCAGTTCAGTTCACTGTTCATTTTTATCTAGCCCATACTTCATTAGTTTGTCCGTAAGAACATAATAGGTGACGGTGTCAAAAACCCTCCTGATGTCAGGATAAAAAATACCTGCTACTCTGTTCTCATCTACCAAGCCAGTCAACTCTTTACAAATGGCCATCAGACTGATTAAGTATGTTTTATTCTTGATAAATCTACCTTCTTGTCCTTTGTATGTCCTTTCTTGTTGCCCTTCATGTCTAGTACCAGATGGAAATCCAAGTGGATTTTGGCTTTCCCATGGGCTTTGGCTTTCCTAACCCCTATCACTGCATACTCAGACAGTGTCTTTGTTTCTTCTGGATCACCTGGATTATGCTTGTGATCCTTGTACACTCCCTTTTACATTTGAGCTCAGTCAGAATCTTCTTGTTTGCCCATGCAGGCCTCCTGCCACCTTTGCTTGATTCTTTGCACGCTGATAAGGACCATTCTTGAGCTTGTAGGAGGAGATCCATGAAAATCAACCAGAGCTCTCCCAGACTCTTCTCCAGGACAGCCTCCTTTGAAATTCTTCCAAGCTGATCAGTGAGCAGTCCTGTTCTGTGGAAGTCCAGGGCTGTGAGTCTGTTATGTGGCTTTGCTCTCTGCTCTCAGGATCCTGAACCTCGTTCACAGTCACTGTAGCAAAGGTGGCCCCTGAACTTCATGCTCCCTAGAATTCTTCCTTTTCTTTAGGTATGACATTTAGTAGATTGCCTGTTCCTTTTTGGAATCTCAGCCACCTATGTCAGAAAGGAACTGTTAGCACATTCTGGAAACATACTGGATTGCTTGTGTTCTGCTGTGACATAATTTGAAAGCCAGGATGTACATTTGATAAGAAAATAAGTGAAGAGGTTTAGAAAAGGACTGTTAAATAAATTAAAACAAGAGCTTGTGTTCCTGCAGTTAAGTAATTTTTAGTTATTGTTGGTGTCAGTTTCATTTTTGAAATCTTGTTGGAAGTACTTTGGTAAGTTTTGCTGTCTTCATGTCTTGCTGCATCTTAGTGGAGTGCAGGTCTCCTATCGTTGTTTGACACGTGTTATTTCGTGCAAACACACCCAGGTCATGGAACTTCTGCCATTTGACCTGAAGTTGCTGAATGGTGATTTTTTAAAAAATAATTTCTCACTTGAAAGACAAGATTAGGAAATATATTGTCTTTCTACAGACGTTGTAAAAAATGAAAGTTAAAGCCTCCAGAAGAGAGCCAAATATTTTTGCACAGTCTGGTTACTGTCACTTATGTGTTGAGGAGCTTGGCACATGTGTGGTAGTTTGTGATTGATGGGTCACAGTGTGTGTACTCACACTTGGGACAAGACTGGTGAAATACATTCTTAAGATATACTGTGGGCTTAATATGAAGTTAGGTGACATTTTTGTTAAAGGTCAAGACCTGCTGCTGGCTGAAAGAAAGTTGTGGAGACACAAGGCAAACTTTCTGCAGAAATATAAGCAACTCCGAATTTAATTCATGTGGCTTTGTTTGTTATATAGTCAATAGTCAACCTGTAGTTTTCCACTGTAACCTCCTGCTTGTTTCTTGGTTTCTGCTAGTGTGTTGCTTTTTCCTTCTATTCCACACATTCAACTATGGTTGTTTTTCTTTAATTTCTTTTTGAATGTTGTAGTTTTCTATAACTTGTTTCATAGGATTTTTTGGCTGTAATATTAGTACTCCCCTGAGGACTGACAGAAGTCTGATACCTGATATATTATGATTGATTTAGGACTTGCTTGTTAAAATGGTATGTTTTTCTTTAAATGGTAATTTCATTAAGTTTCAGTGGCACATTAATTTCAGACTTTGAATATAGCTCTCACAGACTGTCTCGAACTCGATCATTTTGTGTGGTGTGTTCTTTTACATACAGAAAATGTGTTGGTGGCTGAACAGTTTTTCAGTCTGTTGGAACACACTGGCTCAGGTGGGTTTATGTACCATATCCTGGGTTTGTGCACCTGAATTTGTGTCTCAAGTTGTTTGTATCAGTCTTCAGTTATTAAAAGTTTCTCTGAGATTTTAAGTGCTAGTACATTTATTCCATATTTACTAGGAGTCTTCAGAGTGGGAATTTTTTTACCTTTTTAATTAGTTCTGCACTGTAGCCCTGAGCTTTTCAGTTAAAAAATAATAAAAAAAATCCTTAACCTTTAATTCTATCCAGCTTTTTTAGACCGGGAATCTGTTGCTCATTTATGTACTTTTGCTTAGTGTTCAATATAGAGGTAAGGTTTTAATATGGGACAGATTATTCATGTTCAGTTAAATGTTTGATGCCTTTGTATGTTGTCAATCACACCTGCCATGCATCTTAAAAATGAGGACTTCTTTAATGCCCTCTCTCATCTCTTCTCATCCTGTCCTCTTCCTACTGAACTGTTACTTCCTCTGTTGCTGGGGTTTCTTTCCCTTATTTAGTGCGTGGCAAAACTTTCTTCTTTAATGAATAGAAGACTTAAGAAAGGCCAGGGAATTACATGCTGATTTTGCAGCTCTGGAGGTCATTGATCCAACACTTCAGTGAGGGGAAAAGAATTAATGTCAGTGTGAGTAGTGCTGCTGGTGTAATTGTTGTTGCTGTGCTTGTGTAGCGTATCTGGTTGGCCATAATGTTGATGACTTTTGTAAACATTTGTGCTCTGTAATCTCTGAACGTGTTGGCCATTCCCAATCTGTTTGCTGTTGTGTTCCTCCCAGAAGACCATGCCCAGTGTTTGGCCCTGGCTGCAGGACATGACAAACTGGAGAGAGGGAACGTGCTCAGGTGTGCCTGTGCCTGCCTGCACAGGAGGCCACTGACCCCAGCTTTGCTCAGCCTGAAGCAGGAAGGAGGCAGCTGCATGGGGCTTTCAGCCTCTTGAAAGGGAAGGCATGAGAAAACAGTGGTAAGAGAAGCTCTAGGTGAAAAAAAGTCACTCTTTAGGGTTGTTAAACATTGGGACAGCTTGTGAGAGGTCCTGGAACCTTCGTCTTTGGAGATTTCTGAGACTGAGTTCAGTGTGTGAAGACCTCAGCAGCCTTTCAATCAGCAGTCTCCAGTGTCAGCAGTTAGGGCTGTGTGTTTGTCACTTTTTCTAGAAAAAAACATTGCTATGTTGTAAAAAGTCTTACTGGCAGGTCCTTTCTAATAAAAATTAGGTGTGTCTTAATACAGTTATGTGATGAAAAGGACATCTATCTGTGCCTGTAGAAGTCTTTAAAAAAAATCGGAATTAGATTCAATGCAAAACACTGGTGTGGGGCTTTTTTTTCTTTTTTTCTTTTTTTTTCCCCCTGAGTCGCACCCATGTAATACCTCATGAAGATTGTTTTCATTATAAAGTAAAGCTCAGCAAAATTGTGTTATTTTGGATTAGTCTGTTTTAGAGATAAAGGTGTTTTAGGGATAAGAAAAAGTCAAACATATGATGGATCTTGGTTTTAAGCCTGTCTCAAGAACTTCAGTGAGATGACTGGAGAGGGTGTGGCTTTTCATCATCCAGCATGAGTTTTTACTAGGGTGATGATTAGGTCAAATTTACAGTTCCTCTTTATTGCCTAACTTTGCAGGATGAAATTTCAGTAAAGAAAGTGGGAATCAGGTTGACTTTCTTAGGAGTGTTTTGTCTATGTGTTTCCTGTATTAACAGCTTTCTTCAGGTTCAGCACTCAGGAAAAATGAAGCTTCAAATTGGCTTTGTAGAGTTTTCTTTCTTACTTTAGCCTTACTTTGGGGCATTCCAGAGATTGTGTTTTAAACTTGGTTCTTGGAAACCATTTGTATTTTTTTTTTCATTGTGCTTCAACTTCTTAGTGTAAATAAATCTCTGTCAAGATCTTGGGAATAAGGAGTAGAAAAGATGGATCTGAGATCAGTATACTTCTAAGAGTGATAAATCTGAAGGAAATGGTGGAGTTATGATTTAGGGCATTGCACCACAGCCACCTTGCTTGGCCTTTATTTATTAATGAGATCATTGGATTTTATTGCTGATTTCTAAATACAGTATTACTTATGTGACTATTTCTGTGCAGGGTTGGAGGTAGGCTTGTGAGTAGCTCTCGACTTGGTGGGATGGAATCCTATTGGCCAGAGTTTTGGTGTGGCTCTGCTTATACCCTTTCATTAATAGTAAACACCCCAAAATATTTTTGTGGGTAAGCTAAAAAAAAAAGAGATTTTGCACAGCTTTCTCCTATATAGAAAGCTGAAAGGAAAACAAAATTATTTTATTGGTGAGAAATTAAGGGAATATGTCTCCACATCCTACTGTCTAAATCAGAATAAGACCTTGCTTCCAGAATTAGCTTCAGATGAGGCTTTTTATTTATTCATTTTCTGTTAGGAATTGAGCAAAGGTGACATTTCTCAGAAACCAGTTCCTTCTAGTTGATAGGAAGTTTTTCTCCAATCTCCTCTGAGGCCTGGTTGCACTTCTGGTGGCATTCTTGGTAGTCTCTGGCTGAAGTGGTTCACTGAAGGGGCAAGCAGTAAGCTGTTAGACTGGCCAAGCCCATCAATTCCGGAAATATCATATAGGCTTCAGAGATCATTTGGAAAGTGGAACTTACTGTTAGTTGGATTTTTTGTGCTGATGAATGCTGATGTGCTAGCTAATATGAGCAAACTTCTGTTTTTTAAGATGCTTCCTGCATTTAGAGAAGCAAACATTCTTTGTCTTAACCTTTCAGAGGATACCCTGCCTTTTTTTCTAAGTTTTGGAGTGGTGAATTGTGCCACCAGCACAGTGAGGTTTAAGACCATAATTCTAAGCGACACATCATTACCAAGATCTGCTTAGATACCGTCCCCGCAGAGCTGCATGTGTTGAGTTCTGTGGTTTTTTGCAATCAGTGTATTTCCCTTTAGTGGTAAGCACTAAAAATTACCCTGGGTTCACAGTGTAATTTAAATGTTGAGGCCAGAGGGTGAAGCTATTGACTTCCTCTGTAAATGTAGTGGGGCAGTGCTTCTAGCTGATGAAAAGCAGGTCTTTGCCAGTGCTACAGTAGTGTTTTGCATACTGTGTGTTTTTGTCATAAAAGTTCCTTTTATCCTGTGGTTAAGATATAAAAAGGTTTTAAATCCCACTGTATGAAAGAATTATTAAGTATTGTGTCAAGTCTCTTTCATGCCACAGTAATTTGCCTGTTACATACAAATTCAGACACCTGGCTTCTCTGCACCTTTGATCATTTAGATGTGCATTGCAGTAATTTTACATAGTGTTTTTCACATTGCATCTGAAAATACATTCTGTTGTCTAAACTGTAAAAAAAGTGGGATTTTGGGATGTATTCCGTTCTTCAACATAATGCTACTTTTAGCATCTACCTGGTCTGTACTTCAGTGTTTTGAATTTCCTAATTAGATGCTTAGACCTGGAGCTACACCCTGTAAAGAGAAACGTGACACTACCTTTGATATTGTTGTGAATTTGAGCTCTTGCTCAAATTTGTTTTGTGAATTTGAGCTCTTGCTCCCTAGAAAAAAATTATCTTTAGCTCTACAGACATGTAGAAAATGAGGAAAGTACAGATTAATCTATTGGAAAATGTGTGTTGATCAGAAAAATAAGTTTATTGTACCACCTCTATGCATATAATCTTGTGCCAAGAATATTTCTGATTTCATAATTTTCAGTTATATTTTTTCCTAAAGAATGTATATGAGCATTATAAGGTTGAAATGTGTTAAAAGCACTAGCTTATGATTCTGCAAGTTTCTTCTTTTACTTTTGATGAAAAGATCACAATATCTGCATTTCTGTAGGATAATTGCATGCTGAAGTAGCAGAAGGCAGTACAGGTGAAGATGCAAGGCTCCTTTTCTTCAGGCAAAAGCTAGTGGCAGAGTTATGTAATGTCATACATAGTTATTACATTAGGTTATGTAATCGAGTGAAGAAATAATAACTCTTGAATCTGATTTCTTTAGTTCATGGCATCAGTCTGCCATCTGTTAGTTGCTCTGCAGTTGCTCTTGAAGGTCCCTGGCCAATTTTGGTCAAATTTCAAGGCAGGAAGATGGTCTCAGAGGTAATGAAGTGCCTGGAAATTCAGAGTCAGTCAGAAGGTAGATGGAAGAGAAGCCCCAGTTAGTGCCTTGCACTGAAGGTGTGGTGGGGGAGCTGTTGTGGCCAGTCAGCACATGCATGACTGCCAAAAAACCATTCTTTCCCTTACAGGGGATCTGACAGGACGACAGAAGATGAGGGGGAGGTACAAGATGTATGAGACCGAAGTCAGTTCACTACTCATGTAGCAACTTGATATGTTTAATTTGTTTCTAAAATAAACCTTAAGCCTTCTTAGAATTCCAAAGCTCCCTGGAAAATTTTTTAACTTCTTTTAAAGGGTATTTGCTTCCAAGTAAATCTGCATTTGGATGAATGAAGACTTTTGAGAAGAGATGGAAATTTGCACAATGGTGGGGAAGAGCTTTGATCAAGTCCACATATTTTATAAAATGAAAAAGAATGGAAGTCATGAAAGTTAGTTTCAGAATGTGTCACATGACTGATCTGATAACACTGTTCATGCCAAACTGGGCTTGTTCCTAATGGAAAAAGATAGGGAAAAACTGAAGGAAAATCTAAACTTTTGAATCTCTTTTATCTCTTACATAAATTGCCTAGAGAGATTACTGGACATTATCAAGATTAATCTTTGAGGTTTTTGTTTTAAAAAACAGAATTTAAACCTCTGAAAATGCAGTGTATGGAAGCATGGTTATAGGATCTAAACTAAATTTTTTTTATGTATGGGGAACAGGGGTGTTTGATTTTGTTGTTTGAGGTACTTCATCTTCATTCAAGGGAATGAAAGCTTCATCGAGTTCTAGAAAAGCCTCTGGCACTTGTCAGGTTCAAACTTGTGCAAGTTCAAAATTTGGGGACAGTCAGAAGAGTAAGCTAGGCATAAGTCATCAAGCTGTATTAGTTAACAAGCTGTTTTTATTTAGCTCTTCTTCTCTTGGGAGTGACAAGTGGTGATACTTGTTTCTCTGCTGGGTTCTGTAGCTTGAGTATGACAGGACTTCTCTGTACTGCGTTATGTTGCCTGTAATCAATACAACAAATTGCCTGACAGATTTGAAAACCTAACCCAGAGTAGCTTTATTTGTAGCATATGTTAGCTGGTATGTTTACACTTCACCCTCCTACAAAAGGAAAGCAGAAGTGCAGGTGTGAAGAACGTTGTTCATTAGTAATCCAATATCTTAAAGTCTGTGTCCCCTGCCCATTCACTTGCAGGAAAAAATGTGCTGACAAAAGACTTCAGACTGCACTGAGCAATTCAGTGTAAATAATGTTTCTACATGGCACCTTCCTCTGTAGCATTTGTGTAACGCTAACAATGTGGGAGTTCTACTCGATCTCTACATTTCCCACCTTCACAGGTGGGAAAAGGAGAAAGGCTCCTGTGAAGGCTACTTTGAGATCTCTCTTGGTGTGGAGCTGAAGTGGCCAAGGAGGGTGTTTAGCATTAGGGCCTTGCCAGCTGGAGTGCAGCAGCCTTAAACAAGTCTGCTGTAGGAGCTTAGGGTTCTTGCTGCTGTGGGAAATCTACAGGAAGGTATCAAGGAATGTAATGTTCACTTAGAGGTTTTTTCCCTAGGGTTTTTAGAACATCTGTACAATGTCTGATCATGACTTGAATTTTGGGAGAGCAATTCTAAAAGAAACTCACATTGTCATTCTGAAGTCTAACACCTTGAAGAACTAGTGCTGAGTTTGGAGCTTGATCACATGGCACTGCAGTATAGTGAGGAATGGAAAGACAACAGGAGGTCCCAGTGAAAATTCTTCCTGTGGTGGTGCTCAAGTCAGTTGTGAACCCATGTGTGTTCAGATAGGATCACTAATACTGTAAGTGAAAAGCCTTCTGTCAAAGAAAATGTGCGTGCTGTTGATACTAAAGCCATTACATTTGATGTGGTCTAATGGAGATGCTTTTACCATTCCTGGGGGTAAAAAAAAGAAAAAAAAAAAGAAAGACCTGCCTTACTTTCTAACCTGGTCATGGCTGCGTTATTGCTGGTGTGTACACTGTGTCTTCTAGAGATTCAGATGTAACGTAGAAACAACTCGTAATGTATCTTACAGTTATTGTTTTCATGGGGACAAATAAGTGGTGGTGGGTAGTGCATTATGGTAGGAATAAGCATTGCAGTATTTTTTTTCTATGTTTTGGTCAGACATGAAAAATTACCATGTAGAGACACTTCAAATTAAGTCACATTTCATTTTGTCCTACAAATGTCCTGTCTATTTTGACTGGAGATTATGTAAAATAACCAGGTGAATAGTCACTGATGTGACTCACTAATGTGATCTAAAATTCATTTAACAAATACACTTTTGTAAAATTTTTGCTAGATTTTGCTGTTTTAATCCTCTGCCGATATAGAAACTAAAGGTTGTGAGAGCAAGTGGATACTGAAACAATACCGGTATAGTTGTGTGGACACTGGATTAGACAAACAGGAATTTCCACAGGAGAAGTACATTTGCCATCCAGGAACTTGCAGATGGAAAGTAAGTGATCTGCTCTTGAGAGACATTGAGCTTGTAGGTAGCAGTGATGATAGCTTCAGTAAACTTACATGTTCTCAGGAGTTTGGTCTCATTAACACCATAAATGTTATCAAGTGCTTAATGGTGTGACAGAAGTATACTTTGTCTAAGAGTACATGTGGCTTTTATTTCTGACTCAGTGCTCCCTAATCTTGGCTGTGCATTTCTTAAACAGAACACTGTTAGAAGCTTGCTTCCAGTTTCCAAAGACTGCCAGCTTCTTTACTAGAGTGCAGTTTGAAGAATCAAACAGATCCTATTTTATATTAATTTTTTTGGGGATAACATGCAAAATGATACTTTCTGATAGCTGAAGCCAGTAAAAAGTTAGGTTTTGTTTAGATGTTGGCTGCTGAAACAGATCTGTGGCTGAATATGTCAGACAAAGAAAAGAAAGTGCTAGAAGGTGGTTAAAGAAAGGAAACACAGAACTAGTCTACTGAAAATAACTATGGCTAAAAAGGAAGTGGGTACTAGTTGAGCTTAACTGGTGAACTGAACTGATTACTCAAGAGAAAAGGACTTTGTGTTGTGACTCAAACTGACACTTGACAGGTCAGTCCTGCTATCACATGTCCTTCTTGGAAGAAAACATGATGGTGAAGTTGTTTTGAGAGTGCGTGCAGGAGAGTTTTTGAAGAATTAGGCAGCCAAATTGAGGAGTACCTCACTGCATGATTAAAACAATTACTACTACAACAACTCTCTTTATATGATTTAGATATTGTAAATTTGTTCACGGGGTGATGGAATGATGTGTTTACAAAATGCATCATAAAATACATTGTTGAATTCATCTAATGAGCTTATACATGGATAAAATACAAGTTGCATGCATTTATGCAGAAGAAAAATGACAGTTATGCTAATCTCAGTTATTTTCTTTTGCCCTTAGTTTCTGAAGGAAAAGTGATGTGTCTTGTGTACTCCCTTAGTTTCTCAGGTTTTGGACTAAAATACCAGTAGAATTGTAGCAAACTGATATGCATGTGTTAAACAGCCTGAAATGGTCCTGTGGTACCTGTTGTACCCTGTATTTTCCCCCTAAGGTTCTCTTGTGTTTCTAATTCTATGAACTGTGTTACATCTTAAAAAGGAGTTGTTACAGAGGGAAGTAAACACTCCAGATTTTTTTTGCCACTGTGGAGAGAGATGGTTTTTGTATTTACTCTTCCTTTTTTTCTTAATGTTCACAGATTTTTTAACAATTTCAATGATAGGAAAGAACTCAGAATGGAATCATATTTCAACCTCTTCCTGCTGTTGACTTGGTTTGTAGGAACTTTTTTCCTTGTCAATCTTTGTGACCTGAGCAATGAAAACATCTTTTCTTCAGACACATTTTTCCTTTTTTGTTCTTGTGCACTTCTCAGTTTCATTTGCTAAGAACCCCCCACATTTCCACCAGAGCTTCACCATCATCATTGTCAATCTACACTTTGTTAGTAAAGGATTTACCCTTTCAAAGAATTGTTTCAAGTTCTGAACAGCATCTTTCTGGAATATGTGTGCTGCCGGTGTGCTGGCCCTTGTGTATGGTTTGCATATTTACTCATGTAGAAAAAGTATCTGGACTTTTAGGGAAATGAAAGCCCTTCCTTTCTGTGAGTATGAGCTGTTTCTGTTTCAGAAAGCTCACTGCAGTTTTTAGAGAAAAGTGTAGATACTTGAGGGGCAAAATTTTAGGGAAATTGTGCCTGTTTTCCACTGTTCCTTTTTAACCTTCTAGAATCTGCATGCAAAGATTGAGAGTTCTGAAAGAGTTGAGGAAGTTGTTTCTGAGCTGTTTTTAGTTTAGTTGCCTCAAAATATTGAGATCTCAAACCTGGTTTTTAACATCAGGAGAGAGCATTGGACTTGGCAACAGATATGAGAGGACATTAGATAGGCTCTTGATTTTTATTTATTTTTTTTTTTTAAATTTTTTTTAATTTAATACATTGCACAATTGAGGTTCAACTTCATTGTGTTCTCGGAATTCTAAGTGGTCCCTTCATTATTTAAAGAGGTGGAAAGCTGACCAGCAGTAGAATTTCAAAACCTGGATGTCGTCATGATGTATTTTTCAGTCAAAGCTCCATGTATGATAAGGAGCTCTCTGGGCAGTTGAGTGCTGGACTCAAATTGTCTCTGGACAGTGAGTCCTTTGGTGCCTGCTAATGTTGCTGTATGTCATCTGTCATTCTCTAGTTATGCCATGGGTGCATCTTTAAATGCTCTGTTGACCTCCAAATTGAAAATTGAGTGTGTGAGCATTGCTTTTATATTTTGAGCAAATTAAAAAGTTTAATGCTTACAACAAAAATTTTTTCAGTTTAACTTCTGCAGTAACCTTTTTGAAGAAAGGCATTGGCAAATTGAATGTTGAAGGCAAAAAGGGAAGAAGCCCTCTCTTGATTTTTATGCCTGTTTTAAGGAAGTTTCATACATAGTAACTGTTCTTAGGAGGAGTAAAAGTGGTCTCCCAAAAAACATGTTAACAGTAAGGAAAATATGGTTAGGACAGGGGAGCGCTGAATTAGTGGAATTTGATATAACATCATGCCATGAAGGAGATTTAATTCTTGTAAATGAGGGCAGTTGTCAAGCTGGCTGATGATGATCAGGAAACGTTTTCAATAACAGCAGATTCAAATTTACAAGTATAAAGACTGACTTAGATAAATACTTTGAGACAGTCCATTTTAAGCAATAACTGCAATTTACTGTTGAAGGTGCTGCTCTTGCACCTCAGTAAGGACTGAAACTTGAAACAACTTTTGTCCTCAGGTCGTTCTTGTGCCTGCTGGAATTTACAAGCATATCAATACTAACCCTTGGCAGCAGCTGACAGGCTAAGACTGACTGTTTCTGAAAATGTTCTGCTACTGCTCTGCATTGCTATTTATGTTTTTATCTGCAGCATTTAGACAATTTTGCATAAACTGCAGTGGGGTATAAGCACTGTCCAGATTGTAGGAGATAAAAAATGGGTTTAGGATTTCCTTGAAACGGATTTGGAAATGAATGGAAAGTAATGGGTAAGTGATGGCTGCTGACTTTATGGAAAGAGTTACACAAATTTCATTCTGAATTGTATCTACTGTTTTTTATTAATGACATAGTGTACAGTAGGAGATTTCTAATATAGTATGTTGAATACTTTATTAGGAAGTTGAGTGTTTCATAGGAATGGAGTGATATCTGATTAATCTAAAAGTAGGTAATTGATAGTAAAACGAATCAGTGCAAAATTGTATCAAAATACTGTTTAAGAAGAACTTGGTTGATGTTGATTTTAGTCTAGAACAGCAGTCTTCTCTTAATTTTCCAGATCTAGTTTCCCTCTTCCCTCTGCCTTATTTAGTTGGTGACAGCATTTTTCCACAGTCCAACAAATGTGCAGCTGGCTGCTTTTCCAGCCATGTGTAGGCTGCCCCACATGCTCTGCCAGCATCCCTGCTGCCAGTCCTGCAGGGTGCCAGGTCCTTCCTCATTCCAGCATTGCTGTCCTGGGGACTTCGCTGCCTCAGTCTGCTCTGGCATCTCTGCAGTAACCCCCTGCTCCGTAAAACCTTCCCAGACATCCTCTCCAAGATTTCTCAAGCTTGGATAGTTAATGGTGTCTCTTGTGAGGAAGTGTATCTGTTCCACCCAGTAATAGTTGCTAAGCAGGACATTTCTTCTAGCCACATGTCATGTCAGCCGTGCCTGCTTCATTACAGATCATCTAACTGGGGATGTTATTGTTCTATTTTTTTTTCACCTGAAAACAGATCCATTTTGTGCTGTGTTGCTGTTCTCCCTTTTGCACAATTATGTGTTGTAAAGATAATAGAGAATCTCTTGCCATAGATATCTTAAAATGAACCAGAATAGATTTTTTTGTTTTTTTTTTGTGCACAACAAGGTCTTCAAAGTTTTCAGACTATTCACATTGGCAAGAAGGGAAGAGGTTGGCTTGGACTCTGGTATTAATTTCCAGGGTTCTTCAGATGAGAAATTGGAACAAGATTTTTTAGTTTGGTTTGGTTAAAACAAATGAGGCCTTATTTGTATAACTGTCTCAAAGTTAGAGCTGCTCTTTGGCCACACCATTTGTTTAACTCTCATGTACGAGTTTGTTTTATTTCCAGACTGCTTTTATAGCACGCATTTTCTTTGCCATTTCTTTGGCTTTTCAGTCATTTGGCCATTACTGAACCAAAGGGTGAATTGGCCACTTGTTCCCATGGCCTTTCCTCCATCTTTTCCCAAGACAATTTTCTTTCTCTTGCATCTCAGGGATGTTGTTAGGTAATTGTATCATTTAAACTGCAGGTTGTTCTAAGTTGGTTCTGTGCCTAGTCTAATAGTTGGTGTAGTCACCAGATAAAATGTGTATGTTTCCACAGAAACACATTTCCTGTGTTTCTGAATCTCACTTTGGAATGAGAATATGAGGTAAGGAGTCAGGATACCCTAAGTGAGGTTCATGCTAAAATAGGATTGTTGTTTGCAGATTGCAAAAAAGGAATACATGAAGGAAGGAAGGAACTTTTCAAATATTTCTTCAGTTTCTCAGGATCTCTCTGGTGTTGGCAGCCCTGACCTATAGGATTATCATCCTTCCTTACAGAAGGCTGCCAGCATAGCTGTGCAACACTGACAGTACTTTTACAGGTTTAAGGAGAAATCTGCTGTTTAAGAGTACAAAGTAGATAAACCTGTATAATTTTTATGAACACTGTGATGTTCTCCTAACTTTGAAAAGTTGCTTGCATTGTGCTGTTTTAAAAGAGGCATCCTAAACTTTTGGATCTCATGTACAATATGGGGAGCCATCATCATAACTGTGCCTAGGGCAGTTTTAAGAGTCATATGATGTGAATTATGATACTAAGTTGTTTATGTTTAGAGTTATTCAAGTAGGAGCAGAAGTGAAGGGAGTAGGGAAAAGAAAAAGCACAGTTTGAAAGTGCCTTTCTGTTTGCTTTAGTGTGGTTTCTTAGGATGTTCTTATTTCCCATGTATTCTCAAGAATGCAAAATTTGTCAGCTTTGGAAGCATTATTTTGAAGAATGTTACGCAATTCTGTCAATTTATCTTGTTGACTTGACACATAGTTGGGGTGGGAAGCGAGACTGAACAGGAAGGAAAGTCCTTGTTCCTGAATGTGGTTGCTGCATAGCTCTCATATCCTCGAGGATCACCCGGACAAAAGCTGAGTCAGAGCGCAGCAGCACTGTGCACTACAGCAATGGCCCAGTTCAGGATTTTGGACTGCATGATCAATCACAACTGGAGTTTCATATGTAACCTGTACTGTGCATGGAATGATCAGGTTTGTTGTTTGCTTTCCTTACATACGAGATGATTATGTAATTTAGTATAAGGGGAGAACAAAAAGGCTCCGGTTGATCTCTTCTCCCCACCCCCAGTCTGACTGAGGATGAACTATTAGAAATGCTGCTATTTACTAAGGAGTTTTCTAGAGTTAATAAGCATACAAAACATGGTTTGACTGTATAATTGCTTTTTTTAACACTTTGAGTACTTTAGTTTGTTGTCATTAGTGTATTATGCTTTGAGGGGTTTTGTTTAATGAATTGCAAAAAAAGGTAAATATGACAGGAAGGTGGAGATATGCCAGGACAAACTACATTGTTAATAAATATAAAACTGATTTGTTTTCTTGCTTTAAAAAGACTGAGCATCTTGGCTATTTCAAAATATTGATCATGAATAGGATTAAAAAGAGTGTGAGGGGGAGGTTAGCTTCTTTTTTTTTTTTTATATACAGGATTAAATAACTCACAGGATGCTATTCACTTCTTAATATGGACATATATAGTTCTAATTCACTACTTTGCTGTAGAACTAGAGGGAAAAAACCCCAAAGAAACAAAATTTCCTGGATTCTGAAGATAAATGTTCTAAAATAGAATCCACTTAGTAAAGCCTTTTAAATAGTGTATGTAATTGTAATACTACTTTAAAGTTACTCTAGAACCTGTATTTCTCATGTAACATTCAGCCAGTCACTGAATAAAATTTATTTAATTTTTATTTGGTGTAAGGGGAAGGTAAGCACTCCTTATAAAGTTGCAGTTTCAGTACAGTTACTAGAGATGGGTGATTCAGAATTTTTTTCTACTGTACATAGAGATCCTTTGAAATAATCTGCCATTTAAAAATGCCTACAACCCCTGTATGTCACATCTATACTGAATCTTCTTAATCAGAAAAATATACTGCTAGGTGATGGTGGTGTGGTTTGGTTTTGTTTGTTTGTGGATATTTAATTCTTTTGTTAATGGTGCAAAACCTGACTGATGGTGGCTGGGTTTTTCAAGTAATCTAATTAATTCGACAGATAAAAAGTATCTTCTGTTGAATTTGAAAAAACAGAGGAAACATGTTACATTCTCTTAAACTTCTAATTTTACAGATGCCCAGCTGTTTGATCTATTTGCTTACATATGTGTAAGAATTCACATGTCCATTCAAATGCAGTATGACAATTGCTTCCCATGCTTCAGAGGAATCAAGAAGAAATAAGAAAAGGCTTAGGATGTAGGGAGTCCTGCAAAGTTCTAAAGTGCATTTGATATAACTAGAGGGAAGGAAAAAGAGAATTGTGTTTTGAGCATATTGAAGTGAAAGGTTTAAAAAAACCCAAAACACTATCCCCCCACCCCAAACACTTCCCCCTTCAAAAAAAAAGCCCTCCAATCAAATCCAAACAAACAAAAAAAACCCCAAACAAAAACCAGCAAAACCCCCTCACCTCAATGCAGAACAGGGTTCACATAATCTAAAACTGTTTCTTACCAATATGGAAAGAAGAAATAAGCTTTAGATCAGTATACCCTGAATTAATTGCATACTTGTGGTAGTAATGGTGCAGAACTGTTTGATCTTGCTAGATTTTATTAAGTAGACTACACAATTGTTATGTATTGTTTTGTTTACTTTAACTGAAGTCCAGTCTCTGTAGAATATACAATTTAATGAACTGTTGCTGATACTTTTCTTTGAAAGGAAGCTGGAAGTTCATTTATGGGATACTACAGTGCAGCTACTCTGTTCCTGCTGCACTGAAATGCCATGGCAGAAGTGGAAGCTGCCAGGCCTGGGGAGAGGTGCATGCTGCTCCATACAGCAGTGCTGCTCTCCACCTTTCCCACCTCACAGTGCCCAAGCAGGCTGCAGGTGAGAAAGCAGATGGGTGACCTCTGAAGTTTGTGTCACTAATAATACCTCAAATTAGGTTGCAGTCATTCTAAGGATTTCTTTTGTTTTTATTGTTCACCACCCTCTCCCTTGGCTCTGGAGCATATATTTCCCAAAGCTTATTTTTAAAAACAGGAAGCAAGCAAGTATGAAATAGCAGGGATATTTTCTTCTGTCTATCATGGTGGTTTAAATTTTAGAAAAAGTATTTTCATAGTGTGATACAGAAGTTACTATGGCTGGGCACAGTTGCCCTGTGCACTCTGATACAGCAGCTGCTATGTGTATTAGAGTGTTTTCAAAGGATATGCAGTGTTTCATACTAGAACAAGAACCCTTAAAATAAAATTATTCTGTGATGTAAATCAGTGAAGTTCTGTTGGCATCAGTGAATTACAGTTTTTAGTCCAAACATTGGATGAGGTTGATGGCTCATGATGTCACATGGTGATCCATAAATAACAACCCAGAAGCCTTCAGTGACAATAAACTTGATTGCTTGCAGTTTTTCATCCTTGACTTTTTGTTCATGGGATAACTGCACTACCTGTGTTAAAAATTATTTCTTAAAATGTGTTATTACAAAGTACCAAAGTGTCTTGCTTCTTGCATATGTTGTCTGTGACAGCTGTCTTGTGGGACGTGGGATAGATTCAAGTGTGACAGTCTTACTGGCAATTCAGAACTTCAGCATGACTGCAGATGTAGAATTAGTGAAGCAGAGTAGTAGGCAAAAAGTTTGTATCTTTGGGGGACCTTGGTACACAGCTTTATTGCGGAAATTTGTTTGTATGTATCCAGACTGCCCTGACAGTATCACAGATGATTAATCCTAGTTTTAATATAGTCTGGTCTTAGTAAACAAGGAATTTTTAGTGTTTTTTCTTAAAGAATCAAAAATAAAGGGTGAGAGTGTCTTAAAAAGTTAAAGCAGTTTTTTTTTCATGTCATAGTCTGGTGTTTATGGAGTTGTAGTCTTGGAATGATAACTCAGCATGCTTGCTGCCATCCAAGACGAGTTCCTCAATGAATGTATGGAAGAGCTAGGTAATATTTTTCCTCAGTGAATGTATGAACTAGGCTCATCCTCAGTAAGATGTAATAGGAGCTACTCCCTCTGTCCTTGTAAGGGTGTCCTTTGTGAGCCTCCAGCATGTGAGTAGACTGGAGATGCCTGGTGTGCCACTTGACCTTGTGGCCATGATGAGATGCAGTAGAGCAAGTATGCCTAAAACAACAAATACCACTGCTTCAGATGGTTGGGAGAAGTACTGGTAGGTAACGTTAAGTAGGTGATACAGTGGTTTTGGTTTCTTTCCCTCCTTTTATCACAAATACCTTTCTTTCATGTGTTAAGTAGGAAATAGTAGACCACAAATTGTGTGTAGGTGGTCTTGTTACCAGCACAGAGCATAGGTCAGCACTGTGCTCTGAGCAGACTTCTGTTAGTTTGAGAAGAGCAGATCAGATGATAGATCTTCTCATGTCCTGTTCTCATTGGTTCTTTGATGAACTGTATCAGACTTCTTTTTTATTATCTTATTGCTGCACCCTAGCCTCTAAAAATAATGATAATGTTTTTTCAGCCATGTAAATACTTAAATCTTGGGTTTTTCAGCCAGGGGTAAGTATTTTGCAAGTTCTATAAACTTGTAGTTGGTCAAATTTCATGGCACAGGGTGCACAGGGCCTCATCATTGCAGTTGTTGGTCTTGGAGAAACCTTCTCATCAAAGGCTATTCTGATGTACATGAAGGTTTGTTGTTATGTGGTGACCTAGCAGCCAAGGTGTCTGATATCTGTTCTTCTGGCTGGAGTTGATTATTGCAGGCAGTGTGTGAGAATGCGATGTTGTGCTGCAAGCCCGGCTCTCGCATCACCTCAGTTCAAGCCCCAGAACGCAGCATTACTGCAGCAGCTGCTGCACTGCAGCTATATCCCTTCCTCTGGAGAATCTCCTGTAACGTTTAAAATGCTTTTCAGTCTTCCAAATGTGTCATTTGGAGGATGAAATAACAAAGGTGTCTGCATTTCTTCTGAGATATTTGCATCTGATAATGGTTTTGAAATGCGATATTTATCTTAATGTGCTCTTCTAGTCATCTGCTGCCTTGGAGAGAGAGGGAGGCAATATGATAAAAATCTGTCTTGGTAGCAGTGCAGGGTGTGCTGTTTTCAGTTTAAGCAAAAAGTGTAAAAATCACTGCATGAAACAGCTGGTGACTTAACTCATTGTGGAAATTCACATTGCTGGAGAAACATTTTGTAATGTCCAGAAGTACAGGGAAATAACTTGGCAACAGTGAGCAATTCAAGCCAGAATAATAGGTATGCAAAGACAAGTAGTTCTTAAATAAGCAAATAGATTTGTGTTAAAATAGATTTCTTCTCTCTCCCCGCTCCAGCCTCCGGACAGAGAAACAAATGTGGATTTTGTTACCTGTATCAACCATTCCTACTGACATACACAATGCAAACACTGAGAAAATATGCAGGTCACATTTGATGATGTTGTAAGTCAATGTTCAGAAGCTTTTGGATTTGCAGTTAAACTGAAAATCCTGTGGACAACTTTCTCCTCTTCATCCTTAGTGACATCTCCAAGCATAAAGATTTAATGTATTTTTTCCGGGTTAATGACTTCACACTCCTTTTTAAAGCATTTTCCTGTGCATTGTATCTTTGTAAAAGAAGTTATTCACTGAAAAGGCTTTTTTTCCTCAGTTCTGTATGCACAATATATTACAAATTTAGAGGTTGGTCATAATTCAGTTTGGGTGTTTGGATATGTGGCTTTACGTCTGTGTATGCTAATTTTATTTTATTTTGCTTTACAATGGACAAGCCTTTTCACTTCCAGTTTTAGGGCTTTGAAATATGAGTGTGTTGATTTGCACATTATATAGAATGTTGAAATTAAATGTCTTGAAACACAGGACCAGGATTGTTTTTAAGTGGTGAGTTTGTAGGAGTTTATTAATAAAAAGTCACTGTATTAGAAAGCTTTAACACTGAGTATCTCATGCCATATGTAGATTTATTTAGAGGTTATTTTTCAGGAGGGAAGCTGTGTATATGGGGAGGTAAAGAATGTTGATTCACTGGTCTTTTTGTAGTATTTTGAGCCCTGTTCTCTGTGTTAAAATTCCTATGGTGTTTTTTGGCCTTGATCCATGCAGTTGTTCTTAAAACTCCCCCATGTCTAGGTAAATCATCTACAAATGATGTCAAATTCTGGAATAACAACCCATGTGCAATAACCATATTTTTTAAGATTACTATTTAGGTTTGACATTGAAGGATCAAATCCCTGATTTTCCAAAGGCTTCTGTTTGGCTTTGGGCAGGTCAAAGAAAAGTCAAGAGACTATTCTGGTAGACACAAAATAAAATCTCAAGTATAGCTGCTCTAGTGCAGTATTGAATGAGCTTAAGCCTTAACAGCCTGAATTACCAGCAGGTACAGTGATGCACTTATGCAGATGAAGTGGTGTGTCTAGTTTTCTTGTTTTTAGAACAGAAACGAGCATATTCTGTTTATGTTGAAAAGTTCAGTAGTTTCAGTAAGAGAAGGTCAGCCTCATGCTTACATTCACTAGAGAGCAGATATAAGGATGCACTGTCCCACTGCTCAGCCCAAAAGCAGTAAAGCTCTTAGTATTGTAGGTGCATCCTGGAGTAGCCTAGTCAACACAGAGATTTGCCATAGGGACAAAGAAGCTATGGAGAAGTGGTTGTTCTCTTGGGTGGTTTGGTCAACTTTAACTGTGTCCCTTGTAGAGTTCATAATTTTTTGATTCAAGTCATCGTCTCTGGCTGCAGTGGAGAAAAACGCTATGAAAAGAAGGAAACTACCTATCTGTAGGTAGTTTCAGGACTGGTAACAATTTCAAGTGTGGAGCATCAGTTTGTTGAAATGGGGTCTGTGCAGGTGATTTTGGTGATTTTACATTGTGCAGTGGTTTTGGCTTTCTTGAAGGCTTCTGCAAAGCTATTTTACATGTAAATATGTTTGTGGTTATACTAACTATGTGGTATCTTCTAGAAAGCAAAAAGAGTACAAACTTAATTGAAACTCATTCCTATTTTTGCAGTAGTGTACTTAGCTGTGGACAGAGGTGGCATTTCTTACTGTCCTCTCCCCTTTTGTAGGAAGAAGAGTGGGTCATGGGACAGTTCATAGTCTTAGATCTGAAAAAATTCCTACAGGATGAAAGAGGCAGTATAAGGCACTCTTGGCAGCTGGTGACTGTGCAAGGTGCTCTTACCATTTCTGTTAGACTGCTGAGAAGATTCTTGTATCTTGCATGGAGCAACCTCAATCATTTCTTAAATGCTGAGGAGCAGAAGCATGCTTTTTTTGTCTCCTGTCTCTGATATTTCCAGATTACACTGTAAAGTGAGGACAGAGAATTTCCTATTCCTAACAAGCAATGACAGAACAAGCAGAGAAGGAAAATTTTCAATTTGGCTAAATTAAGATCACATGATATTTTGCTGTTGTGCTAGCTACCAGCCCTGCAGATGTTTCCTTTCTTTCCAGTTTAAGGATGTAGCTGTTAAGAGGGGAGGCTTTTGCTAATGGGTCTATAAGAAAACAAGGAAGCTCTCAATTTCTCTTTGTTGTTAATGTTTTTCTGACTAAATTTAATATTATGAACTCCATGTTTGTTGTTATAAATAACAAAATTCAAGATACAAACAAAACACATAGTGAAAATAGTTTGCATCTGTCTTGTGAAGTTTTTTGTGATATACTTTTTACTCTGTGTCTTAGTGCTGTTGCTTGAAATGGGCTATTGCTCTGTGGCTGTATAAATTATTATCTGAAGTGCACTTAATTAGCTTTGCAAAGAATCCCAGTCAGTAGTACACTTTTTGGATGTGCTGCTACAAATATATGTATATATGCACACACAATATATGTACACACAACACAGTATCATTTTTTGTGTGTATATACATGTATAAAACTAAAATAGAAATATGGTAGATCAATGAATTGAAATATGCTAAACTTGGTACTATCTAGAGTTTAAAGGGAGATCTGAAAAGCTAGTTTGTGTTTGTTTGTGGATAGTTTAAGGGTTAGGGGCTAAGTGTGGAGAAATCCTGTTTAAGAAGTGGTGGAGCATTAGTCATACTAGACACAATCTTGGTTTTGGTGAAGTTAATAACATTGTTCAAAAGGTCCAGCTATCAGAACTACTGTATGAGAAAACCAGAGCTTGTGCTGTGTAGAAAAAGAAAAAACTTACTTTAAGTCTAGGCAGACATAGTAAGTTGGAATTTTCCTCACTTCAAAGTAGGAGAACTCTTTCTGAATCTCACCTGGCCCAGGAAGTTGAAAGCTGCTTAAATTCAAGCATGTCTAGCTAGGCTCAGTTTGTAGCACCACTTGTGGTCTTACTGCTTTTAATCCAGAGCCAGGTAAACTGAAAAATTTTGAGTTGAGCAGACACATGGAGGGGACATTTTTGAGGTCATCCTTGCTGTAGATAGGCTTCAGCTTTGCTTTTTAGATCTTGTGGAGTAGCAATGAGACTGACATGAGCACCAACTACTTTACAGAGCTGCCTTTCATGAACAGTAGAGTGCAGTAAGGCAAGTTTGAGCTGTGTAATAACATGCACACATGGAGGTTTTTACTGTTTGCTTTCTGTGTATGCCTTGACCTTTATGAGAACTGAAATCCTTTATCTTGAAAATGCTGTTTCTCCTTTGTGTTTACTACAACGCTGGTAGTACAGAAGCAGACAGAAAGTACACAGAAACATGTATCCCTCTGTCCTGTTTCCAAGCTCAAGCCAGCTCTGCAGCCTGCATGGTGCTTGACAGAATTTTGTGTTTCCTTCCCTGTGCCTCCCAGCCATCTGCCATGCTGGCACAGATGCTTTGGTTTTGAAAGGTCGCAGATTTCCCACTTACTTCATACACTGGGAGTAGTAATGCTTTGCATCTTTGTTGCCTTTCTCCTTACCTGGTATTGGTTTGAGGATATGATTTGTGTATTTTATTGAATTAAAGTGTTCAGTCCTGAGATGCGCTTTAATGTTTGGTGTCCTCTCTAACCTCTGCTGCAGACAGTCAGGTTCTGCCTTTGTTATTGAACTATACCAGGTTCTGTTCCATCTGGGTGAGAGTCACAGTCCTAAAGGACCGGTACGTTTGCTCCCAGGATTCATGTCCTAACACATGCCTGAATTCAGTTTGGTTAGTCCACCAAAAAGGACCCAGGCTTAGTGCCATAATGGTACACTAAAGTGATAAGAGGTGAGCTCCTGTGAGGGACCTAGACTTGTGGCCACTCCATCAAGTGATGCTCACATCTTTATTGCCTCCATTGCTCTGAATTGTCTCTTTGTGAGTCTCTGCAAGACCCCTGAGAGGGCTAAGAGAGGGAGAGTGGCTCATGGAGACCACCTTGCTGTTGCTGGCGGCTGCTTGAGTCCCACCTCACCAGCCCAAGTAAGAAGCAAACAGGAAGAATGGCATTGCCTGTCTTCCCCTTGGTCTTATTGTGATCTTCCCCTTGGTCTTATTGTGATCACTATTAATCCGTTTCTGTTTTCCTGTTGTTTGATATTGAACCATTAATTGTAGTAAAAGTTTCCACTTGTAGTCATAAAGGATTTGCATCTTGTCCTAGTGGTAGTTGAATTCTTCAGTTTGTTTGCCTCTATTACCCTTTGCAGTTAGTACATCCCACTCAGCTGCAATACAAGAGAAATGTTAGTGTTGGGGAGTCTCAGCAGATGTCCTGCTCTTCATGCATGCATTACACTTGCCTGATAAGAGACAAATGGGACCCTGGTGATTCTGAGTGCTGATGCTTTCCCTGAGTTTAGGAGTTAGTCTTTCTCTGGAAACTCTTTTTTTTTTTTCTTCCCCCTTCCCCCCTCCACTTCACGAAGAACTGTAGCATGGAAGGAGAGCTGTGCCCCCAGTTCCAAAACCAGACAGCAGTGACCCCAGAGTGAGGGCCCTGACTAGACCAGCTTTATGTATCTTTGTTAATGCTATATACTGATGGTTTTATGTGTGTGGACTCAGGCTGTGCTTATCTCCACATCTTGTCTTGCGGTGAGTGTGGTTCTGTAGCTGTTTGATCTTTAGAGCTTTGAGGGTTTGTTTACATCTTCATCTCCAGTTTCAGGTGCTTCATGATGAGGCAGCCTCTTCTTGGTAACTACTGCAAAGAGGCTCAGCAGTTACAAGCACTGAACAACCAAGTCCTTCCTGCAGATTTCTTAAATATAAGGCACTGAAGTGGCCAGGATGGAGACAGATACCTTGTGTCTTGTGCTCCGAGGGGCTTGCTACCAGTCAGGGATCTGTTGAGTGGGTTCCATTTCCCTGTGGCCCATTCTCAAGAGAGGAATCCTTAGAGATGTTCTGGGGTAGGAAACTCTTCTGAGTCTCAGACTACCTGATTTTTCTGTTCTGGGAACGCTCTTACGGTGTCACTCTGTAGGTAAAGGCTTTCTCAGTGGAGTGAACTAATTTCACTACTGTGTATCAGCACATAGTAAATGTCAGCAATCACATAAATTTATGGTCAATACTGTTAGGTTGAGTATATTGTGCTGTGAATCTGTATTGTATTTTAGTTGTATGTTGAGAGTTCAGCTCATTATTGGATAGAGGGAAACTTGTATTTTTAAATTACACTGATTTATTTCTGCTTGGCAAAGTTCACTTTGACAGGCATTGATTACATTCAGCCATGCCCACGTAATGTTTGTATTTCTAAAAGGTAGACGAGAAAAGGGATGTACTTTTGGATTGAAGTAGGTAGAGCATGTAGGTAGGAACAGTAAATTATTGTTTATTATCTGCCATAAGCTTAAATCTATACATAAATTAAACATTATTAATTTTTTTAACCTTTTTGCTTGCTTAGTGTGATGGGTGACACTGGAGAAGCATGCAAAAATGAATGCTCCAGTCTGACACTAAAAATACTGAAACATTTGGGATATTTGTTAATTAAGTGTGTACGCTAATTTTGGTGTTAGTAAAGAATGGACAGCTTTGGTATTATGCATGCACTGCTGCATGCATCGTTGGAATTTGGCTGAGAGTTTTTTAACAAGTCTAGCATGTACAGCTGTTAAATATTCAATTGGTGTTTTTCTCAGAGTGCCTTTTTTTTTTTTTTT
>VWZP01007103.1:470326-975114 GCA_013396995.1 Dicaeum eximium
TTTTTTTGCCTCTCTTGCTTTCTGCAAATTGTAGATGCCTTTTTTATGGTGTCGGTTACCATCCACAATCTTATATGGAGGGTTTTTATTGACTTCCTCATATCTCACTGATTTGGCAGACTGATTTCTGGCCATCCACGTGGGTTTGGAGAATAGTGTTGATTACACTCTGTAGCCATCTTTCAAGGACATAAAATGATGAAACACTTCTTTGAGGGAAAGACACTGTCAGTATGTATACTGACAGGTTATATTTCCTGCCTGAATTTCTGTCTCTGTCAACATCCTACCTATTCAGGGCAAGATTACAAATTTTGGTAAACATGAGAGTCAGTCAGAAGTTTAGCCAAGTGGGTATTGGATACAGAAGCCTAAAATTATTTGGATTTGGGATTTTCTGTGTTCCAGTTTTCCTGCTGGTCTCTTTGCAGTGATTTTTCTCAGTAAGAAATGAATGTATTTCCTGAGGCTAAAAGTGATGGAACTGATTTATTTGTTTTGAGAAGAAGGCTGTATTCTGAATACCTGGAAGATGGATTTACTTAAAAGGTCAACTTTGTGCCAGTAATTACTTTTCTTCAACTGGGAATAACTTCTGTATAAGATGTTTTTTGTGCATTCCCGTTTGATTTAAAGAGACATTAGAAATTACCTCACTGCATCTTTAGGCTGTTTCAGTACGTGATCGTGGTATTTGGCTTTATAAACGTGATCAATTTCCCTTGAAATTTTGGTTTATTAGCTTGAAAACTGAAAGAAAAATACTCAATTTACACCTTCTGTGAGTGATCCTGCTTCTCAGGTGCTATTAAGACAAAATACTCTGTCTTTGTGTGCTCGATATGCCTTCCTATGCTGCAAATAAGATGAGATAATGTATCTCAGAAAAGGTTGTATAATCTTTTATATGGTTGCCTTATAGGTTTTTTCCTACACATTCTGTAGGCTTAGCCAGAAAAGACCTTTTTACTTCTTCTTTGTTATCTTTTTAAAGAATCTATCTTGTTTTCACATTTAATAAGGCAAGACTGTCCTAGAAAAGCCCTTCTCTCTGCAATAGCAGATATTTAACAGGGCAGTTAACTAAGTGATAGCGACTGGGTACAAAAACTGGGAAAGCAGATAACCCAATACAAGAAATATCCCTGTTTTTAAGTGAGTCCAGCTATTATTGGAGCATTTGGAATATCCTGTCTGTGTCTCAGGAAGATTTTAGGGATTAATAACTATGTTTTTGTCCTCGAGCTTATGTCAGTAGTTACTGAAAAGCCCTAAAAATCATACAGTGGCTGTTGAATCAGTCAAATCAGATAACATCAGGTCATTTTCTGTTCAGCATGTATCTTTCTGGCTGAAGGGCTGTATCAGGTATCACTTTTCTTGGTAGATGAGCTAAAAGTTGAACATTTGCTAAGTGCAGCTGAAGCAGGTGCTGCTTAGCACAGGCTGTCTCTGTGTTGTGACTGAGTTACTGATAGATGAGTCCCCTGGATGGCCTGGTGCTGGCTGGGGGAGGTTGGTTGGTTGGTTTGAGAGTTGGTTTTCTGTCTGTTTGTTGTAGTTTTTTTTTTTTAAATATGGATGTAGACTCCAAAAAATGTAGTGGGGGAAACCCTTACATCTACAATTAGACTTTTATTTACATAATTTATTTGTGAAGCATTCTGTATGGTAAAAAACACATAAACCAAAACAGTTTAAAAAGGTAGCAAATTGAGATGCCAGTCCCATGTCCCATTTCTTTAGAAATAATTTTGAATTTGGGTACTGAACACAAAATAAAGATAGAAATTGATTGCTCATACCAACTTTAAAAGGACTTGAATGAGTTTTCCAGAATAGATAGTACAATATATAAATTATTTTTTGTGTTCAGAATTTTTCATCTATGAATACAGTGTTCAGAACTTAGACCATACCTGTTTATCTGTTTAGATAGTCAAGATGACTCTTCTTTATTTATAGGTTGGATTGCAGTTGCCTACAACTGTCATGTAAGGATTTTTAGCTTGTATGGTACTGTACATTGAGGTCTGTAAATTGATCAGAAGATTAAAAATTAGAGGGGCTTTATAGAGCATGCAGGCTGGATGTGTTAGCTTTTTTAGTTGCTATTTTAGACCAATACAATGGGAAACTATTGCTTTGAGACTTGCTTTTAATTGGAAATAATACTATTTACAAACATTAATGCTACTTACAGATTTTACATAATTCTGTTAGTGTGTTAAGTTGCCAGTGATTTATGTAGTTTTTTGTAGTGCCATCTGATTTTTCATGGGTGCTTTAATTGCTCAGAAAGAAGGGTTAAACACAATATTAAAAACAAGGTATACATTTTACAGTGCACATAAGCATCTGTTGTGTGTCCTTGCAATTGCATAGAACAGGAAATGATGCTTTGAGATAATTTGTGCAAAAACCTTGTATGAAAAATTCCCCAGGGAAATGATGATTGAATCATTTTTAGTAGCCTGAGATTCTTCAGACCTTGAACTCCATTGTATGCATTCTGACTTTGATTTTGAGGACTGAATCTGTAGAGAAATAAACATACAGATCTTCAGTAAGGACTGTGGCACAAAAATCTTTGATTTGTTAGATCTTCTCTTATATGAAAATGAAGTATTCATTTTTCATCTCTTGTAATGTACATTACTCTACCCAAAAGACAGATTCCCTTATGGATATGAGATACTTATGTATTTGTAACTTGATATTTGATTTGCAAAGAAAACTGAAGGGGCTTTGCCTTCAGTAGTGTGTACTTGCCTGTGCTAAACATAATCTGTTTCTTGCTTGCTGTCTTGCATCCTTGTTTTGTTTATGTTTTTGAGAACTTTTCTTGTTCCTTTTTAAAGCTTTTTCTGGCAAGGGATATTCTGGTGTGTGTGCTGTGGTTGGAAGTGTCAGAGGGTTACTCAACAGATGTTGACTCTCTTTATGAATCAGATTCTTGCTTGTTTGTAGTGGTGGCTGAAAGTTGCTATTCCTGAACGTGCCTCACATTTGTTACTGATACTGGCTTTTTCTGTTATCCTGTTGGCAGACCTTGAAGGGGCTCCAAGGTTGGCATGAAGTTCACCTTTCCCTTTTAGTGTGCTCTTTCCAGAAATAATTATTTGACTGTGAGTTTATGAGTAACTTTTAGTTAAGTAACTAGTGAATGCTAAAAGTTTAAATGAAATTACAAGGAAATTAGAGGTTCTCTTGCTACACTGAAATGCTGAAACTCCTGTTTCTAAAAGCTTATGAAGCTCACTGTATGGCTCTATTTTGAACTGAGATTACAGTACTTCTGTATGTAAATTATAGTCATCAGTTGTTACACATACTAAAACTACCTTTTGGCTAATTCAGGAGGTTTTTGTTAGAAAAAGATGGAAGTATATTGAAGACAGGTTTTTTTCAGTGGTACATTTAAGCTTGCTGTTTACCTATTTCTAACTACGGGTATTTGCTTATGAACATTTTTCAATATCTGTGGTTGTTGGATCATTTGAAACTTTGCATCATGCACTGCATATAAAAATCTGAGAGGAGAAACAAAAGGTTACAAGGGAATATTAAATAGATGGGTTGCTGTGAGTCACTTGATGGAGGAAATCACTGTCATTTTTTAGAGGCCAGTGATTTTTTTTTTTTACTAGGAGCTATGTCTTTTGCCAGTTTACTAGGATCAAGATGTTCTTACTGGCTCCAGTTGCTGCTTGTGTCCTGAGATTGAAAGCTGAAAAGTGACATTTATTTGTGCAGAGCTGATAAAATGCTCTTATGTTTGGAAGCTGAACAGAGTGGTTAGGAACACCTCAATAACAAACTCCATCCTTAGGCTAAAGGATTATGTAAATTTTACCCTAATCTTTGCATTGTTTGAACTTTAAGATCAAGCCTCTCATCTTGGCAGTTCCACAGTGCTCACTAATTTTTTGTTCATTAGTCATCTAATTGCAGAGTCTTCTCGGTTTCACACTAAAACTTTAAAACCTGAATGAAGATGATGGATGAGGACAGACTAGGCTGAGATGGAGTCCTTGATATCTATAACTGTTCTTTCCAAAATCTGCCATTAATTCTTCCAGGCTGTTTGGAATAGCAGGCTGTCAGGCTGCTCTGGATTCTCCATATTTTCTTGTTCCTGAAGCAGCTCCATTTCTTGGCTTGGCTGTAGTGTCCATTTGTATGTTTTTTTCTTGCTGAAAACAGGGTTGTTGGAGGTAGGGAGGCTGGTCTTTGGAGCACTGGCTAGTATTTGCTGGTTCTCCCTGTTGGACAAAAGCAAGATGTGAGTTTCTGAGGACAGACTGTAGCATCTGTGGACAAATGTGTTGTGTTTTACATACCTGACTGCAAAATGTTGTTCTGGTGGATTACCTCTCACCAGGGAGCTGCAATATTTTCCTTGTAGTAATATGTGTTGCTTTTGTTGTGGTTAGAGTGGAAATGCTCCATCTTCTCTGTAGATGTTGGTTGGAGTTGGCTGAGTCCTTGCCAACAAGCAGTTGAGATTCCAGCTCTTAAGACTGAAGCAAAAGAGATTATTTTGGAGTAAGACAGGGAGAAACAAGCAGTAAATTCTGGCACTGATCAGCCAGTTGCTGAGCCGCAGCAGCAGAGCTACTGGAGGACAAGAAGACTATTATTTCTGTTTGAATACCCTTTGAATAGGCTATAGGCTCTGGTATCTAAATTTGTTTCACGCATCGTTGAACTAGAATCTTTAGAGGGGGGTCATAGAATTTTGCATGCTTTCTTTGTGTCTCCTGCCTTTGAGTGCTGGTATGGTACTCACTTTGAAAGTTGAAATGGAAGATTTTATATAAGGCTGAGAAGGTAAATATTTTAATATGTTGCTTGAGTCAGGTATATAAAATCACCCATAAGAAAAAAACCCACCCAAGATTGCTTATTTCTGCATGAGAGGAAGCATTGCAGTAGGACTGTAAAAGGAAAGGGGACTTTTTTACTTTTGTGTTTAGAATTTGCACACTGAAATGTTCCAAGAAAATAGCGAAGGGTGGAAAAGGCAAAGGTGAAGTCATAGATATGACTAGAGGAAAATGTCTTACTGGAGGTATCTAACCAATTGCATGTTCTGTTTTACTTGTATGAAGTGAGGAGGTACTAGTCAAGAAAATCATCCCTGAATTGTGTGGGAAGGCGAACTTTGTTTTGTATTTGTGTATGTGAGATATATACAGCCAGAAATGGGGTCCTGGAAGTCATATGTTTATCTCTAATTAGAAGGCAAATAAAACATGCAAGCTGTATGCATTTCTTGTGGTTCATTCAAGTCTTTCATTGTTGAATGTTGATTTTTTTTTTTTAATATCTAACCTCACATAAAATTTAAGTGTTTTTCTGTGTGCAGTATGACCAGAGGTGCAATGATGTAAGGGGTGCTGCTTTAGCATACACATTTGAAAATACTATTGATCATCAAGTTATTTTGGTTATGGGGGGAGAAATTCTGTTTTCAAGTGTACAGGAATGTCTAGGAATTTTTACACTTGTTTTCTTTTTATTTTTCAATGGTCCAAATTAAAATTCCTTTGCATATCTTTTTCTATTTTAGACATCAAAAAATAAAGATGGAAAAGAGCAGAGTGAAGCTATATCACCATCGGAGGAGGAAGAAACTTTCTCTTGGCCTGGTCCTAAAACTGTCGTGCTAAGGAGGACATCTCAGGGTTTTGGCTTCACCTTAAGACACTTCATAGTTTACCCTCCAGAATCTGCAGTTCAGTTTTCTTTTAAAGTAAGTGGAATTAATAATGAAGCACTTTATATAAAGCTGTGTATCTTTGATGGTCATAAATTCTGCTTATTTGAAAGTAAGTGTGTTTATAGATCTGTCTTACACAGATGAAAAATCCCTTGTAAGGTGGGTGGGGTGATGGCATTGTTTAATAGCTGTTTGCTGATTCCACAGTGGAACAGAATGGAATTGACTGGGTATGTCAGTTAAAAATATTTGTATCATGGGTAAGAACAGTGGTCATGGCAGAACAGGTAAGTGTTTCTCTGTACAGATTATTTTTACCCTAAGCCAGTGTCATTAATTAGTCTGTACCTCTTCTGAAGTGTCAGCTTGAAGGGTATGATGTTTGGGTGTTGTTGTTTTTGTTCCCCTCCCCAGCTGAAGTTTGTCACACCATAACACGAGGAGATAAAGAAGAATGTTTGCCTTAGTTTCTAGCTGAGTATCCTAAACTCAGTGTACATTAGAAAGACATATTGTGTTTCTGTGTTGCATTCTTTCTGTTGAAAAGAGGATCTGCAGTTCTCTGTTAGTTAGTTAAGAGATGAATCTGGTCAGGAGATATACAGGCCTATATTAAAAGACAACTCTTAAAGTATTTTAGTTTTTTAAATTTAAAACAACACTATCTGAATGTTAAGTAGCTAATTGGTCTTCCTTGCTCAGAGTGTGTACATGTTCTTTTTTGTGACTGAAGCATTTGAAAGTTGCTGTAATACGCGGTGTTGAGAAGAAGTCTATTTAATAATGAGAGGAATTTGAAAATTGAGAGAGAGTGTTTCCCAGTGAGTTCAAATAACATTTGCTCATTTTAAAGGCATCAAGCGTAATAGTTTTCATGAGCCTTCTACCCCTCAGTTTTGCTTTGCTTTTCCAGTTAGGTAGAAGAATAAATTCTTACAAAGCTGGGGAATGGGTATTGAAGCTTTCTGGAAAGAGCATGAAGTTAATTGAGTCATGTACCTCTGCAGGTGTCTTTCAGTAAAGTTGTCTGTCTTTGCCTGCCCTTGGTGGCTGTAAGATTTCTTTTGAAGTAGAAGAAGCTTTGCAGAAGAAAGTTGGCACATTTTTCCAGTTTACTGCAGCTATTCAGCCTTCACTTGAGTGCAAATTATTTTCCTTGACAAGGAGTGACTGAAGTTACATGGAAGTGCAATTATTAGCAGTATCAGGTGATGCCAACATTTCTGTCATTGACCACAGGTTAATAGCAGTCTCTGGTTGAATTCAGTGTGAGACAGGGGAAGGACGGTGGGGAAGCCTTAGCCTTGAGCAGAACAAATGACATGCACTTGTTAGCATCTCTCAGCAAGAGCCCCTGTTTGTGCTGAGAGTGGAAATAAACAGCATGAGCAGGATTAGCCTCCTTAACTAAGAAGCGACTGGATATGTTCTGGAAAAAAGCCATCACTAGATGTCTCTGAGGGAGTCAGCATGTTTTTCACATGCAAAAGGAGACAGGCACAAGGGAAGGGCATTATGAAGAAGAAATATCAGTCCTTCCTCTCTTGTTCATATCTGATGGTTTCTGAGAGACCCAAGCAGTTTGTAGTGAGCCCAACACCTGTAAATCTCAAGACTTGAAGCTCTTAATTCTTTTTCTGCAAGAGAGATGCCTTCTTCATGCCTTCTTAATTTTTTTCTCTGTTTCTTCTCTGACATGTTAGAATCTGGTTCATTCATTGCTATTTCTGTCTGATTTTCAGAAGGAAATAACGAGATGATTGGATACTGTAACACCTTTTTCATGGATTCAGTTACGTATAAAGATGGTAAAGTGCATTTGGACAGAGCCCTTGTCCTGAGCGATTATATTAATTAACCTGAATGGTTATATTCTCTTTTCTTCCTTTTAATGTCCATGAGGTGAAGCCAAAAAAAGAAGAGATCTTCCAAATTACTACTTACAAGTCTTCATAAGGTGGCTTTTGTAGAAATCTATGTACCTAAGTTATGGTACGATAGAATGAAATTCACCTCTTGTCAGCCTAGTCCTAATATGAGGCAAATCTGATTTCTCAGCTGTTCAATAGGATCTTTGATCAGATAAGGTTACCAGCTAATTAGTCTCTGTCATTGATTGTAAGTTCAAGTATCATTCCTCTCTCTTTCCTCATTGATCAAAATTGTGAGTGTCTCAAAAGTCACAGATGTTCCATTTTGCACTCCTCAAAGGGAGTATAATAACTATGAATATGATTTGGTTTTCTGATTGTTTTCAATCTTGTGGTAGCCTTGTCCCTCCTTCACACCTGAGGATGCAGCCACTGTTGATGTAAGGCAGATCACAGCTGGCTGTTGAAGATGCCTTTGACATGACAGCTGGAGCCACTCAATCCTTGACCTGTTTCTCAGAGCCACAGCCCCTTTGTTATCACAAGTGTCAATGTGATGCTGGTGCTTTCCCTCTAGATCAGTGCAGAAGTCTCTGTTGTTTACCCCAAGTAAAAAGCATTCTAGCTCCTTTAATTTTATGGTTTGTTGATTCCTCCCTGCCCCCCCCCCCCAGGTAAGCTTGCCCTACAATCTCTTCAGTTTTACTACAAATCAACATAAACTAGTAGAGGTAGTGAAGAGAAAGAAAAATATCTGCAAGTGCTTTCCTACAAGCAATCTTTCCACGTTCTTTGTGGATATATATAGTTTTGATTTTTTTAATACCTACTGTAGGTTGCAGTTCAGAAATACTGGTGAAAATGTCTCCATTCAAAGTTCTGCTCCTGTTGCTTGTGTTCTGTGTGTTTGAAAAAGCTGTTAATGGGTCAGGTGGAATCCTCTGGGAAGAGGAGGAAAGATTATTCACAAGGGGGAACAGTGGCATCTCTAGAGCGTAATATTCTTGGCCTGCAGGGTGTGGTGAAGATCACACCACAGCTGCATATTCCATGGGAATTGGAAGATAACCTTTCTATATGCTGGAGGATGCTGCTGCTTGGAAAACCACTGAGGTGAATTTTCTTGGAAGCAAAGAACTGCATGCCAGAGGATGTATTGAGTGGAGAAGAGTGGGCATTACTTGATAAAATGTATAATAAACTGTTCTCTGGTTAGATGTGTTTGAGGTGTTGAGCTTTTAAATTTTGAGAGATTCAGCATTCTAGTTGTTACTCTAATAAAACCTTTGTTTAGTTGTAAAGCCATTTTGTTTATTGTCTTGAAGAACTACAAGGAAGGAGATCTAGGCAGATCTGCCTCTAATACCTGGCTGACTGCTCTGAGTCCCAAAACACTCTTGTCTTGAGTACCTCAGGACTTCAGATGATTCTTTTTTTTGTGACACCCTTTCCCCATGTGAAAATGATTGGTTATGATCAGTTCAGGGAAGTGTCTCTAATTCTCTAATCTAATTCATTTAGCATTCCATACGTATGTAGTAGTGCAGTTCAAGGTCAAATTCAGGGTATTTTGCTAGGTTGTACTATCTTTTCATGGTTCCTCCATAAAACAGCTACTTAAGTACAAATCAAGGGTCTCTTTCTCACTGTAATTTGCCTTAATTAACTAATTTATAAACACTGTGATAGGTTATGGAAAAACTGTTGTCTGGTCAGTCTCTTGGGAGGGACAGCCCTGTGTGAAAGATGACCTTGGAAACTGAGGCTGTGGTTTGACACATTTCATTTTGGCAGAAGTACTTGACTGTGTTTCTGTGGGGACACACACCAAACTGCGAATAGCTGCACATTCAGGAATAACCCATTTATGCATTGTGCTTGCTTCCTGTGCCTCCTTTCCCTTTAGAAAGTGAATAAGGAATGTGTGGAAGATTTCTTAAGCTAGCATTGCAAAAAGCAAGTGTTGCATAATGCCTCTAACATCAGGTGTTTATTAGGATTTGTTAGAAACACTGTTTTTGCATGTGATATTTGTTCTCCCAAGTTCATTTGTCTGAGAAGCAAGTAAGTGATAAAAATCTTCTCTTCAGGTGTGGATGCAGCATATACTGACATCTTGCCATGTGTAAGGGGTCAGTGTAGGAGGGAAAGCTGGTTTCAAAACACTTGTGTTATAAAGCATTAATTCCATTTTTCAAAGCCTGATCTCACTGGCTTGATACCATGAAAAATGAATGTTTTGCAGCTGTCTTTGGTAACAGAACTTTGCATGACAAGTGACAAAACTGACAAAAGCCACAGCAGTATTTCATAAATTATGGCTATTCTACATTAGCTAAATTTTCTCTTCAAAAATGTTTGTTATATAGCATCAAACCAAGTAGCTTCCTATACATGTAACCCAGATTTTTCAGACTAATATTTCTAGTATTTCAAGTCCTAAAGATATTTTTTCACTTGACAGATAGGGCCACAACTCAAAACATGCAGAAGTTACCCCTGTCTAATTCTGGGCTGCTGATTGTAGTTCAAAACCAACTGACTGTTACAGGGCTTCAAGAGTAAGCAGTCATGGTACTTGCCTTCTAGTGTGCCATTTTTACCAAAGTGTAGAGCAGACAGGACTGTCCAACTTAGAGATACACTGTTTGGGCAGCAGTGACAATTATCACAGCGTTTTAAAAGTAGAACATATGCTAGATTTTTGTTAACTCCGTATTTCGGGTTTGGGGCATTTGGGTTTTATTCTTTGTTCCTTGAAGTTATTGTATTATATATAAAGTTGCTCAGGTCAGTGGGTAGTTGCTTTGAGCTTGCATAATTGGAAAAAATATAGTGATTTTCCTTTAAATACAAAATACCTAGAAATTCTGAGTTAGTTCATTTAAAAGTAGGAGGATAAATCCAGGTGAAAATTATTTCTGTGGTCATTTCCTTGCTTCTTCTTTCCTTCAGGGCAAAGCTGTTCTAATTAGCTGAGATGAATAGTTAGAAATATTTTTCAAGTACTATTCAATACCTATTAGTCTCAGAAATTGTATTTAAGTATTCATTATTCTATGAAGGCTACTGTTTAGAAAGTAAGCAGGTAGTTTCATAGTTAGATAATTTTGCTTCTTAAATGGTAGAACTTGGTAGACAAGGTTAACTGTGATCTTCATACCAAAATGTTGACAAGAAAGAAATATAAGTAATTTTTTTTTTTGTTTAAGCATGCCATTTCCCCCCAGTACTTTCCAGTTGTGTGATTTCTGGGATCAGTGAGCAGAAGGAGCCTCTTCAAGGTTGTTACTAAATAGTGGTTGAGGTGCATATTTTCCCCTAATAGTGGTAGTAGTACTGAAGGCAAAACAAACTTGGTTCAAATTTCAGGAAGAATATTCAGACATTGCTTACAAAATATTTTGTATCCCTTGTATATGTAGCTTTGAATTGTGAGGTGATTAAAGAGTAAACTTTCCTGCCTGGCTTTCAGGGTGAAACATGCTTGCAACAACACACAGTGCAGTATGAGCCTTCATGGTAGTATTTCATGGGGTTTAGCACATTTGTTTTCACATAATCCTGTTCATGTTGTTTCTGTGGGAATGTTTCGTAGGACTATGATTAGTTTTTATTTTTAAAATAGCTATTACACTACATTCTCAGAATAAAAGTTTTAATTCTCTAAATTGAATAGTTGTGGAGAATGTAGGAGGTACCAAAATATAGACTTAACCTTACCAGTTCACTTCAAGTCTTTGTATCTTAGAGATGCCTATGCATTTTTTTCCATTTATTGAATTTTTAATATGCACTCTTTCTTCCTCTTTAGGATGAAGAGAATGGGAATAGACAAGGTATGTCTTGTTTTTACTCTCTTATAGATCCAGTATATTGAATGCTTCAGCTGTGTAATAGACTTGAATTGCTACCTAAGAGCTTGAAATTTAAAATCACTTCAGTGTGAGCATTAAGCTCATTGATCAGTCACTTAATTCTAGGTTATGCCAGTCAGTTCCCCTCCATTTTCATATCTTTCTCCCTCTCACATTGCCTTTGTCTGTTTTGTTTCTTAATTCACTCATGAATTTATTTTTTATAAATTTATGCTTAATCTCCATCCCAGTTAATTGAAGCTTCTCTTTGGCATTTAGCTATTTTCTCATCCATGCTTCCTTTTTGCTGATATCTCTGCTTTTCCCTTAAAAGAGTGAAAAACATGTTGATTTAAGGAAGGTTTTCAGGTTGGTAACCCAGTCCCACTCTGTTTCCCCGGTCTGTGATGGTGAGGTACAGGGACAGGGGTCCTGTGCATTCTGTCCCTGGTGCTCTGCCTGCCTGCACAGCGGTGCAGCGTGGGCTGAGAGCGGCTTCTGGTGCTGGGTTCTCATTTCTGGCAAAGCATGGCACCTGCTTTCAGTGTACCTTTAAGTACCTCCTTCAGCTGGAGGACAAAGAATATGTCTGAACTCCCATTTCCATTTACTTTGTGTAGATGTGAATATTAGAAGCATTCTGGGAAATATGAATTTATTTTAACTTCCTTACTTTTTCTCTTGGAAGAAGATGGATTCATCCATTTCATCCTCCTAGTTTTACTCAGCTGTCGTCACCTGAGTGTGAAACAGTGAAAAGTTAATATGTTCTTCTTACCACTCCCCAAACTCAAAGCATCCTCTATCTGCTCTGACATATGAAAAGGCAGATTCCTTCAGGAAGGGAAGGGAGTTGATCTATGCCAAACCAGTATGGAAGACACCAGTTGTGGTCTAGAGAAAAAGTTCTGTGGTGTTCTTGTTCTCACAGGGAGAACTCAGGCAGCTAGAGATGTAATGTAGGTCTGTTTATCTAAAATGTTATCTGAGAGCTATTTTTCAGTAGAGAAACAGCAGTGAAGAAATATTTATTTGGTTTGCCATGAGACCTGTGAAGGTGAAAACAAGATTACTTTCTGGAAATTTTTGTGTAGCTTTAAACCCATGAATCATAGCTCAACTATTGCTTATTTATAGCACCATAGTATGTTGTATACCTTGAAATACAGATCAGACGGTACAAATGCCCTGAAAGTTAACAGCATTCTCCTGAAGGAGAAAAGGTTGGACTTGAGAGAAGAAACGACTGTGAGGCAGAGGATGTACATGTCAGTAAAACTTACCCTGCTAGTTTTGTGTATTAAACCTTTAAAAGCAGGAAAACGGGACAAAGTGTGTTAGACTCTTTTCTCCTGCATTTGACATGGTATTTTGGGGTATAGGGTAGATGAAACTGTCTTTATTTATGTTACTTGCAGGTTGCCTGTTCCTAAATAACGGGAGTAGGCAGCTTGTGCGGAAAAAATGAGGAAAAACGCACATCTCATTTGCATGTTCGCAGAAGTGATGTTTGTCCATCGGCAGCAGTGGGGCGGGAATTCCGTGCGGGGTTTTGGCAGCGATGGCTGGAGCGCGGCGTGGAGCCGCTGGGGGCGCGGGCGGCGGAGCCACCTGGTGGCGGGTCCCTGCATTGCAGCCAAATGGGGAAATCGCCTCCTGGGGAGCCCCGCCGAAATTAACTGAGGACACGCTACTGAGAAACACTTTTCTTTTGAAGTTTGTACGTGATAATTCACTTAATTAGCTTGATCTGTTCTCTCCGAAAGACTAAGCTAAGGGAATCCAAGCATTTTGGTTTTTTGAAGCAGCATGTGCGAGTGCAGAAGTGTCTTTTTGTATCAGTTTTCAGTGAAAATTTATAATTATCTGCCCTTTATGCTTTCCCCTTGCCATGGACTAAGCTTACCTGTTAGAAATGAGGGTTTCATGTCAAATTCAGCATTTATATATTTGATTAGGTGAGTGTGGATAAAAGCATCTCTATTGCTGTTGCCTTTCATTCAGAGTACTTGAATATTTTTCCAAAGGATCAGAGCACCTAATTAAGTCTAGAGGGCAGAAGATAAAAGCATGTACTCTGTTTGATGTATTCTACCAGTGAAAGAAATATTTTTATATATTTTAGGTTCTGGTATAGAATTTTAGTATATAGTTAGATCAAGCTCCTGGCTTGCATCAGTCTTCCTTTTGGTAAGGAATAAAGTTTCAAAGCGTTTATAATGGAAGGTAATGCAAATTTGTCCACGAGGAATGACACCTACAGAGGGAGATGATGGCCAAAAAGCAAGATTGGGTTGTCAGGTAAAAGACTTAGGATGTTTTGAACAGGAGACACCTCATGGCCAACAGCAGGGACAGAAAGGGACCACCTCAGCTGTGTGCACATGAAGAGAGAGCCTACAGGACAGCAGCATGGAGCTCTCATGCCTTTTTCAGGAGCTCGCTGAAGCCCCTGCACTCACCCAGAGGGGTGGTGGGATATCTCAGAGCAGAGGGCCAGAGTGCTGCATGGGTGAGTAGAGGCACTTGGGGAAGAACAGGCTGAGAGACCATAGAGGTCAAATTGCCTTTGCGGTCCAGTTGTGAGAACAGCAGGGATGCATGGACCTCTGGCTTGGGATGGATGGGAACTGGCTCAGAGCCTGTGGCCAGGATTTGTGGGCAGTGTTTGGTGGGTGTCTCCTGCTGCCCTTTCATGGCAGGAGTACCCAAGGCTTTCTTCAGACCAGCGGTGGAGGCTTCACATGTGCACGTGCTGCTTCCTGTGGGAGAATTTAGCATCCTGTTACCTGTTGGAAGGGCATCAAAACAGATTTACCCTAAATATTTTGTAGTTATTATTTTAGAGTTTTCAGTTCTTTTCCTACTTTTGTTACTCCAAGTTGTTGATGTTAAGCCAAGTCATTGAAATTCTTCTCTAACCAGGTGCATTTTATCAGAAGATACAGATTTTCCACAGTGGATTCTTTGGTCACTGATTGGAAACTTTTATCAGCTTCTACTGCTTTCCAGAAAATCTCTGTTATACTGACCAGCCTGTATTACATATTTCTTGGAGTTCTTACTCCCAGAAATAACTTGAAGTATTTATTTCTCGTGTTTTGAGGATGGTTTGCCATCAGTTTGCCATTCTTCCTATTTTCTGAACTTGCCTGGTTTCAATACTCATTTATTTAAGAGGTATCTCACAGATAGAAGTCTTCTAAGAGAGCATATTAGGAATATTTGGAGTCAGACTGAAAAATACCTATACCTGTTAAAAACCTAGCATTCTTACTAAAAACCTGTACTGTCAAGACCTGATGAGTGGAGCTGGAGGAAAACTTCATGCCATTTGATTGTGCATTTAGTATGATTCTGTATCTCATTGTCCTTCAAACATCACTTAAAACTGTAAATGTTCTTCAGACATTACATAGATCTGTAAACAAATATACAGGTTTTGTTCACATGAAGGTAGTTTCTTGTATCTTGTCCTAAAACATGTTTTCCTTTAAAAAGGTATGGCTTGGTGATTGTGATAAAAGTGAACAGTGATAAGCATAAAGAAATAGACTGAAAGAAATTTTATCTTTCAATAGAACTAAGCTGTTTTGTGTCCAACACAGTACCTGGGAATCCAGTATCATTATAATCCAGTATGGTTTTTTTAATAGTATGATATTCTTGCTTTTTGTACTTTTATCTCTTTCCATGTAGAAGTACCTGTAGCAACTAGGAGCTCCTTTTCCTATAAAAATGAAAGTCAACTTAGATATATTACTCAGTGTATTTTTCTGTAGAGACCCAGTGTGTGCTTGTTAATGAGACTTTAGAGGTGTTTTCACTGAGAAGTCTAGAACATTAAACTTTATCACCAGGCTGGGTTTTTTGGTTTTTTTTAAATGTGCCTAAATATGTACAAAAATTTCTACTCTGCAATTGTCTACGCTAAGTAGTTACAATTTATTACCTGGCCTTCTTCAGCTCTGTGCAAGTCTGCTTTGGCAGGGTAGAGCCTTTGAGAGAAGGGTGGGAAAAAAGCAGGAAAAGGTTTTTTCCCTGCATTACTGGTGCTTACATAAAGCCTGGAGTTTTTAATATTTCATTTCTTTTAACAGACTGTTGATTTCTGTAATTTAGTTTGTGTTCTCCCAGGATTTCATTTAATCCCATGTTTTTGAACATCATGGTCTGTCGGCTCAGTCTGTTATGAAATAAACATTTTGTGCCTGTGATGGTGGGAACAAGGTAGATAAGAACAAGAGGATGAACGTGAAAGCAAATATTTGGAAAGGTCATAGATGGCTGGGGTGTTATGGTCCAAGGTATATGATAGTAGAATTAGGAGTAAAAGGCAAGAGTTTGTAACAGTAGTGCTTCAGGATAGTGGGACAGTAAATTGCCCTTCTTTGTGCATTTTTGATCCAAGTTAATTTTTTAACACCTGAATGCTAAAAAAGGGCTCGCTCAGTTTTCCACTGAGACCAGAGCCTGATGATTCATTGTTCCTTTATAGTACATCCAGAATGGCTAATGAATTAATCTTCCAGCTTGTCACATGTATAATGTTTCTCAGTGGTTTCTGTTGAGTTCAAATCATCTTTGAATAAAAACATGGAAGTGTCATTTCCAAGGATTTAAGGGAGAGTCCATAGATTCACTACTATTGATAGAAACTGTATTGCTCTGTGTTTATCTAACGACTGTACTAAATCCTCTAGACTAATCAGAGATTAAATTTTAAACTTGAAAATATTTCATTTGAGAGAATTTAATAAAGTCATAGTAATGGCAAATAATACAATGAGAAAACACAGTTTTGGGGAGGTTGTAACTAAGCTGAAACTATGTTACATATTTTCCATAACATTGCCAAATTATTTTCTCATCTTCTCCCCCTACCTTGGTGTGTAGATAGGGCTGAGGTTGTATTAGTCAAATGGTTTAACAGAAAAGTAAGCAAAAGGAGAAATACCATTTTGGAGTTGCCTAATCAAAATGCCAGAGGTGCTTTGAGAAATAAGAATGTATTTTTCTTGTGTTAGAGAGTTGAATGCCAGGTGTTTCTCTGCTGAATGACTCAACAGCACTAATTTACTTCTCACATTCTTTCAGAGGCTCATCCCTGGCACTGTATTTCAGCAAGTGTTTTTCAGTTGAGTTGCTTTGAGCTTGACAGTGGGTGAAATAAGTTCTGTTGGGACTGGGCTGAGACCTTTGGGCTCCTTTTCCAGAGTGAATTGCTAGTGGAGAAATGCTTACTATGTATGAAATTCAGTTTGCAGATTTTAATATGCAGAATGATGTGTAGTTGGCCTCCCTCAGTTAGATGTAAGGTCCTGGCAGGTTTGTGATTTGTATTTAGTTAAATGTAATCTCAATTAATAAATGTAAGTTCTGCTGTACTTTCAGCAACCTTTTTTGAGTAGTTTGGGAAATGATTAACAGGATTTTGATTGAGTAATCAATTTGAAGCATTTGCCATGCTGTATCTGTTCCCCTCCCTTTGCCTGAAAGGCATCCCAGGAATCAGTGCCACTCAGCATTGTTGAACTAGGGGAGCTCAAATGCCTTGGATACCCAAAAGCATACTTGTAGATCTTCATGCTCAAGAGGAATGTTCTTCCTCCTTGAGTCAGAGAAAGATGTAAATAAGAACCTGCCTTAATTGATTTATCTGAGGTGTTTCATGAGGCTGGTTTCTTAAATGGAAAAGTGAGTGTCATCCTTTTGCTATCTGCTGAGCATAGGGCTGGGAGAAAAATGTTCTATAAGAAGTTAATTTACAAACCTCTGTAGACTTTATTGAATTCCTGTGTTATGAGGATTTCTAAGCGCAGTTCAGCTGTCATGAGCAGAAGATTTTTTTTCTCCATTTGAGAAAGTGGAGCAATGTCATGTTTTTAAGTAGTGGCTAGTTGGAGAGACTTTGTAAGAAAGTATGTACTATACTGTGTTCCAACACTTGCTGGTTTGTGTTCTCCAGGTCAAAAGGAAGAGCTCTGTCAGCAGTAGCACTTTGGCATGAGATTTTTTTTTTCCTTTTTTCCTTTCCTATTCAGAATGTAAAGGTTGTCTTTTTCATAGTCTTTATGACTCAGATGTTTTAATCTGTGTTTTATATCAAAAGGTTAATGACTTCAGAGAAACTAAGTGCTTGTTGCTATGTTGTAGTGTGTTGGTAGATTAGATAGCATAACTTATGCCATGTCATTTTGTTTTCCAGGTGAATCATAGAGCAGTACAGTAATACTGTCTGCTCTGCAGGGAATAGTTTAAAAACCAAGTCATTGTTACTGCATTTGATACAATACTAGTTATGTTCCTTGTAGCAGTTGTACTTCAAACTAGATTTTTAAGGGATTAAGCTAGAATTGACACCTAGATAAAATTAATTTCTATGTCAGATTTGGGGGAGTTAGCAGAAGGTTTGCTGAATATCACCCTCCAGATGTAAGTCAGTTTTAAATGTTACCTAGTCTTAATTCTACTGTTCTGTTTAAAAGTAGTAGTATTTTTTTAATATTACCTTTTATCAGGGAGAGCATGTTTGAATTCTGTTATTTGGTAAATGTGATGGTTGCTAGTGCAACATATTCCCCTCTGCCACTTGTGGCCTCTTAAACATTTGTCAGAAAAGCTTCCTTGTAACTTTGCAATGGGAGACTTCCCAGAATTCACACAGAATGACTAGGTTGGAAGAGACCTTCAAGATCATCTTGTTTTCTCCTGTCACACTGTGAAGGCATTATTGACTTGAAGTCTCAGCTCACAGATCTAGGCAGAATAAAGGTTAGCTCATGAATGATTCCATGATATGTCCTATGAATAAAGTATTTATTTTGCAGTCATTTGAACAAAAGTTAAAACAAGGCACTAATATTAGTTTCTAGATTTTAGTGTGATCTCTGTGATTATTGTAGGTGGCACGTAGTTTCTGATTATTTAGAAGATTTCCATAGAATTATGAAAAACATATTGGCTCAGGAAAACCTTGTTGCAATAGATTGGTTTTCTATATTGTCTTGCATTTGATTTACAGGTGTTAATGCTTCTTCAGGCTATTTTTTCTTAACTTTGGTTGTCTAGACTAAGGACCTTATTATTAAGACTCTCCTGATTCCTTACTATCCTTGTTTAGGCCAATGAACTTTTGTCTTGAGCCTTCTATGTACTTGGGGATTTATTTTTATTTCCTTATTTCTGATGATGTTGAATTAAAAGTTCAGACACGAATTTGCTTACTCTAAAGTTATATTTTCATTTGGACAACGTCATTGAAGGGAGTCATTGCACTGCAAGCAGTATTTTACTTGTTCTGTTAGCAAAACTACACTACTGCCTGGACAGAAACTTGCCTTTGAATTTACACTGACTGGTGACCATTTACTCATGCTGGAAATTTCATCTGCTTACAAAAGTGATACAGGAAAAGACAACTTGATGGACTTTTCAGTTTCTGATCAGTTGAGTTGTGTACTTAACAACTTTATTTGCTTTTTTCTTTCTATTGCCCTAATGTAAGACTACATCTCTCTTTATAGCTAGATTTAAGGGGCAATGAAGTACAAATGAAGTTCTGTTTACAGAAGTTGTGCTTTTCATCTGTGCTGTGGAAGCTCACATTTGTTCTTTGTGTGTGTCTTATTTGTCATTTGCAGTTGAAAATTTGGTAGAAATTGTTGCATTTGCTGGTAGCCTGCAATGTACAGTTACAAAATATGTTGTTTTGTTTACATAAGTATGGAGAAGGAGGAAGGAGGCGAAATCATATGCAGTAGTGAGCACTGGAAAAACACAAATAAGGCTTATATGTCTTACAAACTAGAGGTCTGAGGTGCTTTTACTGTTTTTTTTTGTATCACCTCATCAGGAATTGCTGGCATGCTCCAAAAAACTGGTCTTTTCAATATTAGAAACAAAAATTGGGCATCCTGACAGTACGTGGTGCAGAGCTGGAGAATGTAGTGTAAAATGCTTCGCTGTGATATTGTGTTCTAGATTGTGGCATTTAGGAGGAGGGAAGTCTAGGCTCTCATTTCTAGACAGCATCTTGCATTTGCCTGATAATTGGGTGCAGACAGGACCACATGGAGATTTAGGCATAATTAAATCAGTGTAGTGAATGTTAAATTTTGAGACATGAGGTGAGTTATTAGATAATCCATTTTATGTGAGGTTTATTTCTATGATGATTGAGTGCACATCTTCAAGATTTATTCCCCTCAGCTGGTCTGAAGAAAGTACTGTTAGCTTCTACTGTCAAAAAGTATTGCTTAGGTTTGCTTGAGTTTCAAACTCAAAGTATAAATGTACATTTTGAGGTTATGTATTCAAGGAAGTTCATTTATATGTTACTGATTAAAAAAGATTTGGTTTGTATCCAAGTATGTAGAAGATCAAGGAGAAATGAAGAACATCTATTTATCTATCAGAGCTTGAGACTTCTAGATTTCTTCTTGTTTCTACTTGTATTTGGATAGTGCTGAATTGTAAAGTGAACGTGCAAATGTAATCAACATTTTGAACCTTTTACCCTGATTTTTTGCCCTTAAATTGATTTTTAGTGTGGTGGTTGACCTTTTTTAGGAGGTAAGAATGACTGTTTAACATAGCCTCCTTCTGCAAGTAGGTCAAAGAACTAAGTTTAATGTGCAATTAGCTTTCTGAATTGATTGATAATATAGCTGTGGAAATGTGAAGTGAGTGCCCATAATGTCCTGGTGCAGCTGGCAGGCAGGTCAGAAGTCAGATGTCAGGGAAGCCTGCAGTCTCTGATCTCTATAAACTGTGGCAAGTTTCCCCTCTTACTCAGAAGTGGGAAGTGTATTAAAGGAGTTGTGTGCATACTGAATGGCAGTAACTTTATCTGCCTGACCTCTTGATTTGCATGTTCAGGTATGGATAAGGCATAAAGGAGCCACTTGAGTGTAAAGCAAACTAGGAGTAGGCCACTAACATTTTTTTGAAGAGTATTTTACAAAGGAAGCTGATGTGTGATAAATTAAATGTGCCATGGGAGCTGTATTATTTTTATTTTTCTTGCCACTTTTGGAAATGTATGTGTCTTCAGTAAAAAATAAGTGGCAGCACTGGGAAGGATGTTTGGTGGTCCTATAAAAGGTCATATTTTCACTTCATTCTTGTAAGCAGTTGAAGCAACCTTTTGTTCATGGCATCTGGATAGATTAATCTTGGAGCTTCTCTAAACTTGCTGAAATGTTACTGGCTTTTTAAAGGACAAGACCCATCATGTGTTCTGTGTCTATTTAAATCTGCAGATTAAAAATGACAGATATTAACTTTGGCTCACAAAGAGCATTTTGTATGTCTTGTAGCTGTATCCCGCTAATCAAATTTTAAGTATTTGGGGACTGAGCTGCCAGCTGGAGTTTCTTGATTTGTAATTCAGTTGCTTTATATTTAGTATTTATCTGATTCTGTCAAATAAAATTTTTGATTATTTGCTCCCAATCTGGAACTATTTTGAGAAGGCCATTTAGAGCCATATGAGTGAGCCATTTTGTTGAACTGTTTTATGGTAAAATGGCAGGACGCTGAGGATCTGCACAATAAAGGCATTAGGCTAAAACCAGGATCTGAAAAATGTGGATCAGAGTCACAGGGTGATCTGGTTTTTTGCAGTTTATTAAGGTTTTTCAAATGAACTTTGCCCACATGGAAACTGAGCTAAAAAAAGAGGTTAAGGGGGCGCCTTATTTATATTCAATAAATAATGCTGTGATTTATTAAACGTTTTCGGTGGGACATTTAAAGCTGTGGGGAAAGTACTTCCAAAAGCAGGGTTAGTTCTGTGTAAGTCAAAGGTCAGTCATTTCAGAAATGGTTAGAACCTAATAATGCCAGTTTTAAGGAGTTTCTTCTCTCAGCAATGCCGGTTTTAAGCAATTCCTTATTCTCTCTTGATGTTCATTTTTGTCCTGCAGTTTAAGCCTCTCTCTCTCCCCTGTGCCGGGGTTTCCCGCTAAACTGGAGCGCAGACCCACTTTATTTTTGTGCTGTGTCAGTTCCCTGGGCTGGCTCATCACGTAGGCTCCAAAGGTGGCACTTCCTTAGCTGGGAGTGTGCAGCAGGGATGGTGACTGGAGCCAGGAGCTGGGAGTGACCAAGGCTGTCCAGGCCAGCTCTGGCACTGTAGGACTCTGTAGATCTGGCTGTAGCCTTTCAGGTTCTGCCTCTGGTTCTGTGAGCACTGGACCATGCAGGGCCATTATGGATGCATTTATTTATTTATTTTTCATTATTTCTGAGTGGTTTTCTTTGTGAGGGTGTTGAATATTTGGGTTTTTAGGGGGTTTTGGTTTTTTAACTTCACTGGCATAATAATTCCATCAGTGAAGCTGTGTAGATGCTGTAAAATAGCTTACTCCAGCTGTGTGCAAATGTAGGACAGCAACACTGTCTTTTAGCCTGCTTTATAATGGTGGAGTTTTTTGTTTGTGTTTTTGTTTGTTTTACTGTACACACCCCACCCTCCTATCTTGATTTTCAGAAGCTATGGCTACTTAACAAAGAATTACTTAGTTTTGGTGACAGGCATGTAAAACCAAAAGGTGCCTGTGTTTCTGGAAATATAGAAATTAAGTGTGTATTGAGAAAGCAAGATAATACAGCTGCACATGGTTTTTAACTACTGTAGATTAACTTGAAGTTGTGTATATACAGATATACAGCATATGCAGACATATGCTGTGCATATAATTTGAATGATAAGTTTCTTTTTGAACCTTGGTAAATCTTCAAGAAAAATTTAGACTTCATCTTGGAGTTTCTGAAAAACACTGTTGGAAAATCACTTTTGTGGTCGATGAGAACTGTAAATCAATGTTATGTTTTCTCCTTCTAAGGGAAGATTTGAAACTTTTATTTTTCAGTTTCCATTACATTACTATTTCTTTGTATGTATCTGGGAATGTGGCAGTATTATGTCCCAAAATATTTTAGAAGTGAAAACATTGTAATGCAGTATAATGAAATGCTATTAAGAGATATTCTTTCTTTCTCAGGAAAACAAAGAAATAGACTGGAGCCAATGGATACCATATTTGTTAAACAAGTTAAAGAGGGTGGACCTGCTTTTGAAGCTGGACTGTGCACAGGTACTGTTCAATAGCATGTTTATGTACATGATGTGAAATACATATGATTTAAGTTGCTACTTCATAGTTATATCTTCCATTTAAACCTTGTTCTTTCCTTTAGAAGCTTTTAAGTTGTCCTCCAGTATTTTTCACCTTGGAAGCACTGTTTTGCTTATTAAGGCATTAAAGTCTTAGTCTTTTTGATTTGTTATCTTAAAGAGAGTAATAAAATACGTGAAGAAGAGGCAAAAAAGGAAAATAATACCTGTAAGCTCCTATTTCTTTGGTTTGGGACAAATTGATAAACTCAAAACATTGAGGTCTTCATACATTAAATAAAATTTTTCTTCTCTACCTCCTTTAAATCATATAGGAGCAGTCCAAGTCTTTCTATTCTTACAAAATTCTGTTCAATTGCTCATTTAATCAAACTGGAGAGCAGAAAACATGGAGGTTTTTTGGTGAACTGTCATACCTTTATTTAAGTGCTGAAGGAAGAAAAAAGCTGTATTAGAATACTAAATCTTACAGGTGGTAAAGTTACATACATAGATGGATGCCACTATGAACACAGGTTTCTTAAAAATATGGCAGAAGTTCTGTGAAAGGCTTGTGCTTGTGTCAATAATGGGATGCTGATATATTTTTAGAAAAGAGTTATGTACCTCAAATTGACAGGAATAGAATAAGTTTTGCATGTTCTTCCTAAAGAAATAAAGTTTCTAAGTTGATCAGTTTCAAAACAGTTCTAGATCCCACTTATACCATAAGGGGTTTGGGTTTTTTTTTTTAACTCCTCCTTAGATAGTTATTTAGGGAAGGGCTACTTTGGCAAAATTTGATTGCTGTTACATAAAGATGTTTTGGCTTGATAAAACACAGCATATGTTGAATTTGTACAGAGGAACCATGTTAATTTCTACTCTGTTCAGTGTCTGCCAAACTGAGATGAAATCTGTAGAGAATATTTTATTTTTAGTTATTGAAGAGATTTTTAGGAGCCCAGAATAAAGAGCAGAAAATAAATGAGAGAAGACATTTTTAATAACTAGAATATTATTCTTAAACACATTGCTTATAGAAATTACATCTAATTAGGTCATGCCAGTATTTCTTGTTTATGAATTTTAGGGTGAAATATATTACTGAATCTCTGTCTTGGTATTATAAAATACTCAGGGAATAATCAGCCAGGTAGATTGCTTAACCTCTCATGCAGACACTGTATACATTTCTTATTCTGTAGAATCAACTGTATTTTTATTTATTTTTCTAATGTAACTTTGCTCTGTTTCATGGTCACACAAATGAAAATACTTGAATATTCAGTATGAGTTTAGGAAATTGTTTGTCAATTCTTATTTCACTGCTGCAGGGTCCTTTGTAATACTGAAAGTTTTGACATAAGTTTCATCACCCATGATGAATGAACTCCATTTCAGGAGCTTACTTGGCTGCTTCTCACCAGAAAACTTGAAATATTCTTGCAAATTTGAGCAATAGAGAAAGGTATTTAAATATAAGAGTCCGTTCAGAAGTATTTTTGAATACTCCTGTAAAATCATCTTTGTTAGGGTTAGAAAGGTAATACTTCTCTCATATTTAACCTCTAAGGTATTTAATTAAAAAATAACATATCTTGGCGTTCCTAAATAATAGAAATATTGAAAATGAACAGCCAAAACAGATATGTATTTCCCATGTCTTGATCTTCGTGCTGTCATTTATCTATGTGCAGGGATATAGAACTAAAATGTGTGTGGAGAGGGCATTCTGATTAATTTGTATTATGATCAAAATATGTAGCAGGCCGCCAGACTGATGGAGAGCCATTAGAAAAAGCCTTCCTGCTTCTGTATCCTTTTTTGCACTACAGGCACTGACTTCTCCTTCCTATGTATCTGAAACTGAACAAAGCTGTACTTGCAGGGTTGTCTGTGCTCATGTCATTTATGTAACCAGTTCTGCAGTGTGTCCCCATCAGATCTTTTGGCAGATCCATGGGATGCATATATCAAGTAGACTCGTGTCACTGCTGTGTGTAATCTAGTCTGCTTCTGTGAAAAATAAAAGCTGCACAAGAATAGATAAAATTATATGACCTACTCTAATGATACTCTAATTATAGTTTTTAGTGGGAATCTGGAGTAAAGATATGTGGCAATGTAGCCCACACTGCAGGCTGTTCTTAACCTGGAAAAGAGCCAGTGGAAGTCCCAGAGAAGGATGTGGTGTGTTCTGGAGAAGTTCTGCAGTATGACCTAGCCGGGACAGGGCTCGGAGCTTGTTGCCACCAGGCTTTCTTTCATTGCTTAGGAAGCAGGAGACAAAACTCAGAGTTCTTTCAGGCAGGAAAAAAGTGGTAACTAGTGGATGAAGGGGAGTAGGTAAACTTGTATAAAGTTGAAAATACCACCACCAGTTTATTGGCATGATGTTTTACTTCGTGTGCAGACAAAATTAAAAAGTGAGATCTGTTTAGTCTGTTAATCCATGGGGTCTGTATGGGGAACTTCCACAGAGCACAAGCATTTAAAGCATGATTGTCCCCAAGACAGGGTAAGTAGGCAGAGTGAACAGCTTTTTCCTTGCTTTGATTTGATTGTGCCAGAAAAACGAAAGGGGCTTCTAATTTCTAAAGCAGTGTTGAAAAAGCCATTCCCTTTGGACTTTGCACAGGTCCTTTGTTTTAGCTCTTCCTCCTCCAGTTGCTTTTTGAAGCTCCCTACCTGTAATCCTTCAGGCCATTTTCTCCTCATTAGGAAATTCAAGATACCTTTCTGCTCTTCTGATCATAGATGTCTTAAATACCATTTGGTCAAAAGAGCAGGACAGGTTTTTCATCACAGGCTAAAAATAGCTCTACACAATATATTTGACAATTAATTTACAAGAGTATATGAAACTCTTAATGAGGAAGGTGTAACAAAATATTTGGAGAAATATTTTTTGTTTTTGAGGAAGACTAACCTTGAATTTAACATATGGGTGTTCTTGATTATTGTGAGGTATAGAAATACAAAATAAAAACTCATCACAAAATATCTAGACGAACTAATTTCAGTTATAACTTTTCCCTCTACAGGTGACAGAATTATAAAAGTCAATGGAGAAAGTGTTATTGGGAAGACATATTCTCAAGTCATTGCTTTAATACAGAACAGGTAAGATAATAGTATTATCATTATGTGCCACACTTTTTGTATACTGAGCATGAAATGACCACTTATGGGGGTTTTGAAAAGTCATCGTATTGCTAAATTTTCATTAATACACACTCAGTTTTATTGTTTCTTTTTCATGTATTTGCTGATTGCTGAGAAGAGTTTGAGAATAGGTGTGCTGAGTTTGTACCACAGTCCTTTTATTGTCGGTACTTGTCCCTTGTTAGCAGTAACACCAAGTGTTATAGAGGAAGTTTGAAATGAAAATTGAACTGAAAATAGGCAGATTAGGTATACATACATTTGTCAATTGGAAAAGAAGATTGTAAAATCCATCTTGCTTATGAGATCTAAGAACTAGAAATCAGCATATCTGGTGAAGGAAAAATTTATGCTAGTGCACGCCTGCAGCATATCTGCAGTAAGTCTTTGCTTTCCTCTGTTTTGCAGCAAATTATGAACCTTGCTGAGAGTTGAGAAAATACTAATATTTACTGCTCCTGCAACTCACAAGCACTTGTGAAATCATGTCTATGCATGAGTCTAGATACTCTTTCATGTCTCATGTCTGCTTCCTTTTTTACCGTTTTCTTGGTGTCAGTTTCTGTTCTATAGCAACAAGTTTCCAATATAATACTGAGTTATGTGGCAAAAAGATGATCAGCATGAAAGAATGTTTTCTAAGTACATCTCACATGTCATATTTTTAGTGGCTCGTCATGTGTTAAAACTTAGATGTGCTTACTGTTCCAAGAAGGAAGAATGAGATTCTGATCTTCCTATTTCAGTGATGTCTTTATTCAAGATTTTGTTCAAAATGTGTACATCTCGGGCAATTTGTGTGTCTCTATGGTTTTGTTTTGGATGTTTGTTGTTGTTGTTTTGGTTTTTTTAATAAACAACAAAACTGTATTCAGAGATGTGATGGACAAGGTAGAATGAAACATGTTTTGTGTCCTTAATGCTGTCTGTACTAGAGCTGGACAGGTGGGCTTTTTTATTTCCTTCACTGAACATAACACTAGCCATGCATTGTTTCTTTATTTTCTATTTTTACAAGCAGCACTACTGTACAATAGTGTATACCCAAGATACAGTGTATGCCCAACTATGTAGATCACTCAATTAATTCTCTTAATCCAAAAAAGGGACCAGTCACATCTTTGAGTGGCTTGTGTGGTCAGTGGTTCTTAACTCTAGGTGTGCTTGTGAATCAAGTTTATTTCCAGTGAGTGTAGGTAGTGAACTATTCAGTAGAACTGAACCCCTGCCCACTGTGGATCAACTGGGGACACCTGAACAAGGCCTTGTCACTGATGATCTAGGGGAGCCAGGAAGGGTGTAACACACTGCTGCATCCATCCCCCTGATTTCCATGAGGGCAGGGAGGATGAAGGGATGCTATTGTTTGGTAGGAGAGAACAGTTTGTTTTCTCAAGCCAGATGTGTACATCACAGAAGATTGTAACAATAGGTCATGTGTATCCTTGAGCATTTTATGCAGCATATACAACCATCAGGAAGTCTACAGCTGAACCTCTTAGGATAAACAGATAAATATTAATTCTGATCCATAAAGAGAGCTTAGACTCCACATCAGGTGCATCTTGTAGCTTACAGGCAGTACTTCTCGTGTGACTGAACAATCAGCTGTCTCTCATTCTTTGCTTGAAACAGTATTTTTGAGCTCAGAGCTGTTTGGTCTGAACGTAAGTTTTTTTACTTCTTATGCTGCCATTTCATGGAAAATGAAATTGCATTATGGTGCATGCTGCTCTTGCATTAGCATTGCCACCTGGGTCAGACTGATGGTCTGTTATGCCATTATCCTCTATGATAATACCCAGTAAAGGTTTCTTTGGAGTCCATGAAACTATAGAGTGATTGAGTGGACAGATAATGCCAGCCCACTTTCTATAAATCCTTGGTTCAGGAAGTTGCTAAACCACAGGATTTATCTTCATTGCTTGATTTAGTAATTCTTCATAGGTTGGCCTTGTGCAAATTCACTCTTGAATATATTTACTCTTCACATTAAAAACACCCAGTGAGTGACACAGTTTTTACTGTATTTTGTGTCTTAGCTGATCTTTCATCCAGCGCACCTTGGCTTCTTTAGTTGGCCTTGTGCAAGCAGCTTGATGAAAGGCTTTTTGAAAGGCTGAGTTGTCAGCTGAAATATTTTTTATGACTAAAGACAGTTTCCTTCATAGTCTTAATATGTTGTATGTTGGTTTTCTAGACATTTCAATTGCCGTACTTCTGTTGTTTTTAATTATTCTTTCAAACGTATTGATGAGTGTAAATGCTTATTCTTTTGTCATTTTACTCATCTTCAGAGCAGCTTTTGACATTACAACACATTTCATCCTCTCTTCTCTCTAAAGAGGCTTTGCCATTGCTCGCTGTTCAGCTGATTGCAATGAAACTCAGTGCAGGCTGGCAGATTTTTTTTAGATGACTTCTGTGGCTCCATTTGTATAGCTGCTTATTATTTTTCTAAAAAGTTGTTCAATTTTAGCTCCTTGTCTTCCTTGTATAATGCTGCAGACACCAGAACTTAGCTGCTTTAGATGAATGACACCCATATCTTCCAGTGGGACTTAAGGATTGGATATAATTCAGCCATGCTCTGTACTGTTCCCAGAAAAGTTTCAAGTTGTGTCTAGAATGTTTTCTATTTTCCTCTGCTTGGAGATAGCAAAAAAACCAAAGTTGGACTAGTTATTTCCTATGGGAGAGGAAAGGCACACCTCAGAAGAGTTGTTAGAATTAACTATAGTCCTATAGGATTAATCATGACTATACTTTTAACTCTACATTTCCTAGTCTTTGCCAACAGTTGCTGGTTTGGTCCATTAAGAATTTATTCTTATCTGTTTACATATATAATGAACTTAGAGCTAACTTAGAGCTACGTTGATTGCTAACATAAACTCTGTAAATTATTTGTTATTCCAAATAAAAGAAGAAACAGGTTCTGATTTGCAACTTCTATTTCCGTCCCCCTTTTTTTTTCTTAAACTGGGGAATTTGAATGATTGTCTATTCTGCTTGTTTCTCTTTTCAAACTGTTCTTGAAAGTGTTTGGATTGCTCAGAATGTACAGAGTTCAGCTACTGAATCTGTTTTATTTATACAAAATAATGCATCAGAAGGTAGATTTTATGATTACTGCTTTAGTTCCATGGCTTGGAATCAAGACATTTGAATTTAACTCTCAGAATGTGTAATGAAAGTAACTGGAATGATAAATATCTCTGAGAGTTCTGGGTACTGTGTCTGGAGCTCCAGTGTAGGCTATCACTTTCTGTGTGATGGTTCTTGCTAACACTTTCTAGTTCATAATTTGCATTTGTATTGTACAATAAACCAGAAGTCTTCCTTATTACTTTTTGTGTCTGATATGACAATTAAAAAACATCCTGAGAGCATGTCACAAAATATAAAAGAAGAATATCCAAATTGTCTCCAAAAGGTTCTTCAGGCAAACAGAAATAGAATAGTTAAGTAGTTATTTGAATTATGTGGAAAACATTGTTTCTGAATGGAACCCTTTGGTCTTCTGAATGTGTTTTAAAAAGATGTTAATTGTGTAAATGGATTTAATAACATTCTTAAAGAGGGGGAGGAGACGAAACATGCAAAATACTTCAATGAGTATGGCTTTTTATGTGTCACATTATATTTCTTTATATAAAAAGTACTTCAAGAGGAGCAATGCTGCCATATTTTTGGACATCCAAAGTCTTCATCCTGCAAAAAAGCAGTTGCTTGATATGATTTTTACATACATGCTATCCATATGTAGAACTGAAATCTGAACACTTTGTTAAAAATGCTTCAACCTGTTTATGCATTCAGTCAATATGGGAAATGCTATTGTAAGTGCACATAAAGTCAATACTCCCTTGTTTCTTATAAATCAGTATTTTAAAATAATCTTCACAAGGCTTTTGAAGACTTACTTTTGCCTAGATCTGTGTGGACTTAAAAAAACCCAAAAACTTAAATCACTGCTGATCTTCAGTTTTAAGACTAAAGTAAGTTTTATGCTGCTTGGAGAGCACTCTTTTCCAAAAATGAATAGTGGTTTAAAAAGATTGTGAAACCAAATATGCTTACTCTGCTATTTTGGAATTCAGCCTTATGTCTGTGGTTGCTAGAAAATGGAAAAGGAACCACAAAATAGAAACATTTTTCATATAAGAAAGCATAATAAATCACACATTACATTTTGAGATGATGGCCTTTTTTTCTGCACAAATAAACTGAGGTCCCTTCTCAGTGCTTTCCTAGGCTGGTCAGTGTGCCCTGTTGGGCCAGTCTTTGTGCTGGTTTTGTCTTTTCTCACCTAATGCATTGTACTAACCAGTACAGATGAGCTGATTTCTGAGATACCCAGTCAGGTTGCATTGGTACTTATGCTGATACTGGTCAGGTTTTCTTAAATATCCTTTTTTAATTCTGACATGTGAGATTTCTAAGTAACTGTCACAGTAACTTAATTTTGGTTTTTTGGCCTCGTTATACTGCACTGTACATTAGTCTTTTGTAGCCCTTCTCTGTACCTGTTCCACTTCACATTTAATGAATGTGAACAGGTTATTCCATTATCTCGGATGAGATAATAAATTCATCTATTCTGTATCCATTGTTTCAAGCACATGCTTCTCTCTTGCTTGTGAAAATACCTTATTTCTGGTAGATGCCAACTGTGGATTTCACTGTTTTTACAATATTTGGCTGGGTAGTTGGTACATTGTACATTTGGTGTCCTAATTTTTCTTGTGTTTGAGTCACACTGATTGAACTATTCACATTCCTGGATCTTTATGCTGCTGCTGCTTGTGGTTTCAGCAGCTCAGACTGACAAATGCGGCACTTACAAATAGCAAGCATTTTTCATCCATATTTCAGATGTCATCTGAATTACTGTTTAAGTTGATCCTGCTAGGGGGTAATTGGAGTGGAAAGGTGTAGGTCAGTACTAGCCTTGGTATTGCTCCTCTTTTCACATGAGGTGGTGATTTTGACGTCACCACAGCAATTTTAAAGTGCTAAGAGACTTTAATTTTAAATTGAAGAAAGAGGAAAGTTTTAGCTTTTATTCACAGATTTGTCATACTGTTTTGTTCAAGAAGCTCCAAACAAGTAGTGTACCTTAGGACTTAAAGAAGTGTCATGGTTTGAGGCTTACCCAGAAATGGTAAGAAGCTGGGCGGCTCAGTGAGATCCCAAGTGAAGAAATTCAGGAGGAAGAAGGAGAAACTTCCTCTTTTCAAGGCAGGGAGCACAGAAGTGAGAGCTCTGGGGCCAGGCCTGGGAGGGGGCTCAGCCCCTTCCCCAGGCCCGGCCCAGCCGGCAGCTGCGGGACGGTNGACCGGCCAGTTTGTCGCGGCTCCCCCATCGGTGGCGGCCAAGACTTTATAAACACGGCCTTGAGAGGGATAGTGAGCCGCAGTTCCCGCGGCGGGAGTCACCTGACCTCTGCAGGCCTGGGCGAGAAGTTAACCCCTTCAGAGCTCCGATCCTCCTTCCAATTGAGTGAGAGAGGAACCAGATGAGAGACAGTGTAAAGAATAACATTAAACCATCAGAGTCAGTGAGAAAGAAGTGAAGCCCAGATGGGAGGGATGAGGAGATGGTTTTGAAAACCTTTTTGTGAGTTATGGAAAAAAAACTCTTTTCTAATTGTAACACACATAAAAAGCTGTCGGGGAGATGGAAAGTTCAAACTTAAACAAAAGAAAATTTAAACAGAAATAAAAAAATTGTGCCTCAGGGAGAAGAAGAAAATTATTTTTACAGACTTTTGTTGCCTGAAAAGATCCAGTGGGAGAAGAGAAAAAAATCCTTTGTTTCCTTTTATAAAATACATCTATAAAACAAAAAATCCCTACACCCACAGGCTTTGTGGCCCCTTTCAAGCTTTAGGACAGCCGTGGAAAGTGAGAAGAACTCACAAGCAAGTTCCCGGGCGGGTTGCTTGTGGGGACATTGAGAGACACAAAAAACTTTTCTTTTCTCTTGTGGAGAAGCTTTTCCATAACATAAACAAAAGAGACTCCTCTCCCTAAAAAAAAATTTTAAAAAAACTATTTCAAAAATAATAAACTAATTAAAATTGTTAAATGTTATTTCTTTACATTAACAAATGAAAAAAAAAATGTTTTTAAAAAAAAGAAAAAAGTCTGAAGGAGTTTAGTAAGTTTTTTTTTCCTTTTCCTTTTTTTTTCCTTTTAATTACTATTAATAAACTATCTTTCTCTTAAAGTTTTAAACCTACTTTAGTTTTCTCCTAATTAATCCTATTTTACAACAAAAAAGTACTCTAATAATTAACCAACACAAAAAAACCCACCACATTTAGTGGTACATTTAACCAAAAAAAATTCAAATTAATTAAAATTAAAAAAAAAATCAAAATTAACAAACCACACCACTACAAGAAGAAAAATAAAAAAGGAAATAAAACTGCCCAAGCCAGTATGTTGGCTCAGTAAATTGGGTCAGTCAGATTTCTCTTCTACTCTTACTTCCTAAGATGCTAGTGGAAATCAGTGTTTACTTTTGTTGTGTCATGTGTTTGTCATAATAGCTGAGTGTTGGAGTTTTTGAACAGTTTTCATCTATGGAAGTAAATGGATTATCTTTGTAATAAGAATTTAAAATCTCTGCAAGTTTATCAGTGATATTTTGTTTTCCTTTTCTTTCAGTGACAGTGTATTGGAACTCAGTGTTATGCCAAAAGATGAAGACATCCTTCAATTGGTATGTTTATGAAGCTTCTGTTTGGGGACTATATTACCTAAACAAAAATGTTCTGTTGTTGGTTACAAAGTCTTTGAAGTGTGCTATCAGCAAATAATTAGTGTTAATATTTACCTCTTTGTAAGTCTTTAGATATTTTCCTACCTCATTGCCGTGCCTGAAATTTCAGGGGAATCCAAATATAGGGAGTACTGTCTTCACATGAGATTTCCAGCAGGTTAAAAATACATCTTGTTCATATTTTTACTGTAATTTGGATTAATTTCATTATGTTAGAATTTATGAATCAGATTGCTTCCTTTAACTAGGTTGTCCAGTTCTAAAGAATTTGAATTCAAATACTAGCATATGAAGCCTTTGTTAATAACTCAGTGAGTGGACTAAGAAGTGTGATGAATGGGCCAAAGGTTATTACCAAATTTTTAAATTGTGACTGCTGTAAATGTTTTGTTGCACTAGTGCCTGTTTGTTCTTGATTTTAATTGAGGTCCTGCATGTGTAGTAAGATAATTCATCTCCCATTCAGTGTCTCTTAAGTCCAAAAGAGTCTTGAATAATATATGATAAGTAAGCGCATATTGTGAAGAATCAAAAACCATCTAATATATTGTTATGCTCTAGTTTATTTTTAATTGGAAGCAATTAAAAGGAGAGGAGAGAAGATGACAAGCAGGGTAGATTTTCTTATTAGTAGCCGGAAAAGTGTATTTTCTTATCTACACAGAATGACTTTTTAGTAAGATGACTTTGTGTTAAAAACCTATGGGTTTCAGTAGTTGTTTTCCATTATTACAGACCAAATTAATGAGTAAATAAAAAAAACCCAAAAAACTTCATTTGGCGGTAAAGGGAAAGTAGAAGCTAGTGCAGGAGCTCTCCAGCTAGGACAGCAAGCCAAGATTATTAGAATAGAAGTGATATTTTGAGAACATTTGATGGACACATATTTCAGTAATCCAACACAGAAAATGTTGGGGGCAAGGTGTGAGTTTTGATTGCATGAATAAGTGGGAGAGAAAAGCTGTTGGGGTGTTTTTTGGTGGTTGGTTTTTTTGGTTTGGTTTTTATTTTTTTTTTAATTGGAACTGTGAATATGTATAAATGCAAGAATAATGCTAACATTTAAATTACCTGAATGCCCTGCACATCTAATGCAGTCTTGTGGCCATAATAGTGTAAGAATCTGGACAAGGCAGGATTTGTAGTTTTAAAGTGAAATATTTGTATTTGTCGGGATGGAAAGGTCTTAGGCACATCATCTCTCTGCTGGTGAAACATAAAGTGCAAACTTCAGGTGAAGTAGAGATGAAAAATAATTGGTTGTATGTAACTTGTTATGTCAACAGGTGAGATGGGGGCAGAGGGCAAAAAAGGATGGTTGTTGCCATTGTGGGTTAGGAAAGGATATTAAGAAAAAGAAACTAAGGTCATTCTCCTTGAGAAGATTGAGGGGTAAAGAGAAAAAATACTGGCCTATGGAAGTTCTAGGAAAAGATTGGATATATGAAAAATCTTCAGGTGTCATTATACAATAGTTCCTTCTGAGTTTTAAGATGTGATAGGAGTTGTGAATTTTGTATGTGAGGTTGCTCTGTTGAAAATAGAAAGAGGATTAGGCTTGACAGGCGAAGTCATAATTTTGTAAAAAATGCTTTACATTGACCCTATAGCTTGTGTGAGTTCCTTCAGTTGTTCACTTTTGGGCTGGGTCATGATACAGAAGGATTTTATGCTACTGTTTGCTGAGATACATTTGTTTGGGATAACATGAACTGCTCTTGAGGACTTCCAGTTCCACATAGCATTTTCCAGAGGAAAGCCATGGAGGCACAGGTGTTTCCTGTGTCCATAAGGATGAGCACTGGGTGTACTTGGGCCTATTGGAAATGACCTCTGATAGCAGCAGTTTGCTCATTCAGTCCTGTCACAGAACACTTGCATATGTATGTTTCCAAGTGTCAGTCTTTGATGGCTGAGCTGCAGCTTGTGAAGAAACAGATGATAAAAATGAATTGCATGTTACAACAGAGTCTGTCAGTTGTGGCCTGTAATTGTATCTCTTTTAGCCCACCACACCGGAAGAAGGATTTTAGCACTTCTAAAATAATTGCAATCTTTTGAGACAGTACATTCTAGGTAACTTCAGTAAAATGAAGAATCTGAAATTCTTCAGTAAAATGAAAACTTCATTAAAATGAAAAACTTACACCTGAAGTTGTGTTATGTAAGCTATTATAAAATGTTAAATAACTTAGTTGTTTTCTGTGACATATGTCACTGTAAATGTCTTCAAATAGTGTCACTCATTGTAAACTGATGTTAAATACTGGTATGCTGTAAAAATAGCAAAACTCCAAGCACTTCTGGATACTGTAGTGTGAGCTAACAAATGGAATATCTAGTGCAATGAGGATGGAATAGTTTCATTATATTCAGGAGCGATGCTGATTGTGCTAAATTTTATAGTACTTGGCAGGCTACTCCATGTGCTCATGACTGAGGGCTAGAAACACAGTTGCTTGTTTCTATCCTTAGTTTGCTATTTATAAACCTTGAGTTTAGTCTTCAGAAATATCCATATATGTCTGTGAACCTCTTGGTATATTGAATTTCCTGAAAACAGGGCTTCAAATCCATTCATCAAGAGTAACAATGAAGTGGTCCAATCCCCAGGCCATTGCCTCTGTGGCATGTGAACAGTGCTTACTTGGAAGGGAATTACATGTGAAATCCTACTGTTAGTGAAACCAGTGTCAGTTGTTTGTTCACTGGTGTGATGTTGAAAATGTCACTTTGTGGATGGGGAAAAGGATCTTTAAAGCATCTATATCCATAACAAAATCTTGAACTCTCTACAGCTGTGTCAGTGTTGGGTTTTTTTCATGCTCCTCCTCAAATTTATGGTAAATTTACTTGAATTTATAAAAAGATATTATTTTGAAACATTTCTAGGTGTACGACCATTTTTAAACTAGGAAGAGGAGGATTATTTTTATGGCAGGTTATCCTCGATGTTTCAAATTTGATGTATCTATATGCAATTTCTGTAGCATTCTTAACCTTTTTTGACAGAATTTTGGCATCTTGTAGGTTTTAGTACTGCTGACTTCATGCAAATGGGAAGACGCATTTAGGTCAACTACAAATGGTTCATATTTGTCAAGTGTATTCAGTGAAATTGTTGCTGTTTTGTAGCCTTTGGATAACCAGTTTAATACTAAAATACTGTTTAAAATTTGACAACTTTCCAGTTGTTCAAAAGCTTTTTGTGCAATGTGGAAAGTACAGAATGTCAAGGTGCTCCATAGAGTAAATTGAGTTTTCTAAGCCTGTTTACAGGTGAACATTATTATGAGTATTGTCAGTAGGCTTTGTTGTGTCTAACACATGTATGTTAGCATGTCCTCCTATGCAGGATTTTGGACCATTTTTTCTGGGAATATTTCATGTTGGAATGTACTTACTTGCTAACTGGTCCTTGTGTATGTAAAAAAGAATACAGCCTACAAGTCACTGATTTTCTAAGTATCAGGCACTTGAAAATACCACTCTTGGAAAAATGGTGTCTTTAATATGACCTGCATTGGAGCTGTTTATTTGGAAGGTTATTTGTAATGTAGCATATTAATCATAATATATGGTGCTTATTACGGGTAATGTAATAATATAGATATTATTTTGTAGGTGTGTATAATTCTGTTGTGTATAAATGTACTTACTGTGGGTAAGGTATCGTTTTTTTCACCATTCATTCTCTAGTACTTTTCTCACTACATGCTAACTCAAAAGTTCATCTTACCTAACTTTTAGCCTACCTCCAATATTTTAAATTCTACAAAAACATTTCCTTATAGGAATTGTCCCAAAAGGTAAAAGGTTACTTCTGGTCTTAGGTGTTGTCACCATTAAATTATATTAGTGTGCAAATCTGTTGAAATGGGCCTTAGCCTTCCAGAAAGAGCTCTGCAGTTTCATTTACAGAAATATGTTATTACAGATTCTGTGAATAATGGTAAAGGTGGAAATAAAAGGGGGCTGTTTACTACTATGTTTTTGATAAATTTAGGTAAATCTTAATCTTTCCTCAGAATTACAGACCAATGAAGCTGCAGATCAATAACTGAAAGTTTACCACATTTGAACAGAAATGTTTCTCATGTCATAGATAGTAGGGGAACCAAAATCCTAGATGGAAATGACCAGGAAAATGAGTAAAAGTCCACTGAAGCACAGATTTTCTTTTTTGTTTTTCCTTCTTTCTAGTCAGGTGATAGGGAAATTTTCAGTATATTGGAAGATCTGAACAGCAGAGAAGAGTTTGCTGAATTATCATTTCTGAACTTAGAATTTTTATGGGATATGATGGCTTTCAAGGTCTTGCAGTACCCTGAAATTTCCAGCCACGTACCTATAATCAGAAAAAAAAAAGGAAGAAACCCCCTCTAACAGCAGCAAAAAGATAAATAACTTAAATGAGGAAATGTATCCTAGAGTTTTACATGCCTCAGTAACCTCATGTCTCTGCCTACAGGTCTGCCCACAGTTGGCTTCAGTGTTAAAGACTGCCAGTTGAATTTTGTTTTTCTTCCTGCGACCATCCAGTTGCACCAGACCTAGTGGAGCAACATGGCAAACTGTGAAATGCTTTCATTTGCTTTATCTTTTAATAAAGATAGAGGTGTTTTTCTAAGTAGCTGTTTTTAGTCCAGAGACTTGGAGCACTTTTTTACTTCCAGATTTTGTGCTGAGTTACTGATGTGCACAGAGGTTAATATTAAAGCTGTGGAAGCAAGTACAGTGGAAGGCAGGGTGTGGTGTGAAGACACAGTGACCTAGAAGAATAAACTTAAAATTTGGTGTCAAACACTGAATGTTAGAAAATACCATTTGCATCAACCCTCCTAACCACAATTTAGACTTTACAAGAAAGTCTCTTACACAGCTTATATTTGGAAATAAAATGTATTTGGCCTAAGGCATTAAATTTTATATACTAAAAATGCACCGCCTTTAGGAAGAAAGGGTATGCATTTTTTTGTTTTTTTTTCCAAATAACATTATCTAACTGTAGTGTTTGGGTGTCTCAGAGTAAAATGAAAGCACTTGAGCTGTATTACATTCTTGCCTCAACAGACTGTACCTAGAAAATGTTTCCTTTTAAGAAAGCTGTGAACCTTTTCTGGTGTGCAGTTTCCATACTCATGATGATGGTGAGATTAGGTTATGACCAGAGAAGAGAACAATTTAGTAGCCTCAAGCTCAGTCTTGGAAGGAGTTGGGCATGTTAGCTTCTGATTCATCAAAGTGCTTATCATCAATTTAGTGAAGAGTTCTGTTGAAATTGGTGTTGTTACTCATCCTTTAGTGAAGTGGAGTGAAGCATACCCATCCTCAGTGAAACATAGGGCTGCATGTTTTCATGGATTTAGGCTAATGGGTGTAGGATATGGTCGGTTTGAGCTCTCAAAAGTACAGGGTTTCCCTGGGATTCTTTCCCAGAGGAACTCTCATGCATTTGGCTGGTACTGCTCTAGCATCTAATAGCATAAAATCAAGGGGATAAAAGTGGGACCAAAGCCCTTCAGCTGAATTTTAGGTGTTTAATGAAATACCTTGTAAAATGGTTTATTTGCTTAAAATGTATTTTGCTTATCATATAGCATGAATGTATCACCTTAGGAGCTAAACTCTTAATGGTTCTACAAATTCGCAGTAAGAAATTAATCCTTTACCATAGGAGTTTGCAAACTTTGTGCAAACAAAACCAGATTGCAAGGTGGGAAGAAATGGTACCCAGTAACTAGAAACATGCTGAGTTCTTACTGTAAGAGCAGCAATTTTCTTCTAGTAATTGTTGCAGAGCTGTTATCAGTCAGAGTAGTTAATGTCACTCTAAATTGCTGCATTTGTATGGTAGTCTTTTGAAACTGCCATTGTTTTGAGAAGGTGAAAAAGAGCTCATAAAACATCGAGACTAATTTTTGGATCATGTTGGGACTTCTGAATAACTGCTGAGTATCCAGCTCTTCAAATTGAAATGGCTTGGCTGGTGTCTAAATCAGGAGCATCACTAATCTGGATATTAAAGATTATTTTTGTTCTCCAAGTTGTGAGCCTTTTTTTAGTTTGGTTGATTTGGTTTTTGTTTTAAGACTATTAACACTTAAAATTCAGCCATACCCTAATGACATTTTTATGAATGTATCCTGTTGCAATCACTTAGAGATTAAGGTAGCATTTTTCACATGATTTATTGTTAGGGAAACTAAAGAGAGGGAGTAATACTCAAGCTGTGTTTTATGTGGTTGCAAAATATGTTAAATATCAAAACAATGTATAAACTAATAAATATATTGGTCTATTTCACATTTCTTAGTCTCTAAACATCTTCTAAAAATCTCATCACTTTGTGCTTAAAGCCGTTAAAATATTTCATTAGTGAAAAGGCTGATAATGCATCCTTCAGCATAACATTTGCAGGACAGATCCATCAGTTTCTTTGTAATTTGCATTCTTTTCTGTAGGCCCTTAATCAGAGTTCTGAAACAAAGATATCAGATATTTTTTGTGGAAATATCACAGTCCTGTCTATAAACTTTCTCTTTCTTGGAAGTATGTTCTGCTTTGTTTCAGTTCTTTCTTGGGTAGTGAGTGGAATGAGGTTGAGAGCAGAAATACGGTTTCCAGTAACTGTCTTACACAGAACTGGCAGTCTGTCTGGATATACCTGCAATCATGGAAATACAGAGTTTTTTGGGAGGAGGAAACCTAGCTGATTTCATTTTTGACCCTGTGGGAATGGGGTCTTCTGAAGGTGATATTTTAATACCTGTGATAAATTTTGTCAAGAGCTGAGAACTTATTTTTATACTCACTTGTAGTCTTCAGCTACAATCAGATCACACCAGCTTTGGAATTTAGCCTTTTTGGTATCAAAGTCAATGAAGCATTGTTTGTCAGGGGAGTGTTTTACAAAAACATAAATGGGGTATTTTGTGTTGGTGTAATGTGTGCACATCACAGAGAAGATGGGATATCAGCTGTTTTATCAGCTGTATAAATTGATAATTATTTGCTGATTGGGGGGCAGTATATGATGGTTTTTGTTTGAATTGCATGCCTGAAGGATCTTGCTCAATCAGTTTTTTGAGTCTTCAGCATCTCTTCCAATTTTTTTATTTAATTCTTCAGCCCATCAAGATCTTAAATAGCCATTTATTTAAAGGTTTAGAAATATTTCTCTTCGTACATTCCTTCCCCCCCATTAAATGTGTCAGTGGAAGCCTGTCCTGATTTTTACTATGAGTGGAGGAAAAAAAATCACAAATCACACGAGGAGAATATTTCTGCAGCATCATTCCTCTAATTTCAGATGTACAGCGTGAAAGCAGCTGCAGTCAGCTGACAGTTGGTGGTCATGTTCGGATATACGTGAGGAAGGGGCGTGCTGTTTGAAATGCATAATAAAGCCCTTGTTTCGTCACCAGGAAGCAGGGATGGATGGTAGCAGCCCAGGGAAATGAGAGACAGTAATATTGCTGTAGTGGAAGGGAAATCTCATTGCACTGAGCCAGAGCTCTCTGCAGGCAGCTGAAGGGATGCACCAAGGCAAAATGGCACAAACGTATTTTGCTTTCTGTAAAGGTACAGGATAAACGTAAGGAGCAGATGAAAGCCTGAGATGGACATGTTCACAAGGAGGGTGAAGTTATTTTTTATGCTCTACTGCCCTTTATGTCTGTTGGTACCTTCCAGTGAAATCAGTGTAGCTGTATTTTTAGCTTGCTGTAGTCAACATCATTATGACAAGATAATTCTGTCTTTACATCTGTAAGCAGTTTTTACTGTTTTACTGTTTTCCTGTTTTCTGCCAGCTGCAGTTTACAAAGGATGTCACAGCACTGGTAAGAAATGTACAGTAGCCATTTCTCTGATGGTTTTGTAAGGCATGTTTTTCTTAATGATTTGTGAGAAGCAAGAATATGAAACAGCAAGTTTGGCAATGAGCTAGATAGTCTGAGCTGAATTTTCTTCATAATGCTGATCTCTTGATTTGTGGTTTGTGCCTGTGTTATTTGGTCTGTTTTCTTTCAGTGTGCTTTAATATTTTGCACTTCACTAATGCTCGGTGTAACATTGCAGCAGTATTGTAAATGCCTCGCCCTCCTCTCTACTTTGCTCTGTGTTAATTTTATGGCTGCACTTGGGCTTTTATAACTGTCTGCTGTTAAGACAGAGCACATTGATAAACTGGAATTGAGCATGTTATGATTTGAACAGGAAATGCTGTGATATGATAGCACTCCTAAGCATTTAAAAGCCCTGAGAAATTATTTTAATCTTCGGTTACACTGGCAGGCTCTGCATTGGCTCTTTATTTCATTATGTTCAAACTGAACAAAGTCATGCTGAAGTTTTTCAATAATAGAATATTGTTTTAAGTATGCTGTATGCTTCTCATTGATATATTATTTTGAACATTCTGTTAATTTCACAATGACAACTGGTGCTTTCAGAAATGCTGCAGAAATGTACTAAGTGTAATATAACAATTTTTTTCTTAGGAGTCAGGTTGTTATGCATGAAGATGCAAAGTGCACTAAGGAAATTAGAGATTGCAGTTTGGGTTTCAATAGTGCATGGACAGTAGTGAATATGAATTTTCATACTATTTTTACCTCAAAGTTAAAAATGCTAAATATCATTAATATTTTTTGTGGTAAAATTTGTGTACTATGTACTTGCTGTCTCCTGTAAAATACAAGATGATTTCCAGGGTGTTGGCTCACAACAATATGTTACTGCTTCAGTTTATTCATTATATGTTTAGGAACAGTAGCTTTTATGTAGAAGACATCTTAGAGGAGTCTGTGTGTGTATGTATATTTATTTGTCTGTACTTTTCATATGTACTGCATTAAGTGAACAGAGTTGTTTTGTACCCTAAGTGTATAGAGAATTTTCTAGTGCTAGTTGAATTTATTATGCAGCATTTTAACCTATCGAGTGCTGTGAAATTGCAGTTTCCAGCAATGAGGGGCTTAAACAAGAAAAATGTGTGAAGTATCATGTTAGAAAGTAGAATTAAAGGGGAGAAAAATACTGTCTTGTGTGCTCATGGATTTTGAGAAACCTGACTCAGTGCCCCACTCGCAGTATTTCCTAGAATCGGTCATCAGTTCAGTTTTTTAATTGTTGAAGGAGGGAATGTATGTCATGATTTTGTTTGTTCTGTTTATGCTCACTAAGGTGCTGGAATGCTGGTTTTATCTTTTGAACTAACATTTTGTCTAAAATTAGAAGGAGTGTGAATTTTGATCCTGTGTTCCCCTCCCTTGAAGCTTGATCATGCAAATACTAGATGGCGAACGTTTCCATTTTCCTCACTACTGAATACTGACTTGATCTTCTCTCCACAGGCGTATTCCCAAGATGCCTACCTGAAAGGCAACGAAGCCTACAGTGGTAATGCCCACAACATCCCTGAACCACCACCAATATGTTATCCACGCCTGACATCCACAGCCTCTGTTAAGGCACAAGCTGGAGACAAGCTCCCTTCTGACTTCTCACTGGGGAAACAGCAAGTCACTAGACCAGTCCGGGCATTGACGCAGCCAGAGAGGGCCTACAGAATGGAAATACAAGTGCCTCCATCACCAACAGACATTGCAAAGTCAAATACAGCCGTGTGCGTTTGCAATGAAACTGTAAGGACTGTTATTGTGCCTTCTGAGAAGGCTGTAGATTTGCCGTCTTGCAGAAATAACCATGCTGGTCCATCACACAGGACAGAGGAAGTAAGATATGGCTTAAAAGATCAAACCGGTCTAAAAGCATGGACCACATCACCGCCATCTTTAGTGTCCACTGCCATTGTACTTCCCCAGACTCCAATAACAAGACCAGTTGATACAACTGTAAGTAAAGCTTCTAATTATGTAGTATGTCCAGAAGGCGTCCCAAACACTAGACCTTCTACTCAAGCCACAGAGTCGCCCTCAGTCTCTACTAATCACTACAGTTCTCCAACCTCCCACCAGCATATAGACTGGAAGACGTATAAAACTTACAAGGAGTACATTGATAATAGGCGCATGCACATGTATGGCTCCCGAACAATACAGGAAAGGTTAGATAGCCTAAGGGCAGCTTCTCAGAACACAACTGAGTATAATCAGGTGGTGCCAAATCGCACTGCTGCTCAGGTACGGCGCAGGAGCACCTCTCACGACAGGGTTCCGCAGTCTGTCCAGATCCGGCAGAGAAGCGTATCCCAGGAAAGGCTTGAAGATCCCGTGTTGATGAAAGAATGGCCACGAAGTGCTTCACAAGATACTCTAACTTCACCTTCAGTCAATGCCAGAAATCACAGGGCTCGGTCGTGGGATTATCTCAGCAAACAGGGTGAAGTGCTAGAAAACTTTCATTCTGAGAATATGATTGCAGATGCAAATGGAGATAGGAGAAAGACTTACAAATGGACAGGGTTTACCGAACAAGATGATCGGCGAGGTATTTATGACAGATCTAGGCAACATGCATTTCATATGTCCCTTCGAGGTCAAAATTTTCCTATTGCTCCAAATACTTATATTTCAGACAACAGGAGAGCAGGTAGTAGAGCTTCTCTGCCTGGTTCTCACTTTCAGAAAGTTTCACCAGATATTAAAATGTTACAGCCTTCTCGCGATTCGCAAACTCCTGGGGGAGTTTCAAAATCTGCAGGTGTTTCACAAGAGAGGTTGTGTCTCACACCAGCCAGAAGTTCTAAAAGTAGCTCTCTGAAGAACTCAGCTCCCTATGCAGCAAAACCATCGATTCCCCTTAACCAGGGCCTGGATGCTGTTGCCAGCAAAGACCAAAGAACAGTAAATCACTTGCATCAAAGCAATCTGTTAAACCAACAGTCAAGGATCCGAGCCGAAGGTGCTCCAGATCACAAAACAGAAACTGGTAAAACCATCCAGCCCTCCTCTCTGGCTCCAGCTTCTGCCAAACTTGCGCAGCCAACAAGTGAGTGTTTAACTACCTCTGACAATGTAGATGGTTCCATCAGACAAAAGATTCATGGTTTTGAAAGGGAAGATGTTTGTGAGTCTGAAAGTCTGCAAATGGATGTTCAGGGAAATGACAAAGACACAGTGGTCATGCGGGACAAATCACCTTCTGGCCACCAAACTCCCCAGCCTTTGAGGCATCAGTCCTACATTCTTGCTGTAAATGACCAAGAGGCAGCCTCTGACACTACCTGTTGGTTACCTAACGATGCTCGGAGAGAAGTCCACATAAAAAGAATTGAGGAAAGGAAGGCATCAAGTTCCAGCCCACCTGGTGACTCTTTGGCTTCAATTCCATTTATTGGTGAGTTAAATTATTTCAATGTACATCAAATGCTTTTCTCTCCTAAAGGTGATGAAAAACAAGATGCCAGGTAGCTGACTGCTATTGCTGTAAACCCTGAGGTTGAGAGGCATGGGCGAGTTTTCTCATCTAAAACAACTTTGGGTTGGTAAAAGTAGAAGTATCTTTCAGTGGAGAAAAAAAAATTCTGTTTAGTTTGGGGGTCCTGGAGAATGAATCTGAAAAAGCCCACAGTGATGTAACCTGTTCTAGAGTTTTCTTTAACCCACCGGGTAAGTCTGTGTTACATAACTCCATCTGGTTGTCACTCCACATAATGTTGTGATGTTACATATATGGACAACTGGCATTTGCAACATGTTTCAAATACTTTCACTTCTCTAGTATAAAACATACTTGGAATCCTGTACAGAGAGAATATGGATTTAAATCCATATAAGAGTGATTTTTGGGGAAAAAAGAAGTTTTTCAGCGAAATAGGTATGGTGAAAGCTTTCTGAGACAGATGGGGAATAGGTGAAAGCTGTTTCAGGTGAAGGGATAGCAATAAAAAGAAGTGGATTTGTAAGTAAAAATGCTAATACGGATATGAATGAAAGGGTTTGTGGAAGCAGAGTCTGAGAAGGCAAAATGATTTGCCTGTGTGCTGTGACACAAACAGGGTTGGAATTAGAGGGAGCTTGTGGGAAGGGCGCTGAAGAGAAAAAGAACCAAAGGAAGGATTGGATATAGTAGAAAAAACCTAAAATTATATTGAATGTTGGATATTTGATGAATTAGTGTCTTCTGTTGAAGAGGGAGTTACAGGGGCAGAGCATTTCTGTTCTATCCAAGTAGTCAATGCCTCTGTTGTCTTTGTCCTGATGTTGTTATTGGGTTGGATTTTCTTTTGTTGTGGCTGATTTAATCCTTTGTAGTCTGGATGTCTGTGCATCATTTTCCACAGGAGTTGATTTATACCTGACTCTCTGTGCTTTTGAATTTAGTGTAGGAAGTATTTAGAAAATACTGAATATGGAATTTTGATTCTTGGACTCATCTGTGTGAAAAACAACTCTTTAATGATCCTTCTTTTTTTTGCACATTAGGGTAATGGAATTACAGATACAGTGTTGTAGCATAATTGTCTTCTGTTGGGGATCTGAAGCAGTGATTTTTTTTTCACCTAGCATTATCTATAATATCTGCTACTAGTTGAAAGTGAATAACCAAAAAAACAGTGAAGAAACTTTGTGTTCATGAGAAAATGTAAATCATACAAAGGATACAATAATTCTGTTCTTTTGACAAAATCCTGGTAAGACATTAGAAAGTGCTTTTTTAGCTAGCAGATGCTGCCTTTGTTGGGTTTTTCATTTGGAATGGGAGCTGTATAGATATTTTTCATTCTTGTTCTTACTGGATGCATCCATGTAATTTCAGATTCTTCTTTAGACCCAGCCAATCTTCCTTTAAGGATTAGCAAAGTTTGTGAGGCATGTAACTGATCTTTGTGTAGGATTTTTCAATACTCTGCCTAAAATCAGTGTTGGGCTCTTGATTTAGTTACATTCTGTGATTGCTGGGAGTATTTCAATCCCATTAAATGTCATGTTAAAGTCAGATCAAGATCGGTAATGTCAAGCCCAACCTTTTCTACACTATCTCCTTTCTTGGTTTTGTCAAAGATTTCCCATGAACTTTTATTTATGTGACTTGTTTCCATATTTTAGAGAAATGTGTTGATTGAAGTTCAAAGAAGCCTTAAACATGTCAATTGAACTGTATTTGGTAGCAGCTGAGCAGTTCAGAAGGAACAAAATTGTAACTCTCCATTGCAGCCTCTTGGCATAACACCACATGGGACTGAATTCTTATAAGCCTCTTGGAATGGAACGTCCTGAATGTTCCAGAAGTACTGAAACCTGATGCTTCTAGAACCTGGGCACTCTGAGTCAGCAGGGTCATTGTGGCTGTCTTCCTAGCAAGAAGTTCCTGTGCCAGTACAGGGGCTGTGGAAAGCTTCTACCCCAACTCCAGCACCTTGAAGTGGAAATAACCCTCTTTGAATAGAAAGAGCATGAAATATTATGAAAGTGGACTACTTCTTATGTTAGAATTCATATGCATTATTCTAACTTTGCTTGTTCTTCTATCATTATGCCTAATTACAACTTCACTTGTTAAAAGCTGTACTTAATCAGGCAGATAAAACCCATATCTGCTTTGAAATTTAGTTAAAGGGTTTTTAACTCTTCAGATCGAAAATCACTGGGAGTTTTGGTTTAGGATTTTCTTTTGGGTTTTGGGGTTTTTTTCCTTCTCTGATTATTGAGAAGGATCTTACTTTGAATGAAGACATACCTTGGAGTTGGCAAATCTCTTTACTTCCCTTATGCTTATATCCATATAGTAGGGTTTTTTGCATTCTTCGGTTTTATGGGATAGAGCTAATTTAATAAACACACTCACTGAAGTTATTTGTACAGTAGATACTTGGAGTAGTGTAAAAATGTAAATTTGGGGGAGGGTAAGAAATATCTTCCAAGGTCACTGATTGCTACCTTTTAAAATATGTGTGGTATTTAAAATATTTGTGGTGTGTCTATTTTTATCACCACTTTCTGCTTATTAAAAGTAGTAGATATGGCCAGGATCATATTTTGGTAGAAATTCAGCCAGGAACAGTTGGCTTTTGCAGCAGTGTTTTGTGACTAACCCGCTTCTGAGAAGAGCACAACGTCAGGATGATTTTAGCTCTGGGTAGGTAGTACAGTGGCCTGCACCACAAACAGAAATCCAAGGAGAGTTTCTGTTGAGCTTCCTTACAGCAGATTCTTGCCAGGATCATGGTGGGTTTGACACTGGTCTTTTCGAAAAGGTAGTTCAGAAGCAGGGAGATTTAAATTTTGGGTGTAATTTATTAATTGAAATGAGTGATCTGTTCAGACCAAACCTGAAAGGTAGTTGTAATATCTTTTATGGGAGAAATGGATTTATTTGAAAAAATTAGGCAAATTATCATGTCTCCAAACTCTTCAGGTAAGCACATATTCTTGGGGGATGATGAAGCTGCCAGCTTTACAGATAAACATATAGTGGTATTGCAGACTTTGCTACTTTCCATGTGCTACTAAATGCAGGATATTGTGGTTCTCAGAAAGCTGCTATTTCAGGTCCAGAGAAAAACTGTGTTCTTAAAATGCTCTTTGTTTCAAGCTATACAAGTTAGTCTAGTGACAGTTTACTGTTTTAACCCAGAAAAGGTCTCACCTGTTCTCTAGACTAAGAAAAATACCATTTTCTCTATCAGTGACTATATTAGCAATTGTGGTGTTTAATGGGTATTTTTCGGACTTGTAATTTTTGCACGATTTCTGTGCTAAGGAACCACAAATGATAATTTTCTGACCTACTGGGTAATTTTTGGATGAGTCAATCTTCACTGGGATGGAAGTAGAATGCTGCTAAACATCCTGATAGACATGGATGACAAGTGGTGTCTCTCAGGGGTTCTTACTGGGACCAGTGTTATTAAATATCTTCATTAATGACACTCATAGTGAGGTTGAGTGCACCTTGGCAGATTTACAGATGATGCCAAGCTTGAGAGGTGCTGTTGCCACACCTGAAGGATGGGATGTCATCCAGAGGGACCTGGACAACTCAAGAAGCAGGCACATGGCAATCTCATTTGGTTTAGCAAGACCAGTGCAAGGTGCTCTGAGTCAGGGCAACCCTGGTATCAACACAGGCTGGGGGAAGGACAGAGCGAGAGCAGCCCTGCCCAGAGGGGTTTGGGGGTGCTGATGGATGAGAGGTGGACATGACCCAGCCATGGCACTCACAGCCCAGAAAGCCAAACGTGTCCTGGGCTGCATCAAAAGCAGCGTGGGCAGCTGGTCAAGGGAGGGGATTCTGTCCTTCTGCTCTGCTTTGGTGAGACCCCACCTGCAGTGCTGCATCCAGCTCTGGGCTCCCCAGCAGGGAACACGTGGACCTGTTGGAGCAAGTCCGGAGCAGGGCCACCAAGTTTAGCAGAGAGATGAAGCACCTTTGCTATGAGGAAAGGCTGAGAGAATTGGGATTGTTCGGCCTGGAGAAGGAGAAGGCTTTGGCTCATGTAATTGTGGCCTTCCTCCTGAAGGGAGCCTACAAGAAAGATGGAGAGAGACTTTTTGCAAGAATGTGTAGTGACAGAACAAGGGGCAGTGGATTTAAACTGAGGTTTAGATAAGATATTAGGGGGAAGTCTTTACTGTGAGGGTGGTGAAACACTGGAACAGGTTGCCCAGAAAAGTTGTGGATGCCCTATTCCTGGATGTATTTGAGCCCTGGTTGGGTGGGTCTCTGAGCAACCTGGTCTAGTGGAAGGTGTCCCTGCCCACAGCAGGGGGCTTGGGTCCCTTCCAACCCAAGCCATTTTATGCATTTTGTAACTGTTGAGAAAATGTTGATTCAGAATAAAGTTATTTTAATACATCTCATTGACTTAAGTGTCTAGTATGCATGTCTGAGATTTGCAGCAAGGATGAAAATATTTTTTGCTTCTTATAGTACTTACTGTAGAGTAGAAAGAAATGTCAAAGAGGTTGATCCAACTCCCATATTGAGTTGAATGAACTACCCACAGGAGTGAAATGGGGTTGCTGCTTCAATACTTTACCTGATTGCAGCATGTGTAGCTGTCAGGGCAGTGTAGTGCTTTGGCCATTACTACTGGGTGGATATTCTTTCCAACTTCACAGAGGCCTGTCACATGAAAATTAGTTTTAAACAGATGTTTTAAAAACTTTAGCCTAAATATCATCTTGAAGTTCAAAATTATTTTAAAATAAAATCAAGTTCATAGCCATCCTATTATAGAGTTTTTTCCTTAGATGTATAGTAGCATCATGTAAGTACAAAGATTTTTCCTCAAGGGTGCAATCCCATTTTGAAAATATTTAGCACATCCTTACCCTAGAAAAATTTTAGGTGACTTCATTCCGCTATTAATTTGTGAATAACTGAGGGAAAATTATCCAGATAAAAATATCTGACCAGACTTTGATAACACCAAAATACTGTAAAAATTAGATGAGTGTTCTCTCCGTGACTGAAACTCACATGTTAGGAAAGGTATAAGAACAGGACAAGGATATGTGATACTTAATGTTGGTACTTTCTGTTCTCCCACTATTTGCACTTTAAAATACCTCTGAGCCAAATGTGATTTTAAGTGTACCATAAATTTCTCTATTCTCTTCTGTATTGCAGCAAAATTTTGTTGTCCAATACCCTGTATTGATTTAAATAAAGATTCACCAGGGATTTCACAGTTGAAACTGTGATATTTTATTGGTATTGGTATTGCATGGTATTTATTCCCTTAGTGTGTGTCTGTGTTTTCCTAAACCAGGTCTCCTGTTGACTAAATTCACAGTGTGGGTTGAAAGGGTCCCTGAAGACCATCTGGTTCCAAGCCCCTGCCATCAGTGGAGCTGATCCTTCCACTAGGTTGCTCAGAGCCTCATTCAAACTAGCCTTGAACACTTCCAGGGATGGGACATCCACAGCTTCTCTGGGAACCTGTTGCAGTGCCTCACCACCCTTACAGTAAATCCCTATTGCTTCTACCCTTAGTGCAGGCAAACCACCACAGCAGTTTCTGTCCTAAGTAATCAGGTGTGCTCTACTGTTCATCATACTTTGAAAGCTGATCTTTGTGCTAATTATCAAAACCAAAAAGTTGGGAGTTTGGGGGAGAGTTTTGATTTTTGTGGGGGTTTTTTGTTGTTGTTGTTGTTGTTTTGGTTGTGGGGTTTTTTTTTTGTGGTTTTTCGTTTGTGGTTTTTTTTGTATTTCACAGCCTGGTTTTTTTACAAAGATGGCATAAAATAAAAGTACTTGGATACTTGCTGATCAGCAGATAGGGATAATGTACTGGCTTCCAGTGAGTTCCACTCAACCCTGTTTTTCTTTTTTTTTTTATAATGCTGTTGTTGTTACTATATATTTTTTAAAAGTATATTAACTAAGGAATTAGGAGTTGAGACATTCTAAACCACCTACTGTCAGCTAAGCTTTTCAGGCAGCTTTATTGTACATGTGATTTCATTTATCTTCTTTAGTGCTGGACGTAGGGGTGTATAGCTTTAACTTATCAATACTTACCTGTAAGTCCTAGGTAACTTCAAGTATTTTTTGGAAGGTGTAAAGACTTTACTCTCTTAGTGGATTATGTGCCATACCTTCCCTGTCCTCCCCCTACATCTTGATGCCTCTCTCTGCAGGCTGCTGAGGCTTGGAAGATGACAATGTGAATACACACGTTTTGAATGCAATTGAAACAAGAAGATAAAGTGATACACTTGCACAACACACTGTGAAAAAGGTTATGATGGTAGGAATAGACAAAGTTAGAAGAAACAAGGAGAAACATTCTTAGGAGCAGAAAGGAAGCATTTGAAGGAGTGTTCTCATTCTGTTTTCTCCTTATGAGAAGGGAGAAACTCAAAACCTCGGACTTCTCCACCAGAGTTTGGGGTTTGTCAGCTCAAAAGACGTGGGTATCTTCAGGGCAAATGGTGGCTGAATACTGATGGCTGATATGGTGTGTTTTAAGGCAAAACTGCTAGCAGTCAAGGTGAAAATGAAAATCTTCAGCTATTGTGATAATTTTATTTTCTACAAGTTATTGCCTAGCTATTCCAAATGATGAAAATATAAGTGCAATTGCAGGAGAGATTAGGGCTGACAAATGTTCATTTTTGAAGACTGTTTCTTCCATTATTATGGTGATGGCATTGGAACAGCTTTTAACATGTCATCAGTGTTTCTAAGATAAGCATCAGTTTTCTGGGGTTTTTTTCCAGGTTTTTAAAGTGTGGCCTGCCAAATCACTGTTGCTCCAGGCTGAACATTTCAGTGTTTCTTATCCAAAGAACAGTTTTTAAATCATTGTGGTATTTTGAAGCATAGTGGCCAAAACGCAAAATTACAAATTAGTTTTTTAAATACCATTTAAATACCTCTGTAACTAAAAAATATTTTTAAAATTAAAACTTAAAATTAGCAGCAGTACTTCATAACATCTAGAAGAGTTTTAATTGAGTAAAAGCATTTTGATGCAAAAATTTGTTTGATAGTGAGTTACATTTTCAAAGCATAAATCATCCTCAGTGTATCATAGTAACTTCCAATAATAATTGCAGGTAGTAAGGGAATGATGTCAGGGCTCTTGGCAACAAAAAACATACTGAGAACTGTACTTTTTTGTGTGATGAAGTAATATGGCAAGCAGGAGCCTTTGGAATTGCTTTGTGTAGATAGTTAAACTTCTGTTTGACACTGAAATAAACAATAGCCTTTCATAGATACAATTTTCGCGATAGTCTGACATGAAGAATAACCTTGGGAAGCCTTTTCTGTTTGTGTGAAACATAGTCAGTATAACAAACATATTATTTACATGAGTGCATGAGCAGAGGACTGGATTTGATGATTCAGGAAGCTTGTTCCAGTCCTGTTTCTGGGGCTTAGAGCAATGAATGTGCTCAGCATGCAGACATGTTTCCATTCTATTCTTTGGGCCACGTGAGGATAATTACATAAAGTAGATATATGAAGAAGTTCTTTGTAAAGACAATTAGTGCTTCCAGTGCTGGAAGTACTTAAAAACTAACAAAAAATACAGATTTTTAAAGATTCTTTTTTGAAAAAATGAGGTAACAGCTCATGAGGAATCCAGACAATAGTTATCTTTTTTCCAAACCCTGCAGGCTGAATTATAAGATGCAGCAGTTTGTACTGCAGGATTTAAAACAAGAAGTCACTGCTATGGGGCATTTATTAGTCCTTTGTGCTATCTTATGTGATAGCAGGGTTAATTCCATATAGTTTACTTTTGATGCAATAATTTGTTTTTGTTTATTGGTTGTTTCCAGACTTCTCACTACTGGTGAAATTGTATACATGGTATTTTTATTTAAGTGTCTGCCTGACAGGCTTTTAAGAAAAACAGTCTACATTAGTGTGTCTGTGTTTACCTTACTGGCAGCTTCTTCTAGGGTTTCTTGGAGATAGACTTTTTTTTTGCTCCTTGCCTGTGTGTGGATGAGGATATTTTTCCTAACCTCTGTTATCTTGTCCATGCTCTCTCCTTCCTTTCTGCATTCTTCTCACTGGTGCCACTTCCCTGCAGTCTCTGTCCCCCTCCTGTGCTGTCCCTTGCTCCACTTGTGCCTCAGCAGCCTTTTGTCTGCCCCTTTTGTCCTGCCTGCTGCTGGGTTTAAGGAAGGCTATACGTGGCTGCACTTTAAAGGAAGTGCTGCCTGTAGCAAGCTGGAGCGAATCTAACCTGGGAGGCACAGAAGGTGTATTAGACATAGGACAAGATTTTAAAGCTTTTATCTGCTGTATTTAGGAACAATACTTCAGAACAAGGTGTTGTTGGTGCATCATGAACATGCAGAGCCTGTCGTGGTTCATGTACTGTGGGGTACTTGGACAGGCCAAGGACGTGGAGTGCAAAGCAGTTGTTGACAAAGGGCTGAAATTCAGTAAGGCAGTGCCTCTGAAGCCAGTCCTGCTGCAGGGTCACTGGCAAGTCCTGTCAGTCCTTCCATAAAGGGAAGATTAGGGGTTTTTTAATTTTTCTAATGAGTACTTGATAGTTTGTTCCTTCTTTTGTTACATAAGCAAATTAATTTGACATGTACGATTCACTCTTAAATTGCATGGCAAAGCCATAGCCCGTTGTTCAAATGAACTCTTGAAGAAATAGAGAGGCAATTATTAAAATATTTACTATAATGGCTGTCAGGTAGATGCCATCTGAGTCTATAAAGAACCTTGACATCTGTGGCTCAGTTGAATGAAAATAATGTTTTTAATGACTCTTTTAGCCCTTTGCTTTGCAGACAGCAGTATGAGCTACCTTTCTAGCTTTTTGCAGAAGGCTGGGCTTTTTACAATCAATCACTGTTACATTTACACAAGATCTGAGTAACCAAAATTGCATTAAATACTACAGGAGCATCTATAAACAAATACCTAATCCAAGAATTTGGTATGGTTGTCAGAAAGACAATAATATTAAAATACAGTTATCTCCTTCAATGCATGCATTTTGGGAAATTGTGTGTTGGACAATTTTTTTTGTTTCTGGGGGTGCATGCTGTCTCATCATTCTTCATGGGAAATGTAAAGCTGTTTTTAAGTGTGTATTACTACACAGCTGTTACATTTTTATGATCTGAATCTTTAAATCAGATAAATAGTCTTTGATAAAATACATACTTGTTGAAATAAGCTTTGTGGCCACATTCACATTGTTTGTTTAAAATGAGATGCCCAGTTAGTGTTTTAAATGGTAATGTGGTCTGTGAAACATTTACTAAATAGCACACTTCCTTCTTAAGGTCTTTAGAGGTGTTGAAATATTGCTTGCAAGACTGCCATGCCTGAAGGGGAATAAATGTAAAAGATTACTTTAGCCTTGGGAAGCTAGTTTTTTCCAGTAATTTATTACCAGTGAAGAAAAACTTTGGCAAACTGAATCTGTATGGGTTAGAGGAGAAATCACCTTTCTCTATTAATAATCCCTATTAAAGCATCTCTGATGGTGGCTGTACTGAAGTCTCTCTGTGAATTTGTTTCCCATGTGTATATGATTCAATTAACTAAACAACTTCCTTAAATACCTCTCTCCCTTGCTTCTCCACCACCACAAATAAAAGAAACTACAAACCAGTCAAAGCTCAACAACAAATACTAACTTGGATAAAGAGGGTACTCTTAAGACCGCTTCAGTGCAGCTCAGCCCATACCTGTCCATACAACCCAATGAAATGCATCTGAAGGTGCTGAGATACTGTCTTTGAAGGATTATGAAGACTGGAAAAGGTCCCTATTAATTGGAAAAAAGCAAATGGTACACCCATCTTGAAAAATTATGAGGAGGACAATTCAGGGAAGGCCGTCAATTGACCTTTTTTCCATCCTTAGGAAAACAATGGAGTTAGACCTCTTGGAACTAGTTTCTGGGCAAAGGAAGGAGAAGGTGATTTGGAATAGCATGGATTTACCAAGTGTTTGACTAATGGCATTGCCTTTTGTAATGAGATGAGTACATCTGGTAATGAGGGGATGACACAAGGGGTCACCAACTTTGACTTCAGCAAGGGTTTTTTTTGAACTCTTCCGCAACACCACCCTTGTGCCACAGGCTAGATGGCTGTACTGCTGCTTACACAGAAGAACTGGATTATCAGGTCTGAAAGGTAGTGCCTGAGTGTTCATGTTCTACCTGAAGGCTGGTTACAAGTGGCATTCTTCAGGGCCATCTTGTTTTAACATTCATGACCTTGAGAGAAGATAGGATAATGCATGTTAAGTTTGACAACACTAGACTTACACTCCCCTGGTCTGTATCAATAAGAAAGAACACAGCCAGGATGTTACGGGAGATCTCTCCCTCTCTTTGGCACTTACTGGGTAAGAGCTTTTGCCAGCGTGGCCTGAATTCAGCATTAACCCTGCCTTGTGGAGAACGTGAGCTGAAGAGACCTTCCAAGGTTTACTTCCACCTGAATAATTCTGTGACTCATTTAAATTACATTTGAGGTTCTCAAAATGTGCCCCCTTCTGTGTTCAGGTTGTTACTTTCAAACCTTAATGTTTAAGGGACTGTTCAGGAGGTGGGATAAACACATGAAATGCTATATTAATCATGATAAAATTGTATTGTAGCAGCTTAATAGGTTATGATACGGATCTGTGCTTTATTCTCAGTGATTTTGTGTCTGTTTCTTTGACTATTTGATAAATTGGTTAATACTTGTTCCTTAGTTACTCATTCACATAGTGGGTATAGTTTGTCCTGTTTGTCACGCTTTCTTGCCCATGAAATCCTCGTTTTTGAAATCTTTGGTTCTGCCTCTGAGCCCATTCTGTATGAATCTGTCAGTATCAGGTTTTTTCACCTCACCTACATTGTGTGCAGATGCTCTCTATCTTTGTAGGTGCCCAGTTTCCAGCTTTGGTACACAAATTTCTCTGTGCCTTAGAGGATCAGTTAGTTATGATTGAATCTGTGTTGTATTACAGGTTTTCAGTGTCTTATCCCCATGAATGTTTTTGCATTGAAGGGCTCTTCCTGAAAATCATTAGTTGCAACTGTTGACCAGTTTCACTCTGATGTGCAAACAGAAGTGACAGTGGCACCCCCCTTGGCCAGAAATGCTTTGTCACTGTGCTGGCTTGGTTCTGATGGCCAGTCTCTTGTGTCACTTCATATAATAAAACTTCAATAATACAGAACAGATTGCAGTTAAAAAGTATAACATAAAGTAGTCCTGGAATAACAGAATCATACAGACCCATCAGGATCATTGAGTCTAACTCCTGGCCTTGTGCAAGACACTCCAAGAATCATACCATGTGCCCAAGAGCATTGTCCAAACCCTTCCTGAACTCTGTCAGGCTTGGTGCTATGACCACGTCGCCAGGGAGCTGTTGCAGTGCCCAACAACCCTCTGGGTGAAGAAGCTTTTCCAGCTATCCCACCTAAACCTCTCCTGACTCAGCTTTGTGCTGTTTTCCTTGAGTCCTGTTGCTGGTCACAAGAGTGAAGAACAGATCAATGTCTGCCCCTCCTCTTCTCCTTGTGAGGATGTTGAAGATCACAATGAGGTCTCCCCTCAGCCTCCCCTTCTCCAGGCTCAACAGACCAAGGGACTTCAGACAGCTCCTGTTTACCATCCTTGTGGCCCTCCTGTGGATGATCTCTAACAGTTTCATCCCTTTTTTATATTGTGGCACCCAGAGCTGCCCCCAGCCCTTGAGGTGAGGCTGCCCCAGGGCAGAGCAGAGCAGGACAATCCCCTCCCTTGCCTGGCTGGCCATGCTGTGCCTGATGCCCTCCAGGACAGGATTGGCCCTTCTGGCTGCCAGGGCACTGCTGGCTCAGGTCCAACTTGCCATGGAGCAGGACCCCCAGGTCCCTTTTCATGGCACTGCTCTCCAGCCTCTCATTGCCCAGTCTCTGCACACCACCAGGGTTGCCCCAGCCCAGATGCAGAATCTGGCACTTGCCCTTGTTAAACTTTATTTATATGGTTGCTCAGCCTTCTGACTTGTCAAGGGCCTCTCTGCCCTTGAAGGAGTTGACAGCTCCTCCCAATTTAATATTGTTAGCAAACTTACTTGGTATTTCTTTGAGTCCTGTGTCCAGGTGATTAAAATGAAGATGTGGGTGAGAACTGGGCTAAGGATGGATCCTTGTGGAACTCCAGTAGTGGCAGGTCACCAATCTGAGGTCCCCATTCACTGTAACCCTTTGTGCCCAACCCATGATCCAGTTGCTCACCCCTCCTGTAACAGGGTTGTCCAGCTGTGAGCTGGATGCTTTGTCCAGAAGGACACTGTGAGAGACAGGATCCAAAGCTTTGCTGAAGTCCAAAATGCTTACATCTCCTGGCTTTCCTAGATCAGCTCAGTGGGTTCCCTGTCATAGAAGGAAATCAGGTTTGACAAGCAGGACATCCCCTCATGAACCTGTGCTGGCTCTGACCAATGACTGCGTTGTCCTCCAGGTATTTTTCAGTACCTCCCAATAATCTTTTCCATGGAGTCTTTGACCTTTTTGTTGCAAATATTTAAAGAGACGCCAGTAATTTGAGATAGCAAACTGAAAGAGAATTATTTTGTGTGGTTTCTCTTCTAGCTTGTTTGTTCTGTGCACTTCACTGCATTTTGGACACAGTCATTTTCATTGATTGGTGAGCTGAACACATCCATTCACATGCTGTGCGAGGAGTTTTGTGGTGGGAATATGTCAGTCAAGGAAACTGAAAAGGTTAATAAATACTGCAAGAAAGAAAGATCAAAATACAAGGAATATACGTAGTTGTTTGAGTTTTATTTCTTACTGGACAGCAGCAGTGGCATTTGCTAGTACATTAAATTAATAGGCAGGAACTCCTATGGTGTACATCATGATTTGCTCCATTGTCACTTTACATTGCATAAAAGCTTGCTATTAGCTGACCTTCAGCCTCTTCAGGGACTGAATAGTTATGCCCCTCCTATACCAATGTCATTTGCAGTTCCTCTAAAGTTTGTGTATCTCTAAAACAACTTAAATTTTGATTCATTTAGGAATTAGATCCACCGTGAAGTAATAATGATTTGAATAATTATTGTTGCTTTCAGGAACTTACAAACTGTTCTTCCTCATCTGAATTCTTGGATTTAAGTGTTATGGGAAGTGCTGTAGTGTTGCCAGACACGTTTGTGTTCGCATCTCGCACGCATCTGTTTCAAGTGCTAGTGTTTTTATAACTTTCAGGAGTAGAGACTCCGACATTTGAGATACGTCTCTTAACATAAATAACTTTAATCTGAGAATTTTCAGTCTGTGTGTTGTAAATCAATTGCGCAGTGAGTGATTATATCCCTTAGTCAACGTTAGTTTCAGGGAAGCTCAGTGGATTAAGACAAAATAGGAAATTGAGCTGTTATAGGTTTGAAATGGAAATATAGCTGAGCTTTTTCCTGTGTCCTTGTTGTTGTCTTGAAGTCATGTGTAAATGCTTCTAATTTATCACTTTGGATGCAAGTAAAACATGGAAATTTTTTAATTGTAGTCTCATGGTTTGGTGTGAATTCTTTGCTTTTCCATTTTATTAATGTTTCTAGTTTGCAGTTGGGTTTTTTTGGGATATGCTTTTTTAACTTCAGAAGTTACTGTATTTTTCAGCCCAGATAATTTAGAGGGATGTTACTGCTAAACTGTACTTTGTTTATTGCCGTGTTCTAAATGTACATTGCCAAATTTTGATGGTACAAGTGCTGCCTTAACAGAACTGTTAGTGACTGTTGGAACAGCACAATGCAGCACACGCAGTTGTGTTAGCACAAAGCGAAGAATAAACCTCTGTCTGTGAGTGTTCATTGGTTTCAATAGGCTTTTCAGTAGCTCTGCATATTACAATTCTTAGCACCTAGAGTACATTCATATTCATTACAGCAGTACAGTTCAGCCCCTCCTCATGACTTGATTTTTTTTCTTTTCCATCCCCTCCTCTACCAAAGGGTGAAGTAGAATGATTTTTTTAGCACTAGTAATGTGCTCTAGAAGATGTTATGGCTCTTTTCTCAAAATGATGGAAGACGCATCTTTTAGCTTCTTCCATCTTGTAAGAAACATATTAAATCCTAGAATATTTAAAGCTTTCTGGAATCTCTCATGATGACCCTTGTGGCTATTGAGACTGAGAGGTGCTGGGCATGTATGGCATGCAATCGTTTCTATGAACAATTAGTAGAAGAACTGCTTGGTATGTACTAGTCCCATCTTTTAAAGGTCTGAATACTTGCTTCTTTATTTGAATGTATGGAGGGAGGATTTGATGGGAGGATTGGTTCTTTGAAAGTTATATAGCTGTTTAAAATGCTTTTTTTGTTTGTAACTTGGCTGTTTTATTTGGACACTCTTTAAACTGAATGGCTTTTGACAGTCTGCCCCTGTTTTATTGTCGATATCTGTCTCTTGAGCTCAGACTTACTGATACAATAAGTGTGGGGTTTGCTTATGCATATAGACAAAAATTCTCTACTTGCAAATAATATTGAGAGATTAGCAAACAATTTCTGTTTCTTCTGCACACAGCAAAATCGATGATTTTTTGCCTTTATCTCTAATATACAATCATCATCCCTATGAAATGAAGCAGGCTTCTCTTAATGAAAAAAAAGAGTTCATTTGACAGTGTGAATTAATTGGACCCTTTTGTTTGTTAGAATTACTTCATATTTAAGATATCTGATATCCCAGTAATGAGAAGTTCAGACAGCTATTTGGTTTGAGCATTTGATTAATGCATTTAATATGTTAATATATGGCATATTACCTTTGTAGATGAACCGACTAGTCCTAGTATTGACCATGATATTGCACACATTCCTGCTTCTGCTGTTATTTCTGCATCTGCTTCTCAAGCACCAGCTATAACAACTGTTCCTCCCAGTCCTACATCTCCAATCCCTTTAATTCGGCGACAGCTTTCACATGATCATGGTGAGCGTTGATTTCATTCCTTTTCTCTTGCAACTTTTTTCCTTTCACACTCTGGAGATCATGAGTAAAAATTATAAACTCTTTATTGCTTGAAATAAATCACAAAAATGTAATTCAAGTTCCTGCATACTCAAAAATTTCTGTTTCTTTGTAGAATCCATCCGGCCTAGTGTCCTGGATAGCCAGCCTGCCACAAAAACTGAGAGATCAAAGTCGTATGATGAAGGACTGGACGACTACAGAGAAGAGGGAAAATCGTGAGTTCGTGGAAAAATTACTTAATCGAGACATCTGGGTTTTTTAGTGTCTAAAATCTCATTTTAACATTTGTTTTTCTTCCAACAGATCCATTAAGCATGTATCTAGTTTAAAGGGGATTAAGGTAGGTAAATATATATATAAAGCAACTCCTAAACATTATGCATACTGCTGTGACAAATGGTTTGAATTACACAGATTTGTTTCACAAAGTGATGTGCTAAACAGACAGGGAGTTTATTGGAATTGCTACTGATCAAATTGCTGATGTATGCATCATATAAGTACACATGGTCTCTTTTTTCCTAGACCCATCACATGGTCGTTGGTTTTCATTTTCCTCAGTCTCTGTAAACAAAGCGTATTAAATACGGTGGCCTTTTGTGAAAATTCACTAATGAGAGTCTAGGATTCATGAAGTTTCTCAAAGTATTCTTGACATGTGTAAGGTCACTATTGTCGTGTGTAAACTTTAGAAATTATGTTTTCTCGGGACCATATTGCTGGGGACATTTTTAAAGTGAGAAACATCTTGAACATAGGAAATGTAGGCAAATGTCTATAGAATTACACTGTGGCAGTCTTTCTCTGATGTTTGCTCTAGATCCCAGACAGCCAGAAATCTTCAGAAGACTCTGGTTCCCGAAAAGATTCTTCTTCAGAGGTGTTTGGTGATGCCTCCAAAGAAGGATGGCTCCATTTTCGTCAGCTTTTTACAGACAAAGGAAAGGTACCTGTCATGTTTGGGTTTTTAGCCTAGGACAAATCTAAGCTGGTGACAAACTAAGATAAGAAACTTCAAGCCTTCCTGTTTATTTTTTTAATATTTTTTGGAGGGGATAAGATCATCAATAGAAGACTCTCAAAATTTTAGATCTGTTAGAAATTTACTTCAGTCAGTTCCTCAGCTTCATCTGCAGACTGCTTTCCAGACTGTTTTAATTTTACATTTCAAAGCATCAGCTGTCACATGTGAACTCACACACTCAGTGGGCGTTCTGGGGGGGCAGGTTATGGAGCAATTCACTCCTCTAATGGAGAGCAATTAGTGAATCCCACTTTGTGTGGTCTTTCTGCCAGTCAGGTGTGTAGGCTTTCTTTGTAAAACTTCTGGAGGTAGTTGTGCAATCCAGGAACGTGCACTGTAACAAGTAAGCAAATTGACATCTTGGTTGCTGTTCTGCTGTTTTTCAGCGAGTTGGTGGGAGCATTCGGCCTTGGAAGCAGCTGTATGTTGTTCTTCGAGGTCATTCACTTTATCTGTACAAGGACAAAAAGGAACAAGTGACCCTCTCTGAAGAAGAACAACCTATAAGCATCAATGCTTGCTTGATAGACATCTCGTACTGTGAAACCAAGAGGAAAAATGTATTTAGACTCACCACATCAGACCGCGAGTATCTGTTTCAGGCTGAGGACAGAGATAATATGTTAGCCTGGATTAAAGCAATACAAGACAACAGCAACTTAAATGACGAGGTGATTGTATAATATTTAAAGCAGAAGTTGTAGTTTTTGCGTTTTAATTAAAAATATATTGTGTTTTCTTGTAATTAATACTTGAACAGAGGAATTATCTTTTAATTAACCAGTTGACCAAAATGTCAGCTGGTACAGGACATGTAGCAGTCCTGTGTACAGGAACATAAAAGGAAATGAGGTGAAAGGAAAGGTAACTGAGTAAATTAATAGAGTTTAAAAAAAGTCGATGTAATTATAATCAAAAAATACATGTTTGAAATAAATTAGTTAATGCTGTTGCTGATTTGACTAAAGATACACTTTTTAGTAAACTGATCTGCCAAAAATACCTGACCTTTTTTAAAAGGTAATTGCAGGTTTAGGACCAGTGTGGTCTCTCTTCAGACTTGCATTGCAGAGTGGTGTGTGCAGTAGTACAGTGTGAAGAGTTTCTCAGTAGTTAAAAAATGAAACTTTGGAGATGCCTGTTTCTCTGATTAAAAGCTGATGTTTCTATGAATTAAATTAATGCTCATTGCCAAAGGCAAACATCTGCTACTGTACATAAGGTATCAATATCTGTTCCAGTATTGTCCTTTGTGTTTTCATTGCAGTGATGAGCAACAGGAATATTTTTATGTCTGTGGTCATGCGCATCTACTCAGATTCAAAATAATTATCCAAAGTATTACACAGATAGATAAAAAAGCAGATTTGAATTAATGTCTTTTTCAGCTGTATTTGTAGTAGCAATTAGTTTTCTAAGTACTACATGCACACTGGATTGGATTTTTTTGAGTAATACGTGTTTACTTGCATTTTTTCTGTTTAAACTTACTTTCAATTTAAGTGGTATTAATCAGATCATACTGCTTTGGAAAAAAACCCATGTAAAGAGCAGTACTTAATTTGTAATTACTCACTTTTATTTTCCTTGTGGTTTTTCAGTGTTTTGTCTTTTCTCAGGAGCTGCTTGTTAGGATGTTTGGTTTGGCTGAGGGTTTGAGTTTTTTTAAAGTGGACTGAATTGTTGAATTCTATACTTATTTGGTTACCAGATGAGTTAATTGTATTCTGAAAGATTTTTTTCCTATTTTATAAGATTATAAAGTATTTCTCAATTTATTTTATAGGATACTGGCGTTACTAGTAGAGATCTAATTAGTCGAAGGATTAAAGAATACAGTACAATGATGAGGTGGGTGAATTATATGTTGCCAGTAGTTCTTGTAGAGTTCTTATTTAGTTTCTTTCAACTGAAGTAGTCTCTCTTGTTCAGTTCTTCAAGCAGCAAAACAGAGCCATCTCCCAAAACACCTCGCCAGAGTCTGAGTATCAGACAGACTCTACTTGGAACTAAAGCAGAACAGAGGACTCAGAGTCCGCATTCTCCTAAGGATGAGACAGAAAGGAAGCTTCTCACGAAAGGTCTGTGTGTTTTGTGTATTTCTTTACTTCCCCTCTGCCCCAGTGTAAGGCCATCGAGATGCCCTTCTCAGGTATTTTTGAATTCATGAATATACAGATGCAAACCAAGTATTAGCCCAGGAGTTCTAAGCTGCAGCTCTAATCACTCATTTCTAGGAACTATTTCATCTCAGATCCTGAAACTTTTTATTTTAGTCCCCTCTCAAGAGGTTTTTGTGGTTCTTTTTCCCCTTCAGCTCCATGTAGAGCTACTAACAGTAGTAAATACAGATGTTAAGTTTCTTGAGAGCAGAATTTTGCCAAGCTTTGGAAATAATTTTGTGTGTAATTCCTACTTCTGTCTCCAGCTGAATTGGAAGTGATAAGGTAAATTTTTCCACTAAAGTGCTTCCATAGTTATAGAGCAGATTTTTTTGTCTTAATTTTTAAAACACAGGAGTGAACTTGTATTATTTTTTCCAGAATAAAATTAATGCCTCCTGAGTTCTAAAAAAGTCTGATGACCTGGCACTGCAGACTTGAATCAGTATTTGAGCTCCATCAAATAATGTCACAAGCTACTGTTTTTTTATTCTCTTTTTCTTTTTTTTTTTTTTTACTTTTTTTTTCTCATACTGTGTAACCATATGGTTATTCACATCAGACTTTTGTTTAAAAAACGTTATGTACAAATTTAGGCAACTGGATAAGCAACCACTTTTGATCAACCACTTTGGAATGATTCAATCTTGAATTTAAGCTGTCAGTGAATTCTGGTTTTTGTTGCCAAAAAATGTCCCTTTGCTTCTGCAGTGCTACACATGTAACTAAATTGCACATGTTGGATAAATGTCAAATCTAGTGAAAGAATATCTCCATAAATAAGAAAGAAATACTTATTGTGTTAGATGACTTGCAGTGCAAGATAAATGGGAATTGCAATTTGGTACAAGAATTCTATAGGAGAGGTAAAAAGAGCAACTGAACTTCTAATCTGATTTTTGTATAGAGAATACTTTAAGTGAGTAATGTTTGGAATTATTTAGGGGGTGACTAAAATGTGATAATTTCTGAAAGAGTGAGTAAGTCTGTGCAAGTGTGAGCATGTCTCTAGAGTTTGATGGTTATTTTGGGCAGCAGTGTGATTCCATGGAGACTTAGTGTTGTGCTACTAAATGTAGATTTTAATTTTTTAAAATGTTGTTAGTTAATATAAATTTCAAGTTTAAATTTAGTAGTTTATCTACTTTTAGTCTTAGAATGATGAAATGCTGCAGTAGCATCTAGCTCCTTGCTTTTCTAAGTCTGGGCTGTGAGTATGTTCAGATTCATCTTTTGAACCACAGAAGAGTAACAGAAGTTGTGTTTAAGACAGACTGATGTTCAGTGAGGGGTTGCATAAATCCAAACTGGTAAAAGCTAAAAATGCAGCAGGTGTCACTTGCTCTTTGCAAATCTGTTACCTGTATTTACAGTCAGTTTTGTGGCATAAATGTTCTTATTTTTCTTCTTTATTTTCCTTTTTTTCCACTGTCCTAACAACAAAAAGATGAGACAAGCCCACCAAAAGACAAAGGGACATGGAGAAAAGGCATTCCAAGCATTATGAGGAAGACATTTGAAAAGAAGCCCTCTGCGGTTGGAACATTCGGTGTTAGACTAGATGACTGCCCTCCAGCTCATACCAACAAAGTATGGAAGTAGAGCTGTTCTTTCACTGTGAATTTAAAATACTTTTAAAATCAATTACTTATCTGTACAACTCTTTTTCTCCAGTATATTCCATTGATTGTTGATATATGCTGCAAACTGGTTGAAGAAAGAGGTCTTGAGTACACAGGTATTTACAGAGTGCCTGGAAATAATGCTGCCATCTCAAGTATGCAAGAAGAGCTCAACAAAGGAATGACTGACATTGATGTTCATGATGATGTAAGTCTTTAATCACACTGTTTTTGTATTAAAATCCCCAAAACTTCTGGTTGTGTTGTGATCATAGAAGTATAAAGCATGTCTGACCTTTTCTTTTACACACATAGAAATGGCGTGACTTGAACGTGATCAGCAGTTTGCTGAAATCCTTCTTCCGAAAGCTCCCAGAACCCCTCTTTACCAATGGTAGGTTGTTTTCATTGCAGTTTTGTCCTTAGGGATTGCAGTTGAACAGTTGTCTTACAACATTCAGATGATTTGAGAGAAAATTCAGGGAAATCATCCCCACTCTGCATTAAATGTTGTCTTTCCTAAAGAGTAGGGAGTCATGGTGATCATCTTAAGAATGAGAGGTGTAAATATAATTTCTGTGATGTGAAGGGACTATGAATATGCAACTGAAAGAATAAACTTTCAATTCCACTGTTGGAGCATTCAATGAATGCTGGGTTTTTTTTCCCCTACTGTCATACAAAACATACACTTACAATATAATGGGCTAATTTATGACTTCCAGAGGTCATTCTTTTATGTATGTTACTAGTGTTCAGGGGAGAGTGGGGCTGGCAGATGGGGGTTTATATGCATACAAATATATATATATATTTATATATAAAAACTCATATATAATTTCTGCTTTTTTAACAGACAAATATGCAGATTTTATAGATGCTAATAGAAAAGAAGATCCTGTTGAGCGTCTGAAAACACTGAAGAGACTGGTAAACTAAAATCAGTTGTGTTGTAGGTGCACTACAAAATTAGCATTAAATGTTCAGTGTTCTGAATAGTGATTGTTTCTTTCAGATTCATGATTTACCTGAACACCATTATGAGACTCTCAAGTTTCTTTCTGCACACCTGAAGACAGTTGCAGAGAACTCAGAAAAGAACAAGGTATTAGAAAGAAACATATAATGTATTTTGGTTTGTTTCATTAAGTATTTTTTTTGTGCAGGATCATTTCTAATTAAGGTGATAATTTGTTGTTGTAGATGAAATAAGGGAGTGTAGATGAAATAGGGAGTGTTGCTATGTGGAGAAAATTTTTGTATTAGGCTAAGTACTCCTGCAAAATATGCATGTGTTTAGTGTGAATTAAGTTTATTCAAACTGGTGGTCAGTCTTTTGGGAATAACTCCTTGCATCCTAAATTTATCCTAAGTCTGTAAAATTCCTGTAATCCAATCTAGACACCAGTAAGATTGTACGTGGGCAGGGCACAGGTGAATAAACCTGCTGACAGAGGTTGTCACATCAGCTTTCCTTGAAGCCTGGCTTCTGGATGCTTGAGAGATTTTTAAGTCTAGGACTTGCTATGGTTACTTAAATATTTGATTACCCTATAGATGCTGTTTGCCTGGTTTTAAGAAGGAAAATTCATAATGTAAATGGTGATAGTTCATCACTACTGGGTCTTTTTCAACCACTAAGTGTAATTTTTTGTAATTTCCATAGGGTGGGAAAGAGGTAGGTTGTGTTAAGTGCTTCTGTGCATGCTATAATCCTTCATTAATTGCTAATAATAGTGTCCCCTTTTTCAGCTCTCAGGGAGGGGTAGCTGAGTGCAAAGCTGTCCATAATATGGGTGTGCTTATGGATGTTTACCTCAGGGCAGGTAACGTGGTGGCTTGGCTACCAATGTGCAGGGCACAGGAAAAAAATTGATATAATTGATGGTATATAGAAGAGCCTGTGGCCAAATAATTTAAATCATCTTAAATCATTTAAAAGATCAGTTGAGGTGAATATGGTAGGTTCTGCAAATAATACCTTCCAGCTAAATATGAAAGAAAAGTATTTGTGTGCTCATTAAAAAAAAATTCAGTAGATTATAAACTTTAGTGAAATTACAGACGATATTATAAGGAAATTATAGTAAATGTCATTTTTAAGTGCAGTGCCTAAAAGAAGCTTTTCCATCATTTTATGGTTTTGGTGGACTGTATAAATGTTGTTAAATAATGTTAATATTGTTGAATATATAAGGCTAGATGAATGAGGTGTTGTTACAATTGTGTGACTTGTCAAAAGACACAGTTCAAGAGAGCATTAGGGGCTTGTGTCATGTTTGCAACTTACTTCTGGTAAGCACCAAGTCTTTGCCTCCTGTATATTACTGGTCTATTCTATACCAGAACAGTAAACTCTTAAGTTAAAGAAGTAAGCAAAAATAGAAGGTAACTTCTGCTGCTGCTTCTTGAAATGATTTGTCACAGATGTAACATTAGTCACATACTTAATTCACTTCCAGAGTAGTGACCTGATCACACGATGCCAAGCCTGTCTCACAAATAGATGTCTTGAGTCCATGATATTTGTTCTGCCACCTCCTCTGAAGCTGGTGCAAATTGAATGAGATCTTTGTCAGTAGATATAATACAGTATTTGATTACCAGCTTAATTTATTGTGTGTGTCATATAAATGTTTTCAGGAAAAAAAGCAGGGAGCTATCAATGCCTTTTTACAAAGCAAAAAATTCTTAAAACATCAATATTTCCAAGCATCAGTGTTTCTTTAAGGAAAGAAGAAAAGATCCCCCTGAAAGTGTAAAGAAAATGTCTGGGTTCTTGAGTTTTCTGTGCTTGTGGAGCCATTTGCTTGCAATAGGTTAAAGAAGGCTGGAATTCTGAATTGCAGAAATGTTGGGTATATTTATTGCAGCTGCATATAGGAGAGTTTTGGTGTAGTGTACCAATCCTACCTGAGTCAGTAATGTATTTTGAAAAACTCTTTCATGTCTGTATTTTAAATGGTTCTGATATATATTAATAGTGTTATATTAATGTACATAGCCCATATTACTGTATTTTCTCATTATAAATGTATGATGTGGAAATATTTTATTTCTTAGATGGAACCAAGAAACCTGGCAATAGTATTTGGTCCAACACTTGTGAGGACATCTGATGATAACATGACACACATGGTTACGCACATGCCAGACCAATATAAAATTGTAGAAACACTCATCCAAAAAGTAAGTGGATGCATTTCATTATTAAAAAAATAAGATTGTACACAGATCAACCAGCTTTTCTCTCAGTGGGCCAGTCTGGGTCTGGTATTTATCCATCAAACTCTCACTTTTAGTAAAATCTGTGTTTGATTGTGCCACATTTGGGTTTTGTATTTCCTGTGAGGTTTTCACCTTTTTTATTTTAACTTTTAGCATGACTGGTTTTTCACAGAAGATGATGCTGAAGAACCTCTTGTAAGTATTATGGCATAAATACTTGTGTTCTAATTGCCTTAGTTTAGAATCTGCTTCTGCTGCTTCTAGAACGCCTGTATATTTTTTACTATGTCACTGTATGGTTTGCTCTTCAGAAGCACCTTTTTAGCTTTCCAGTCCTTGTAGTAATGAATTTTACTTTTTTTTTTTAAAAAGCAAGCCATGCATTTGTTTTAAAAGCATAAAGGAAAATAGGACACGCTTTCCTCGTGTTCTTCAGGTGAATAATGCAGTTTTCTAAATGCTGTTGAATCGTAATGAACTATTTGTGAAACGATGATGAAGAGATCTTTGTTTATTAACTGTAGACAGCAGTTCAGGAGGAAAACACTGTAGAATCTCAGCCAGTGCCAAACATAGATCATTTACTCACCAACATTGGAAGAACGGGAGTATCTCCTGGAGACGTATCAGGTAACTCTTGCCTGGACAGTGTTAATCCATAGGTTAGAATAATCTACTCTGTTAACTCAGTGTAACTCTCTCTTCCTGTTTCTTTTACTAATAAAATGTTTTCCTCTTTTCCAAAAGATCATTTAACACCTCTTAAAGACTTGAATTGTTGATAATCATGCATGATATAATTTAGAAGACTTTTTTTGTCTAACAGGAATTTAATCATGAAAAGATGAGGCTTGCACATAGTATTTTATTTATTCACAGTAGTCCATGCAATCATCATCGTGAGGTCAAGCAGATACGCTGCTATAAAGTGGTTTGTTGTGATGGCAGAAAGACTGATCTTCAGTGGTGTTCTAATATTGCTCCTTCCCAGCGTTAGGAATGCAAAAAATTGAGTTCTGTTATCTTGTCAAGTGATGGACACTTTAGTATGTTGCAGTATGTTTATACTAAAGCTGGTTTCCTTCTGTTTATAAATGCCATCCTCTTTTGTGGCTAAGGATAAGCATTACAGGCTCTTTTTTGGTGACTTTTTCCCCTCCTCTCTTCACTCTACTATTGCACTAACCCAGCATGTTGTATCCCACGAATGTTATCCCTTGGTCTCTAGCTTTTGTTTCAGTTTTCAGAGGGTTGTTCTGCACTTATTGAAACAGTCACTTTGTACTGATGTTGTAACAGGCGAAGTGGGAGGAGTCTATCACACGGTGATGTCATTAGTGGATTCTGTGATGTCACTGATGGACAGCTGGAACTGTAGGAAGAAGGAGGACTGTTGCCCACACTGTAGCTGCCTTGTCTGCAGAAACCCCCGTTTCTTGTAAATGGAAAAAACCCCAAGTTGATCTGTGCTGTAAATTTTCTTTTAAGAGTATTTTAAACAGATCAATGCTACTTTTTAAAAGTTTTTCTGCTGTTTCTTGTTATCTCTGAAGCAGACCCTGAGGAGAAATAGCATGGTATGGTCTACCAGTCTTTCTAGTCATAAAGCATTAGCCATGTGTCAAAAAGGGGTGTGGCAGGGGGCTCAGCTCTTTTCTTCCCAGGGAAAAAGTCCCAAGTTCATGTTTTTTAGTCATTGTGCTAGCCCCTTCCTACCCCCTTTATAATTGTATAATCTTGGGTTTTGCAAGACAGTGAAACTATGGTGTCCATTTTTCATTTCATAAAAGCGCTTATTGTGGGAAAGTACAAAACTGGTAGCTGCTGACATCTAGGCAATTTAAAAATAAAATTTTACCTGTATGTAGTAAGAGGTGGAGAGAGATGTATAATTGGGGATTTACACAGAAAATATGACTTAATTCCTTTAAAACCTCACAAAATGAGTATGACTACAAGAACCATGATTTGTACCTAGGGAGCCAACGGTACAAAGACACCCAATTTTGCTTTGTGTATCCTGAATCTCAGGAGAGTACACAGTGCTGAAAAGGTCTCTCAGCTGCGGTTTTGCAGGGGCTGTATACTTAAAGCATTGATTAAACATTAGTATTTCTGCTTCTTATTTTGAAGAACAGGGCTCCTTTGCCATTCCTATCATTGAGCCGGTTCTGCCTACAATTCACAGCATCCTTTCATGGCGGTGGCTTTCTGTGGTGCAGCTTGCATCTTTGTGAGCTCTGACTATTCACTCTGTTCTGGTTTTAATTTGCTTCACATCTTGTTCTGTGCTTGTCTTTTTCATAAGTCCAATATTGTCTGTAGCAACAATTAAAAAGTTGTACAGAACTGAGCAGAATTTTAATTTTTCCACAGATTCAGCTACTAGTGACTCGGCAAAATCTAAGGTAAATAATTTTCTGATACCATATAGCTACAAGCTTCTGAAATCTGTTAGATGCTTCCTTTATTAATCACTGATATGCAGGTGCACTACAGAGTTTATGTAGATTTTCTTGAGTAAGTGGTAGTACTGTTTTCTCATAACCTATTTTTGAAGTGTTAAATTGGAAAAGTACTTGTGTGCAGTTAGCTGCATCTACCAAAGCAGTCGGCTGCACACAGCAACAACTTTGTTCCAAGTTCTGTCACAATTGTGGGCACTTACCTCCTTTTTGCATCTCATTCAGTAGAGGTAAATGTATATATGGTATGTTCCCTTTTGTTGGCATAGTACTAACTCACAGAGAGTACGTTTCTCTGTTTCACTGAGAAGAGTATACTTAGGATTCAGCCTGTTCTTCAGGAGGTGATAGCTCCTCCTCTTAGAAGAAGGCAAAGGCTGTGGTTAAAGGTTGCTCTGCAGAATCTCCCTCAGAAGTATTGCTGTGCTTGGGAGGAGCACAAAGCCTCACAAAGCAGTTCAGTCCTCAGTTCAGTGACAAAGCCCTCACCTGACACATCTTTGTGTCCTGGGCTGTTGTTCAGTAGTTCTAGCACAGGCTGTCTATAGCACAGGCTGGCAGGGCAGCACACAGCTGACCTCAGTGAGGTCCTGGCACAGCTCTGTGCTGGCCTGCATTCCAGCTGTGGCACTGCTGCCCCCCTTGGAGCTGGGAACAGGACTCAGAGCATCCTTCTGGTTCATTGTGGAGATGCCAACACAGCTGCTCTGTGAGAATGTTTGGTGGCTCAACTGTTTCCTCAAAACAGCCCAATTTCCAGGACACCATGTCACACTGCCTGTAGCAGTGAGGCACTAATCAGGAAAGGTGCACAGCTTTGAAGGGGCCAGGTGGTAATGTTAGAGTAGGGAAAATTGTTTTTAATTCATAAAATGGAATAACTTGGCTTGTACTTCTATTGTTTCTATGCCATTTTAAGGTAAATTCCTCTAAAATAAGGAAGTTTATTTTTTAATTTTCTACACTTAAAAGAGTTATGAGTAACATTCATTTTATTGGCAGTAATTAATTGATACTATTTATGAACTCAGTCTGAAAGGTGAAAGATGAACTGAAAAATGGAGAAATTAGCCTTTTTGAATAGGTAAGACCTTGAAAGGAGGGATTGTGAAACAGTTGCAAGCCAGTCTTGAAGAGGTTTTCTTACTGTAATGGGGCCTGCTTTGTTAGTCAATCAAAAACTAAATAGTAGTATACACAAACTAGTCTTTGTTAAGTTGAAGAGATTCAGATAAGAAGTGGAATGCTCAGGAAGGAAATGGACTTCTTGGGCAATGTAATTTCAACTACAGAAAGAGCATGTAAATGTTTCCTGAATGAAGATGTACTTTCTACTGTGAAGGTCAGGATGTGTTTTTAAACTGTTTCAGGCTAATGAATGTTTCTTTTTGACTTTAATTATGCCCTCTCCCTTTTTTTAACAGGGTTCTTGGGGTTCTGGAAAGGATCAGTATAGCAAGGAACTGCTTGTGTCCTCCATTTTTGCAGCAGCTAGTCGCAAACGGAAAAAAACTAAAGAGAAACCACAACCAAGTAGCTCAGAGGATGAGTTGGATAATGTGTTTTTCAAGAAGGAGCTTGCAGAGCAATCTCGTGGTGACACAGCAAAAGAGAACACAGCTAAAGGGGAATATGAAAGAGAGAGAGAGATAGGGAGAAAACAAAGGATGTTTGTCCTGAAGGAAAAAGAGAACAGCAGTAAAAAAGATGTGAATGTAGTAAAGGATGAAAAGAAGTCATTAAAGAAAGAAAATATCCTGACAGAGGAACCTTCACTGCCTTATGATGAAAAATGTACAAAATCATCGAATACCAACTGTCTGCAAACCATGCAGAATAACCCAAAAATGCCTATTTCACAATCTTCTTCCCAGGTTGAGGAGACAGTGTCTGACTCTGGCACTATGCTAAGCACTTCCTCCCAGGCTTCCCAGCCCAGATACTCATGCAAAAAGGTAGCCAGCCCTGAAATTAAACACAATGAGTTTTTAGCAGCTGATGTCAGCTCCATCACCTCAGATTACTCAACTACTTCATCTACTATGTATGTGACTGGTTTAGATGCCAGTATGCTGAGCCCTGAGGTGCAGTCAGTGACAGAAAGCAAGGGTGAAGATGCTGATGATGAGAGAAGTGAATTGATCAGCGAAGGGCGTCCTATGGAGACAGACAGTGAAAGTGACTTCCCTGTCTTTGCCACCAGCGCTGCTGCCGAAAGGCTTTCCAAAGGGAAAGTTCCAGAAGTGGTAAAGACCAGTCGCAGGAACTCTGAAGAAAGTGAAGTAAGTTGTACTGAGGGAAGTTCCACGCCAAAGTTAGAGAGTCGCAGACTTTTTAGCTCACACAAACTGATCGAATGTGATACTCTGTCCAGGAGAAAGTCTGCGCGGCACAAAACGGACAGTGAGGGGTCAGGGGATGCGAAGAGTGAGAAGGACTTGCCTACTGTGACCAAAATGTTTGACATCATGAAAAAAGGAAGATCTACAAGCAGTTTAGCTACGTCAGCCAAAAGTGAGGCTGACAAACAAGAACCTACGTGGAGACTTAAGATTACAGACAGGTTAAAGCTGCGACTCAAATCATCTGCTGATGACATGTTTGGAGTTGGGAATCAAAAAGCTAACTCTGCAGAGACTGCAAAGAGAAAGAATATCAGGCGAAGGCACACACTTGGAGGGCAGAGGGATTTTGCTGAAATAAGTGTCCTGAATGCTTGGAAAGCTCAAGAACCAAGTCAAAGTAGAGAGAGAGAATCTGAGCTTTCAGCTGTGACTCGGTTGAAGCCAAAATGTCCAGCCCAGGACCTCTCGATCTCAGACTGGCTTGCACGGGAGCGTTTACGCACTAGCACAACCGACCTTAATACGGGTGAAACTGGAAAGCCCAGACTTGAGAACACTAACTTAGCAGAGGTATCAAAGGTAGAGCTGCCCTCATCTGCAGAGATGCAGGCAGATGAAGGCAGCTCTTCCAGCAGCTTGACTTTAATTAATCGAACACCACCTTCGGGACCATTTCAGCCACCAGACCAGGTAAATGGTGAAAATTATCAGAACATGAACAAAAACAGCTTCAGCCCAGCAGTCGATGCCCATCCTCATAAACTGTCTGGGACCCAAGTGGTTAGATCTCGATTTTACCAGTATCTTTGAAATGGGGAGATGTCCACTGCAGCAATTCATTAACTTACCGTTACACTTCCCAGTAACTCTGCGTGTGTGTGTGTGCGCGTGTGTGTGTGTACATATATAAATATTTTTTCCTGTACTGTTGTTGTTATGCAGCCTTCATTTGGGCTGGTTTCATCAATGTGCTCTGTGGAACGTCTTCACAGTGCATTACCACAGCCAGAAGAACACTAAAGTTAAAGTATATATATATATATTTTAAGAGAAAGTATATTTGATGGCTGCATACAAATGTTGAACAAAGCATCTGATGCAACATGCTGTGTAGTGTATACATGGTTTTCTGACTGAGAGTTGGCCTGGCATTAGTATGCAGGAAAATTGTTCTTTTGGTTTAGTCACTAACAAGTGCCTCATTATAAATTCATTTGGTTTGTTAGGGTGCCATATTGCTAAATTAGAGAAACTTATTAAAAACAAATAAATACATTTTACTGTTAATGAGTTTCATTACATTTTACAAATGTTAACACAGGTGGCTACAGCGCTTCCATTCCTTAGGCATTCCAGTAAGTATTGGAGTTTTATATTTCCAATTTTAATACAGATTTTGAGTTTTATGTGACTTGAATTTCTAATCTTTCTGTAAAATAAGTAACTTAACTGTACATATTACATGTGTATCTTTTCTTCAGATACCAGATTTGATATAAATGTTGTAACATAGGCGTGTAGATAGTGGATACTGGATGGAACTGGTTTCTTTTATCGAGAATATAATTCTGCATGAAGACCTAATGAATCCAAACCTGTATCATGCCTGTGTGCATACCCACTTAAACACTGGAAATAAAATTGTTTTGGTGACTCTTTGTGTGATTCATATTCTTTCTGCTGAATGGTTCTGAAATGTCACATTTATAAGTTGCAGTCAGCAACTGCTCTTGGGATCATCAAACCTGCAGTTCCTCCTGGATGAAGGACACCTCCCATTAATCTTTTGTTTTGTAGGGCCACACTCTGCAGGTCAGCAGGTGAGAGAGATGCAGTTGTTTAAATATTTTCATCTTTATACATAATTTGATTCTAAGGTATGTAGCAAGTGGGTTTATGTTTAATGTGCAGGTTTTGAACAATACCTTATTTTGGGTCTTGGACTTTTTATAATTTGAACTAAAAAAACGTGTTTCTACCCTAAAAACTCATCTGTGTATGAACTCTTATCAGTTATATTTTTTTATTGTATGTTCTTCTACACGTACTTGAAAACAAAGCAGCTGTTCATCACTTTGGGTGTCCCTGTGTCTTACACTGTTTTTTGCTTGGCAGAGGATTAAACCTCTATCTATGTGTCCAGTTACTGCAGGGAGAAGGAGTTGTAGTACTGGGATGTGTTGGATGATGATGAGGCAGACCTCACTTCGTTCCCCAGTGACTGTGACAGTCCTGTGCTTTGATCTGCTGTCGTTTCTTCTGAGAAATCATAAAAATTGGCAGTGAAGAAAAGTCCCAGATACAACAGCTGACCTTGGTGAAAGTTCTCACCACATAATTGGGTGCATCTAATTTCGGGTCCCATAGAAATGAGCCATGTTCTTGTGGTCTTCATGCAGACTGAAATGTCTTTTCCTCCCAGAGCAGATGGGAGGAGTGTTCCTGTGTGAGGTGTTGGGAAGAACAGCTGTGTTTTGTGAAGGACAGAGTAACTGAGCATGGGTTCTGTTTCAGTTGTAATAGTAAAGTGTACTTGGACATCTTACTGGGCTATCACAATACAGTGTTGGGATGCCTCTAATGCTGTTCATCTGCAAGCACCCATTGTCTTCTACTGGAGCTGTATTTTGTCCCATCATTAGTCTCAGAAGCTTATCAGTGTGTGCTGAGCATCCAGAAGGAGTAACAGAGGTCTCCTGGTGAAGGAGTGTACTGAGGGAGGTGCACAGGGGAGCCTGGGGGTCTGCACCTTCCTCTGCTTTGACAGTCCTTTTGATGGGTTAATTTCCATTTTGTTCTGTTTATAGATAACTGATAATTTTACTCCTGAACCCAGACACATGACTGTCAACTTTTGTCTTTGAGAACATAGAACTGTAATTGTATTAAATGAAGAAGAACACAATATCATCTGAAAAATTAGGAACTTGTAAAACAAACACACAAAACATGACTTGTATTGGCTGACAGTGCTGCAGGTACAAATTTACTTATTTATTTAAATTTTATTTAACCTTTATATAGTTTTATTTATTTATTTAATTTATTTCATCAGTCTCCATGGTATTCTCTGCTGCTGCATGGGTAGCGTGGAACATGTAGGGGAATGGACTTGGAGGGAGAAATGAAGGGAGCATTTGCCAGGGGCATCAGGGAGAGGAGGTTACTGAGCTCCCCTGAAGAAAGTAGTGAGTGACTGCATATCTGAGTCTGGAAAAACACTGGTGCTTTTTCTGCTTCTTGAAGACTGCCAAGATTTGGGTCACCTTAAATTTCAGCCAGTGTGGCAGCTGAGAAACACATATTTTTAGGAGTCATTGCTATGCCCTGATCTTAACAGCAGCTACCTCAGACCCTTATCTAGTGCTTTTTTGCTGTTGGGGATTTTTTTTTTCTTGCTCTTTCTCCCCCTCCTGTGGAAGAGAAGGGTGACAGTCCGATTGATTGACTCAAGAAGGGAAGTGCATGTGTACAATAGGCTGTGCTGAGGTGATACTGGCAGTGTTCCCTCTGGAAGCTGGATTCAGTGGGATGGGCAGCTCCACAGGGTTGCAGGGCAGGTGAGGTGGGCAGGCATCACTGAGCCCACCCCCAGCTCAGCCACGTGTAGGCAGGGCAGATTGCTCTGGGCTGGGGCTATGGCTGGGTTTTGAATATTTCCACAGTTGAAAGCTCCACAACTTCCTTGGGCAAGCTGTGCCAGTGTTTGGTCATGGAGCAGAAAGGGATGTTTTTTGATGTTTAAACAGAATTTCTAAATATTGCTATTTGTGTCCATTTTTTGTTTCTGTATTTCATTAGAGGGATTCAGACAGGCTTGGAAAGTACTTCCGGTCTGCGGGCTGTTTGGAGCTGTGAAGCTGCAAGTTGTTAGGGACAGGATAAGCTGAGATCTGAGGGAGAAATAATAAAATATGTTGGTAGCACTGGTAGTGTTTGGATTTTTTAAATGGTCCCTAACAGCACTCCTGCTTCAGTGGTGACCAGTGATTCAGTCTGAACTGCCTTTTCTGGAGTGTGGTGGCTGGAAGGTGCTGTGTGACTGCTTCTTAACATTTTGAAGGGCTTGTTACGATCCCCATTAGTATTGCTCACAACACTGTTGATGTGGAATAAAGACATGGCCGCAGCCCAGACAGTTTCATAACTTCTTTTGTGCTGCTGCAGAGCTGAAGGAAAATTCTTTGCCGAGCTGCACATTAAGGGCCTCGGGCTCCTGTGCAGCCTCTGAGATCACTTCCACTTTGTTCAGGCAAAAGCCAGGTTATAACACCATTCACACTGAGGAAGTAATTAACCAATTAATTGTGCCAGCCTTTGAAAAGGGGTGTGGGCTGGTGTGTGGCCTGGAGGGGGAATGGCTTAAAGCTGGGCTGCAGTGCACCCTGAAGTGGTGCACATACCTGTGGCACCCAGTCAGGAGACTGTAAAAAATCTGCCTTAGCCATCTGCTATTGAATACATGATCTTTTAAGCCTGCAGGAAGGGCTGCCTTTCCGTGGGGATCAGATGGATTCTGGCCCTGTACACTTCATCTGTCCTGCACATCCCTCCCTTTTCCTGCCATATGCACCCTCTTTGGCTCTGCCTTCCCCCCTCTGTGTCCTGCCCAGCGCAGGGGCTCTGTGCTCTGTGCTGTGTCACTTTGTGAGGTTTTGCTCCTTGTCTGCCCTGTAGGAGGAACTGGCTGACACAGAGATGATTACTCTGCTATGAAGTCCTTGGCTGTCTCTGACTACAGCAGGCAGCAGGAAGGTCCTGCTCACCTTCCAGCTCCTTCAGTGAGCAGCTGCTCACTGCTGGATTTCAGAGCAGTGGGGCTGGGGGCTGCTCTGCCAGTGCCGAGCTGCTGTTGCAGTGGTTCCTGTCCCATGGCTTGACTCAAACTTCAGTGGCAGCCACCTCCCCCAAAACTGCTCATCATAACCGGTTTGCAGTGGGAAACCTGTCTTTTTCACTAGTGTCCAGTTCTGATTTCTTCTGTGTCCAAGGAATTTATTTACAAACTTGATGGTTTTGCCGAGTGACAGCCCGTGTACAGCTCTTCCCTGCCTGTGTTTGTGAAAGCCTGGTAACTTCATTGCTGGACAAGCAGGATGGAGAGGGAATAAACATTGCCTGACTTGTGCCAGTCGCAGCAGTGCTGCCTGTGCAGTGGGCTGTAGCTGGCTGAGCCTGTTGTTGTTTCCTAGCACTGAGCAGGTGCACCAGCAGTGCAGGTCACAATGCAGCTGAGGCCTCAGGTGGGGGTAGTGCTCACTGCCTGATGGCAATTTTGACGTTCACCACCACAAGCAGTGAGCACAGCACTGCCTCGCTGCCCGTGCACACCAGTGACTGTGCAGGGTCGTTGGTGAATTATACAGTCCTTGTCTAAATTGAGCCAGAGCCAGAGAATGTGCTGCTGCAGCCCCTCACCTGCAGAGGCCCTGAGAAGCAGCTGTGGGAGCAGTGCCAGAGCCATGGGGCCCCTGCCTGCCAGTGCCACGGCTCATGGGGGACACCTCCCGTGCCATCACAGCCGATCAGTTATTGGTAAGTCACTGTTTTTCAGTGGGTGTGCGAGCCTTGGGAGGTGTCCGACAAACAGCTTAGGAACAAATCCTGCTCCATCCATCACTTAGCCTGCGGTTACACTCTGGCTGTGAAGGGGGAGCAGGGTGCCCAGAGATGGTGCTCTGTGTGTGCCGTGTGCTGCACGGGGAGCTGGTGACAAGCCACAGCATCTGACCAGGTGGGTTCCCTGTGGAGCCAGGCAATCCCGTACTCCATGCGTGAGAAAGCCGAGGGCAGAGCAGGCCCCGGAGCCGCCCGTCCCCGCTGTTCCGGCCTGGCTGGACGGAGCTGGCTCCGCTCCAGAGGCTCCTGTGGGCGCTCTGCCCGTGCCTCACGCTTTGCCTTGGCTGGGCCCGGCTCAGCCCGGCCTGGCTCGGCTCAGCCCGGCGCTGAAGCTCCGCAGGCACTTTGCAGGGGACAGCACGGGCCTGGCCCCGCTGGAGGCAAACTGTGCTGTGCTCCTGAGCCATGGCTCAGTGTTTGTTCTCCAGCTGCATGAGAGGCACCGTCCGAGGGCAGCACCTTGGAATGATGCTTCTGGGAAACTTCCCTTTTCTCAAGGGGAAATAAAACAAGGAATACCTCAAGGTGGAAGGGATGAGACCTCATTCAGTCACTCAAAGGTTTTTCTTTGCTTGCTAGTTTCTAACTTGGAGTTCCAGCAATAAGCTTTTATCGACAGCAATTGGAAAGACCCGATTTTGAAATGCGTAACTATGTATGGCCTTAATCTGGGGAAAATCAAGTCACGTTTTCTCCTAATGGCTTAACACCCTCAGGCAAACACCTGAACAGCCAATTGAGACCATCTGAAAAGTTACTAGTGACAAAATACAAATATATAAGCATGCAGCCCTTTATTTTTGTAAAGATCTTTGCTTATCATAGTTCTGTATATTACATTATGGTGTTATACAAATAAATTTATTTACAAAACCATTAGCTATGTAAGTTTCTTGCTCTTCTCCTATTTAACTGATATCCATCTTTTTTAACCCTTCCCCATATATATTTTTAAGCATGCATAAAAATTAACTTTGGTGTGGTAAAACTACTCTATGTGCCCAGCCACATACAGTATTTATTTATTTATTTATAGATATTTATAGATATGTACAAAAGTTTGCCAGTATACAGAACAGTACTGAAGTGTACATTTTAAAATCCACAATGCAATACATTAATGGGCTACCAGGTCTCAGTAAAATAAAACTGAAGGAAAAAGGGTGGATTTAGCTAAGGAAAAAAAGTAATCAGCAACTATCTATATGTGTAAAACAATTTATTTTTTTTTCCTTGTCTGGCAAATTCTTAAATATAATCTGAATGGCAGTGCAATAAGTTGAGTTGCCTCATACACACATAAGACCAGTCTTGTTCTGTTTCTTGTGCAGAGGTTTACTGTCCAGCATACTACTTTCAAATGTACATTACAATAGTATCAAAATGTTTTGGCAAAAAGATCTCGAAAGGAACCATGACATTTGTTGACAAAAATAGAAATCTGTAACAAAGCTAAATAACACCAAAATAAAAGAAAAATATTTTAGTTTCACTTTTACAGCTGAATATAATCACACTTTAGTATATCTCTGTTCACTTCTAGACCCCATAATGAAAAATAGCTTTATACAAAACAACTTAGTAAATTTTTAACCATAGAATTCCCCATGCTCAGTACACCACTGTGCACACGCAGTCAAGTTCACTCACACACCTTCACACGTTTTGTAAGAGGTGCTGCCTATAGAAAGAAAATGCTCTTTTATCATTACAACAGCAACTGTTTTCCAAAAAGCTTCACTCTAATCTAATGTAGTAATTCAGTATTTAGCACGTGATTAGTATTAAGCCTCCAGCAATACAACAAAATGGTTACATTCCCTGGTTAAAATATTGGCTGCGGATTCTTAGAACAAAAAGCCTTGGTGACCTGGCGGGTGTGCTGTGCTTAGCCTTTAGGATGGCTCCTTGACCGTGGATGGGGTGGACTTGCTGGCATTCCCGTTCTGTGCCTTGTAGCTGTTGAAACTAGGGGTGTGGATTGTCCTGATGCTCTTCATACCTTGGCTCAGGGAAGGGGGGGAGATAGAGGAGGGAGGGGAGGTAGAGGAGGAAGGAGGGAGTGGTCGGCCGTTCTGAGTCTGCAGCGAGAAGGAGAGGTGGTGACCTTTCCCTGGGTAAGTGGGGCTCTGAAACTTGGAGGAGCCATTAGAGACAGAGGGGATGAGGGAGGTAGAGTAAGTTATGCGACCTGTCTGAGGACCGAGAAGGGAGGAGGAAGGAATGGAGGTTTTAGTAGGTGGATTAAGAGGGTTAGAGCTGTCACCGCTAGAAGCAGGTGCTGAGCTGCTTTTCCCAGAAGTGGGAGAAAAGGCTGGGATCTTAGAAGCAGGTAGGGTAGGAGAAGTAGCCTTATAGTCCCCACCAGCTTTCTTAGCACTTCCATTAGCCTGCAAATAAAGATGTCAGGAGACAGTTTGTCAGAAAGCCAGTAACATGATAAACCAACAGGACGTGGGAAAACAGCCCTACAGAGAATCAGAACTAACAGTTCGAGGCCTGAGCTAAGTCCTGCAGCCGTGGACTGGACCTGGTAGGAAACCCAAAGTGCCCAAGGGTGAGTGCACAGAGAAAGAGCCGAGAGAGCTTTGTGAGAAGGCGCGACCTACGTGTTACAGAGCGGGCACTGGGCGGCCATGCTGCGCGCTGTTAACGCAGAGGGACGTCCCGCCGCGGGTTAGTGCGCGCCCACCGCCACCGACACCCACGCGTTAGTGCCCAGGCTTCCTGTAAAGACTCTGAACAGAGGCGTTCCCAGTTCTACAGAACCACCACGTTAACCAAATGGAAAGTAAACAGGTAGTTGACATCTTAAAATTACAGCTGAATACCACAGTTAAGAAAAAAAGAAAAATAATAAATTATTAAAAAAATAAAAGCCAAACCCAATAAACAAACAAACAATCCAAAACCCAACCAAACAAAAAAAAAAAGCAGCAGGTGTTTTATTGCAGACATGCATGCACAAGCATGGTGAGAAGATCAGTACTGTCATGCCCCCAGGATCCAGGATGTCCAGTTAGACCTCAGGCATCCGATATTTGGTATAATCTCAGTCAGTTACTGGAGTTTTTAAATAAACAAACAACATGAAATGTCCATCCATACACCGGGTTTAGGGTAAAACTACCTGTCTGTATTGGCGTGGATCCTGCAGCTTGTGCTGTTTGCCTGATTTCTCCATGCTTCCTTGTCTAGTTTTTGAAGCCATGGGGACTGGCATCCGGCTTGTCTGGGAGGCAGCGCTGGAGCCCTGCAGTGGAGGGGCAGGGAGGGGAGACAAGAAGGCGAGGTCAGTGCGGGAGTGCTTGAATGGGGGCTGCACACCATGCGCCCAAAAAAAGCCTCAGTACTACATGCAGGGAAAGTTCAGGAGCTTCGCACCGCGGGTGTTAATTTCCAGAATCAAATGGAGAAAACTGCTCAGCTACTGATCAGCCTGGATTTCATGTCAGTGACACTTGTCATTTCACACAGCGGATTATTCGACCCAGCTCCCCTGCATTTGCCCATCACCAATCAGCAGCAAAGATTAAAAAAACTCCCAAAAACCAATGGTCTATTAGCTGTTAGACACCTTGTGGGGAGCCCAAACAAGCCACCTGAAAGGAAGCAAACAAATCACAAGACCCTCTTGTTTAATGGTGATTATTGCAGATTTTAGAAAGCAGCTGGAGGTTTGATTTTGTGGACTAAGGTACCTTACGTGAAGTGGCTGGGAGTGATGCAGGGGGCTCTACACCAGCAAGGCTCTCATCCAGCACTACATGCTCTCGGGATGGGGTCTCTGGTACTATCTGGGCAGAGAAGGGGACAGTGCTTCCCTCAGAGGTGTATGTGTTTTCAGGGACAGGTTTTGGACTCATTTCACTGATGGTGTTTTCCAGCTGCTTTATAGTCTGCTCAAGGCTGTCTAGCGTTCTGTATGTACTCTGTCGAATTTCATCAGTCCTAGACAGGGACACTGCAGCTCCAGAGGGTCCCTCTTGCTTCCCAGAAGGGCTTTTATCGCTCTCCTCAGACTGAGACCTAGTGATTTCAAATCTCTTTGCTTCCTTGTGCTGCTTCAGGGTCCCATCTTCCTCTTCCTCTTCATAGACCACAACCTGCAAGGTCTTCTTCCCAGTCTTGGTTCCTGTCCGTATCGCCTGCGTCAGAGCGGCCAGCTGCTTTTTAGGGAATTTAAACTTAAATTTTTTCTTAGAATCCTGCCTGCTTCCCAACTGATCGGCGGAGTCTGAGTTTGCTTCTGTGTTTAGCCCATAGATCTGACGGTATTTGTTAAAATTTGTCTTTGTGCTTTCCTCCTCTGCAGAAGCTCTGCTTTCTGCAGAGTCAGACTGAAGGTTAAACAGGTATGGTCCCTGGGGACCATGAGCTGCAAGATGCTCTGTGGTTGCTTTTCTGTCAGTAGCTACTGGTGACTCTTCCATCTGCCTCTCAGAGACTTCATGTGCTTCATGTTCTTCCTCCTCCTCCTCTTCTTCTATCTTTTCGTCTGTCATCATTTTTTCCAATTCCTCATCACATTCCTCAAAAATTGTAGAAAGCCGTTTGTACGCTGACCTGATATCCATTGGCTCATCAAAAATGATGATGACAGGCTTTTTGTCCAGACACACCACTGGCTCTTCGCTGTCTGTGTTCTCAGGGATGCCCTTCTCTGATGCCACATCCCTCCTCGCGTCGATGTTGACTGTCTGCACATCTCCCCCTTTCCGGCTCACAATGTCGTGAACTTCCCCACTGGAGAGCACCTGCACCGCTGTTCTAGTGATCATGAAGGCGATGTTTTCTGTGGGTGGGTTGTCTTCACTTGGAGAGCTGGCTGGAGAGTCTGTCTCTTCAGTGCTGCCCACACTGTTTGCTCTGGACACTTTGGGTCTCAGCACAACCTGATTGTAGTTGCCTGCAGAAACTTCTTGCTCCTGCAAGGCAGGTTGAGGCCCCGCAGCGTCCTGCACGTGCCTCGGGAGAGGGGCAGCGCTGCTGGTGGGGATGGGCTGGCCTGTGCTCGGCAAGGCTTCACCCTGAGGCACGCCCTGGAGAGCATCTCTTGACAGTCTGTAGTTTGGCTTTTGTTTTCCAGTCTCAACGGCTGGAAAATGGGATCCTAAGATATCTTGAGCCCCTCTTCGTTTGTCCTCCTCTGGCAAACTGACACCAGACAGGTTTGTGCTCGTATTCTGAAGGTTTTTGTTAGAATAGTCTGTACTGTCTACAAACAAACCCTTGCTAAATGTAGGACTCTCATACATTGAAAAGCCAATTTTACTGTCAGCTGTACTGGATGAATCAGAACCCAGTTCTTCTTCAGTTCTCCCTTCCCTCTTCTCTTTAGGATGGTCACTATCTGTGGGAGATCCTGTTGTAGCCCCATACACCTGAGGGGGAAAGTTGGATTACTTAGTTATTCAGGGCTTTTATCTTTACAGGACTTTTATTTTCCCCCAAGATTAATCTCAGGGGAAGCGCAGACCTCGTGAACTCACCACTCCATTTACTGCTGCAGAGACATGTCTCAAGCTGTCATCTGATTCCTGTCTTTCTTCAGGGCAAAATTCCAAATTCTGGCAGAACAGTGCATGATGTTACTGCTTTGTGCTATGCATTAGGTCAGGATGGGATGTTACCTTGTTTTAACAAGGCCTCCAGAATATGCATAAGCACATTAATTACCTTATTTCCAACACAGTGCTCCATCACGTGTTCACCTTCCTGCTAAACCCCCCCAGCCCCCCCATGTTTTTATAAGATTGAAGCTGAAAGTCTCCCAGTATCTGGTCACATTCTTCTGGGACACATCAAAGGGAGACTGACGTGGAAGGGCTGACAGTGAGTCTGGCTTGCCTTGAAAGGGAAGTTTTATACCAGTAAAAGCTGGTTTTCAAGTTACATTTTGCTCCTTCTAATGTTGGTCACACCTGAGCAGTACTGCTCCCTCACAATTAGTATCATTACAGTCTGAGCACTTCTAAATCCTTGCTGCAGCTTAGAAATATTCCACCAGAATTACCAGTGACACCCTGTGGTGCCTGTGGAAGTGCAGAATGAAACACTGAGCTACATTCACTTATAGCCAAACACCAAACAGAGAGGTCGTCCACTGGCTCAAAAGAAGTCTGTTTATTCCCAGCAATGAAACTTCAGGGGGACTTTTTTCTTTATTTGCAAGTGAAGACCCCTGGAAATGCTGTTTCATAACACCAGGCTTTTCTCTGGGGTTTGGTTTAAGTGCTAGTGAAAACCTAGGAGAAACACCAATCATCAGGATGAAGGACTGACCTGAGGAGACACCAGGACTCTGAATAAGAGAGAAATCTACAGTCAAATGACAGCTCAGAAGGAAAGTAATTGGCCCTCAAGTTCCTGAAGGCAGTGAACTGAGAGCAATAACACTGACATTGCCTGCTTGAGACTAGAAGCTGACTCCTAACACACCAGAAGGACAGATTATACTTTTGTGAGCATCAAGACAGGCAGAACAGTCAGGAGCACTGCTCTCCCAGCTGAGATGGAAGAGTGACGGTGCAGAAATCCCCAGGCTGGCTATGCACCACACCCCATGCACACAGAGGTTCACCAGGTATAGTTTCTACACTTTATGTGACACTTTCTTATGTGCTATTGGAGGATTTTACAGAAAAAACTTTACTCACAATCAAAACACAGAAGTAAGAAAGTCACTCATACACCAGAGTCACAGTTCACCTCCACAAAGGCTTGTTCAGCAGTACCAAGGCTGAACAGCTGCTCCATGGATACCTTGGCATCCCTCATATTTCTAAATGAGGAAGAGCTCTCAACCTTGTACTGTTGAGCTGGTTCAAACCAGCCCAGCAGCAAGGCCTCAGTGGGCAGGCTGACACTGTCTGCACGTCGTGCTAGAGGCACTTTGGGAACCAGACACCCACACAAACACAGAGCTTGTGACCCCCTCAGGCCCTGAGCTGCTCAGGGCTCAGCGCCTCCCAGTCCCACAACACGTGTTGAGGGCAAGTCACTTAATGGCACTTGTTGCCTCTGGACATGCTGACTGTGTATCTTTTTTTAGCAAGTTCCACTTCTAGTTCCAAGCACCAGTGAAACACCTCATGGTGTCCTTGTACAATATGTCTCATTTTAGGAACTTCCGCTTTTCCACTAAAAAATAAAACCACAACAAAATTCATTTCCTCAATTATTTCACCATGACCATAATGTTCCATATTTAAAGCCAATAAACACTCTGTCACATCAGATTACAAAAACAGATCTCATTACCCTTAATTTCCTGTGTTATTCAAATATATATCATTTTATGGCAATTACTTGGCAGCACCTTTCAAAGAAATGTTCATGCTACAGGATGTGCAGTGTCCAGAGTGATGACCCAGGATTTCATGTAACAATATGGTCTTCTCATTCTGACAACAGCACCAATGAGGATAAATTCACACTTTTTTTTTTTTTCTCTGTAACACACACAGAGCAGTTTGTCCTTTTCCCCTCATACTCATGGACCTGTACCTTCACCCAGCCAGCTGTTTGCAGCTTCAGACCAGAACTGCTGTTTGGGCAGCTCCAGCACAAGTCCTTAAGTGCAATGCCTGGACCTGGCAGCATTTGCATACACACACACAATGCATGAGAAGGCTGAAATGCTGTGCTAAAGAGTTTTTTCCTTCCACACCATACCCACCTTCACTGCAAACTGGCATTTGTTTGCAGTGACAAATTGTCGTGCCTGCACAACTCCCTAAACCCAGCAGCAATGCAACTCATTATTATTAAACATAAAAAAGAGGTCTGCGAGGGCAGAAATCCTTGTCCTTGTCCTGCACATTGGCTGCATGCTAAGTCAAATCAACTCAATTGGCAACTCCAGTCCATGCACAGCTGTGAAATTTAACCTTGACCTGCCTACAGCCCCAAACACACAACACCTCAGTCCCATGACTGAATTTTGGGCATTAACTTTCAGCATAAGGGCAAATTCCTCCCATCCACTTTGACTCTGTCATCCAATAAAATAAATGGGATTTCTCAATATCTAACAACTATTTCTGGAGCCAACAAATGAAACAAAATAAAGCACAAATTCTCTCTAGACACAATGGCTCTAGAGACTGAGGGGAACTATTAATTCCTCTCAAGCTTAGGAGAGATGCTTCATCATTCATCACTGGAACAGCTGGAGAAGGATGTTCTAAGTAGTATGAGCATCTCTGACAGAAACAGATGGATCCTGTTTTGATTTCACAGAATCATAAAACTTCATGCAACCATTGTACAATTGCTAATGAGACACATAATATAGTTTAATCTAGAGCTCTGTATGAGTGTTTCTGAGCCATACTGAGATAAAAGGAAGGAAACTGCTGGGCAGTGGTGGGTGGGGGTTAAAGAGAACAGGATGCAAGAGATAAGATTAGTTTTGAAGGAAAGAAGGTTATGCCAAGACCGGGTGGCATGTCTACAATTGCCACTTGTTACCTTCTTTTCCTTGTGATGCATTAAAGTCCCAGGCCTTATGTCTTTAACATGTGTATCATTTCTGGACTGTTCAGCATGACTGTTTGAGTTTACATCCATAAAAGAGCACTTCTGGAAAGCCTAGGAAATAAATACTGCAGGTTATCAGGAGACCAAGAACTTTTACACAGAAATATCTGGAGATGACCAGCTACAAAGAGAGCACTTTTTTTTAACAGCCACAGCTCTATAATGTTTTCTACAAGCTCATGACATAATAATAGAGATTTCAGACTATCAGATTGAAGGAACCAGGGCCTCCCTTCCAGCCTCTCAAGACTCTAACACCATGCTGACCTCAGTGCTCTCTGCAAGGAGGACAAGCCTGATTTCTGAATCTGCAGATGATGGAGACCCACAGAGGTGCTACAGACTATCCAAACTCAAGTAGGAAGCCCATGACAAACCTGGGGCTTGTAACAGCACCATTTCCTTGTGGCTGACAATCATGCAAGAGTTACATAACTCCACTTCTCCCACACAAACTGTTATTAAAACTTTAAACATGGAGATGTGCCTTTGTCACAGGCTTTGATAATGAGCCATAAATTGACTGTCCCAGCCTATGGGTTTGTGGACACTGGCCTCCCAACACAGATACCCCAGGGCATGGTCCAGACTTTTCAGCCATTTATTTTGCTATCCTCCTTTAATTTCCTTTGAGTTTCTCTATCCAGCTGGCTCCCAGATCTGGAGGAGCAAAACTATCACTGCCACTACTACCATGCAGTGCAGGCAACAAATGTGCCTCACCAGAATTTCTGCAGGCCTCTACTGGCACATGGGCTGCCTTCAGTGAGCTGTGCAGGGAGGACACAGCAAGGAGGGGGAGTGCTCATAGGAGTCAGACACACCAAGACATGCAGTAAGATTGCATTTTTATACCATATATTAGGGAAGTTATTTGATTCCTGGCAACTCATGAAAATAATAGCCCTGATTACAGATTAGAATCAGGCCTGTTCTTTAAATACTGTGTTCTTCATATATATTGCATGTTTATACAAAATCAGAAAAGTAAGACTAACAAAAAAAATCCACTGCAAAAACCCAGGATGTAGACTTTTCTTCTGGTTTTCTGTTACATCCTGTTTGTGTGTGTTAATAGACCAGAGTACCTAAGATGACATGAAACTAATAGAAAAAATAGTCTTGCTCCTCACAATAGAGGATAGGGACTTTTCCCCAACTTACCTATTTGTGAGACCAGTGATGTGGGTTTGAGTTAAGCATCCTCAAAGTCCTTCAGGCTATAAGTGTCAAAAAAGCTATTTCCCTTTGGTATTTCTTTATCACCTGTGCTCTGAAATATCTATGACAGTCTCCAAATAGTTTGTGCCACAGGCAGTGATTATTATGATGCCTTTTCCTGCCACATTAAAAATCTTCACATTGCACTCAAGTTTCTTCTGAACCTTCATATTCTTAACAGGCTTTTCAAATGGGAGACACGTGGACACTTGGTCATGGATGCAGCAGCACAGTGTGGATCTCACTGATCTTGTACACAGACAGAAAAACACGCCACGTTTTCACATCTACACCCGAAGCAGACACAGTTTTGTGGCAATAGCACTGACCTGGGAGCTCCTGTCAACTTGTTACTGTCCTTTTTCTTTCCAATACATGAAGCTGTGGCCTGGCCTATATGTTGTTGTTCTTCATGTGGACTTTTTAGTTCAGCAAAGCAGTATGACCATTAAGTGACTGCTATCATGTCTCTGCTGTCATACATCACTGATCTGAATTAAGATGATTTACACAGTAAGGATTTTAAATATATTTCCAGGCTTTTGATGAAAATACAGAGAGACACTGGGCCTGTTGCTGCTCCCTATGAAACCTGTCTATAAACACCTGCATCGAGGCCAGTGATTTGAAAAGCAGACAGGTCTCAATTATGCTGCAATAGGGGTTTTTTTGTATACTCTGAGGTGCCAGATTTTTATAGGAATGTTGTGTGATGTTTGATCAAATGCCTTACTAAAATGTTTATAGGTATACAATTCAGTTTAAGCAGTCAATCCTGTTACTTGATCAAAGAGTGTTATTTACTTTGACATCTCTCTGTTCCACTACATTGTGCTCACTGGCATAACTGTTTATGTCTGTCCTTTAGTTCTTCAATGACTGAATTCCATATCCTATTTTCCATCTTTCTGCCTATGACTGACATCAAACTAATGAGCCTGGAGCTCTTATATCAGGCAATTTGCCCCTTCTAAAACATGTACTCTGTTAAGCTTCTAAAACATACCTGGTATTTGGTATTTAGTTTAAAATGAGTACTGCTAGCTCCCAAGGCTAGCATTTAAACACCCATTCCCTGTTGAGTAACAATGCCTATTTCTCCTCCTCAGCTTCCCTCAGACCCCTTTCCATACCTTAACCTCCACTTCATTGTCCCCAGCTGCAAGGCAGAGGTGGCCTTCCTAGAGACAGAGATGCTGTGACACCTCCTGTGTCCCCAGCTCTCCTGTGTCCCCAACTCTCCTGTCTCACTGGTCATCAGCACACGGAGGGGGGATAGGGGTGAAGTTCTGCTCTCACTCCTGCAATCCAGCACTGGTGGGTGAGAGCTGAGGGCAGGGGCAGGGTGCACCCCTCAGATGTAACAATTACAGCTCAGACTCCTGTGCTCTAAATGCTCCCTGGGCACACCAAGCCCACCTGCTGGCAGGTGGACAGCAGGGATCATCTCGTGTTGTGACAGCGCTCTAAATACCAGAAGTTATAGCCAGTTAGGCTGATCCACATCTCCCTTCCTCATGTGGGCATGGAAGAGGACTAAGGGTGCCCCTGGGAAGCTGGAGCTCACTGATGGTAGCTGGAATAGCTGTCATTTACTGCAGGATTTTCATCACTGAAATGAGCTGTCCTACGTGATGTCAAGTGAAGGATCAGTAAGAGGGCACTCTTCTGTGTCACTGGCAGAGTGATGTACCACTTACACCACAGTGAATGGGCAATGTCTCAGAATTAAAACATTCTGGGAAACTTTGGACCATAGCACAGCCCACCAGGAGCAGACCCAGTTATTCTCTGCTCCCACCAAAGATAGCACATATGACAGAGGCTCTCAGCACCTTGCCAGTCTGGTACTGGGTGAGCAAAACTAGGCCAGGGACAACCACACCAAATGCACACCAATGTTTTACTTGCTCCATTTGCATGTGCAGGCTTCTCCAGTGACAGCTACAGCATTCTTGACCACTCTCTCAGCTCCAGACCTCTTGAACAAAAGTTGGTAGTACTTCCAAAAAGTCTACCACTGAGTGCAACAAAGTGGTACCAGGTGAGGCTAGCAGACCTACTTTCCTTCATGCTCTGAGCTAGAAATTGCACTGAGGCCCTAGAAGTGATACTGGGCACAGGTGTCCTCATGTGCAACCCAAAAGGCATACCTGTAATTCTGCCATTATTTTATCTCCTTCCTCTTCCTCTTCATCTTTTGCAGCTGGTGCTACAGTATGCCCTGTGCTCCGTGACAGTGCCTGGTCCTCTTTAGGGGCTTTGGGTTGTGCTATTTGCCCAGCATCTTCACTGCATTCCTACAAGGGGATGAGAAAGCACAGACAGGTAACACAGTTGAACCCTCCTGATGCAAAGTCAACACCAAAAATTCCACACTACTGCAAATCCTCTCTTGCAAGGTCCCTCTTCCTGCTACTTCATCATCTTAAAAGCAATCAATATTGCTGATGTGATTATATGTTCACAGATTAAAAAGCTTCCTAAATTGGACTTCCCACCACTTCCTTCCCCACAACAGATGGAGAAAACAAGCCCAAAGAAACTAATTTGCAACATTTCTGTAAAAGCACTCTCAAATCTGACCTGATCTTCCCCATCTGTTTAAGGCATGCTTCTTTTTTTTTATTTTTAATCTTCTTACCACTAAGCAAAATGAAAGCAGCCTGTGACTTGCCTGCTGCATTGCTAGGAGATAAGAGCAGCAAGACTCCTGTAAACAGAACTGATCAAATCTTACTTGTTCATTTGGCCTAACAGAAGTGCATCCTGGTGAGCAGTTCCAGTAGCTCTCCAGGACATAGCTCTGCCTCAACTTATTTTGTGGTTTATAGGCCCAAGCCTGTGTCTTGTCTCTTTGCCAGCCTCTCATCAGGAGTCTGCCTGCCTAGAGTACGAATCACCAAACCTTGAGAGCAGCAGCCTCTTTTCTGGCTGTATAGATGACGTCTCCTGATCTCGTTGTGGTCAGTCCCGACCCTGGCAGGTAACTGCGCCGTGGAGGTGGAGGAGGTGGAGATTTGGTCAGCTTCTCATTGTCCTGTTCTCCATCAGGATCTTCTTCTGCAGGTAAACAGAGCAGCACAAAGTAAGCATAGGTGAAGGAGAGGAAAACAGTATTTGCATACCTGCCTCAACTGGAAAGGAAAAAAATGTCTTAAAAGGTCTTGTTGCTGAGTATACGAACAGAAACACATTTGGTATTCAAGTGTTACTGCCTCCAATGAAGGTAAACAGTGCTGTACTGACACAGAGAAACTGGATCACTCCACCCAGAAATTTTCAGCAAAACTCCTGTCCTCTAGGCCACTGTGTCTGGGGGTGAGCCATTGGTGTACAAGTGGGAGAGCAGAGCATATGTGTGAAGGAGCATGTAAGATGCAGGTTCTGGGTACCTGCTTACAGACAGTGCCCCTCAGTCTCCTTTGAGAGCAAGGCCACTGACTTGGGTACAGTGAGACACCAGCCTGGAGGTTTCTCAGTTGTGCTCAGCAATGCTGAAGCAAACAGCACAAGCTTCTGCTCTGCCTGGGAGCTGCTGCTGGCAAGGTGCAAGGAGCTGAAGAGTTCTGTCCATCTCACAGTGGGACACAACTAGCTAAGTTCACACAAGGGCTGAGTGAAAATGTAAGCAGTACTCCAGAGATGCCACCTTTGCATTTCAGGGAGTCCTCTCATCTCTGAGCAGGCCAGGGGATCACCAGAGGCAACTGCACTTGCTCCTCCTCTTAGGGACCATTTATTTTCACTTAACTTGTTATAATTCCAGGAATGTACACTTTTGCCTTTGAATTATCATATAAGAGCCTTGTACATATTTTTCTAAGCCAAGAAGATTCAAATACCAAATGCAAAGGCCAAGCAGAGCCAGCCCTTGCTTTCTCAGGAGAGTCATCCCAGAGAAGACTAGTTTCAAACTGGCATTGCCCCTGAGGATGCTTCCCCACCAGCTGCCTCTTCCTCCTTCCCACTATCCCTGGACAGCATTATTTCCAGAAGCAGCATTACCAGCTCATGACCTGTCCCTGTGTGTTTCTGGTTATAGGCTAAACATCATAAATATGGCAACAGCCACTATTTTCACACTGCTGCTTACAGTGTTTGTTTCCAAGAGCAAAAGAACGACCTTTCTGCAACTACTCAGTGTTACATGAACAGCTGGAATAAATATAATCCAGAAAGATAAAACATCCTCCTTTCGGGATTACCCAGCTGTTTAGGGCTAAGTGTTCCCTCTGGGCAAATTATTGCATAACTGCCCACCCCTGGGGCTCTGTCAGGCTCCTCCAACACTCCAGCTGGCCCTGGGGACTGGATGGAGCCCTTGTCTGACCTGGTCTCATCTTTGTTTCCTTCTTAGCTCAAATGTTCTTTGAAGCTGCTTAAGCTTAAAGAAATGTTCAGTTTTATTATCTCCCTCCCTGGTTATCTGGCACTCTTGCCAGATTGCAAGAAAAGTGAATTTCCAGATGCACTTTACATTAGAGCACTCCTTTGGTCAATACACACCACTCAGTTTTTAATTACATCAGCTGTACTTCTATATATCTTTACTGCTGTAAAATCAGAGTAATTCCCTAAGATGGTGTTTAGCAGACTATGGTGTAAGGCTTTTGCAAATCCCTACTCTTTTTAATGGGCCCAACCCATTACCCTCAAACCGGTAGTAACTCTGATTGCAAGAATTCCAAGTTTTTTCTCCCACTTAATGAGAGCAAGGTTGGATGAGAGACGTGGAAGGCACAAAGAAAACATGATTCCTACCATCTCATTCACATGTCTGGGACACTCATCCATCTCCAGCTTCAAAGTGGGAGATAAAAACACAGGCAAGAAATACTGTCCCTGAGTGTGGCAGGTGCACTGGTTATTGAAGGCTAATCCCTCTCACATCCTTTTGCTGGAGTCATTAAGGAGAGGGTGCGCTGGGGTTTGCTCATGGTCAGTGCAGTGACACCAGACTGGTCATAAAACTTCAAAGATGCATTTCTATTTTATTTACTAAACAATTATATTTCCCTAACATAAATGGGAAAGGAAAAAAATTAACTTTAGGGGAAAAAAATTGCAGAGAAGATCTTATCCTGTTATCCTTTTTTCCCTCTGGCAAATTTAAAGAGGGAGGAGTAAATGAACAAATTTAACTCACTAAACCTGAGACTGGCCATGAACAAAACCTACACATTATGGAACCTTCTTTGGTGCCAAAGGGCTCAGCACTCCTGTGAACAAAATGGAAACTGATTGTCACCAGCTGTTCCACTGAATTGCAGCGTTTTTCAACAGGCACAGATAGACAGGAACTAATTGCTCCCACCATACAGACTTCCACTTGCACCAAAATAAATCCAAAAGGTATCAAAATAGTAATGCCTGCCTTGAGGTAGTCTCTGCAGTCAGATAAACTTTCTTTAATGGAAGCTACTGATCACTCATCACTTGCAAAAATCAGGGCATTCTCACATATGAAGGCACAAAGAGAGATGAAGGAGACCAATTTTTAATGTACATGCTAGACATTAAAGAAATATTTACAGAGTCATGTGGAAAACTGTGTAAAGTGTGTAATTTTATTTTGCTCTGTGTTTTGCAGAGAAAAGAAAAATAATTTCTTCATTGGGAGAGGTTCTGTGTGGAGAATGGATGAGACAACACAATCTGGCAACATGATCTATCTGGGTTCTGCAGCTGAGCCAACAGAGGGCTCTGCTTATTTATGGCCAAAATTTTTAATGTATTGTATTGGTAGATGGGTGGTCTCTCTTTTCTTATGCTGCTCAGTTTTCAAGTCTACAGCAGACTGGTACTGAACTTTTCATCCTCAGTCATAGAAGAGCTGAGTGGCATGTGAGATATTTAATCAGATATTAAGGAAAAGTTTTGCTGTTCCTGTATTTATGTTACTATTGCAGGATTCATTATGCACAACAGAAGGCAAATGTCTCAATCTCATCAAACTTGTTCTTAAATCTGCTAGCTGCACACTGTGCAAAATTGGATTCTAGAAGTGGATTAGTTAACTATGCGACTTTAAAAACTTCTCAGTTACTGTGCTCTGCACTTTTTAAGATGTCACAGCTCACTGCACCCATATGGTACTTATTTTCACTGACTTCTCCTATTTATGCCACACATTATACAAGCTAATTGTGTTGATAGCCAGTAATCTCACTGAAGGGTGCCAGAATCCTAAAATTATTTTATGAGGTTCAACAGAATTTATTTTAAACATGTATGTTGCAAAACATCCAAGAAGCCAAAACTTGGCAGTGTCAAAGATACACCCAGAACAAAATGCTGGATCTGAAAACACTCCTCCCAAATTCTATATAAATTTGTCTACACAACCCCTAGGGCACTGTTTTTCAGCCTTTTACTATGTTGGCATGCCAACACCTTGAGTGCAGCTCTGGCCTCCACAGCTCCAGAAGGACAAAGTGGAGTTAAAGAAGGGTAACTGAATCTAGCCTCTAGGGGAGGCAGCAGCTGGATGGAAGGATAGAAAGGCTGGAAGTTCACAGTTTGAGCTCTGTAGGGCAGACTCAAGGAGAGCTCCCAAACACAATAAAGGTTTATCCACTGCCTTCATGATTTTATGAAGGAAATGAAGAGCTGTTCTTTGCCAAATTGGAGAATATGGGGAACTCAGTGAAGGTGGTATGATACCAGTTTAAAAGAGATGAAGGAAAGCTCCTTCACAAGATGGGAGCTTGCTGCCACAGCAAGAGGATGCAAATTGTATAAGCAAGTATAGAAGAATTGCTGGATAAAAGCTCCATAATGGATATGAAAAAGAGGAGATTTGGATATTCCCTTTGAAATCACCTAGAGGTGCTGGAATCCTGCTAGCAGATTGCAGAAGGCAGCTGGGCTCTGTGCTCCCCACTCACAGTGTCTCCAATTGCCTGTCAGAGACTAAGCTGGATGGACTTGCATATGTAGCTGGGTAAGAATTTTACAGCTGATGGGTGTTTGGCTAATGGAATAAATCCAGGGTTAGACTGAGGGATCTTTTTTGCTCCTTGGATTCTGAATAAATTCAGACATGGATTTGTATGTTAAATTGTGAAAGACATAGGACTGGAAGGACATCTCACCACCTTGCTACCACTAAGTAGCTCTACCTATATAATTCTAATTCAGTGCTAGTCTAAACCATTCTGTCCAGTAATGGGGACCTTGCATCCTCCTCATTGCCTCAGGTAGCTTCAGTGCTTCACTTTCCTTATCTTTATGAGGCTTTCTCTTAATGCCTAGCTTGGATCTTCCTGCTTGCAATTGCCAGCTTTTACCGCTCTTCTATCCACACACAGCAAGTTATTCTTGTTTTTTAAAGCACATTTTTGTCTATTCAGAGATTGTTTTGTCCTTCCTCAAGATCACAGCAATCTATAAACTGAAAACAGTCTAGAAATTTGGAAAAATAACCTCTCCTTTCCAGATATGCAATTCTTTAGCAATTCTTGTAGCAAACCTTACCTGAGACTTCTAGCTTTTCTGCTGCATCCCCTTTAGGCAGGGCTGCTGGCTGGGGAGGCATCTCCAGGTTAGGAATGGACTTCATTATATTGGCCTGGGCCTCTTCCAAGAGCTTTTCAAATTCTTTTCCATTATAATGATCAAGGTTTTGTCTTTTCTCTTCCCACTTCTTTTCAGCTTTCTAGACAAAACCAGTAAAGCATCTATTTATTTTTCTGATTTCCATTGTGATCACTTACTTATAAATTCCATGTGTAAACATTACAGGTCAGTATGGATAGTTTCTTTCAATTTTAGTCAGCAACTAAAGGAAACACATGAACAGTAATTGCACACTGTTCTGACTTGCATTGTGCTAGATTTGACACAAACGTATGCCAGACTGACAGTGGCCACTGCTCACTAAAGGAACAAAGGCAAAATTTAAATCTGGGTCTCAGCCTTACTACATCACACTGGTGATTAAAGTGCCTATCTGTAATAAGACACATCTGTTCACCTCTGGGTTTTTTCAATATCTCTGTGTGAAACCACTGGAGCTTCATGCTCTTTCACTTTTACTTCTCCATAATAAGGGATATGGAGATTTAAAGAGTGAACGAAATCCACGTATGCAAGTGTTGCCAGAGAATTATATGCTATTGGTTAAATAGAAGGTATTCTAAACTTTCTAAAATAGAATTCTGATTTTTTTTCAATAAAGATAATTTTAAAAACACAGTTATCTTATTTTGGTTACACGTGATTTTCCTTTTGCATTTAAAATCGTAGAATAGTTTGGGTTATAAGGGACCTTTACAAGACATCTAGTCCAACCCTTCTGCAGTGAGCAGGGACAAAATCAGAGTATCTTCAGAAATACAGTGTAATTAGGGGTTAAGCACATAAATCCCCAGAATGCATTTGAAAAGTCCCACCTGCAGCCTCAAGAGTGAGACTGGGAGCTCAGACCCCAAGAGAGGACAGCTGGCTGAGTGGAACACCGTACCTCAATTGATACAGCTCGATTTCTGGTACTTGCACTGTGAATTTCCTCAATGAAAAGGCTTTGCATGGTGGTGCCATTGACAGAGACCTGTGGTGCTGGCGTGGCTGCTGTGGGCTGGGATCCCGCCGTGGGCTCCTGCGGGGCCGAGGGGTGACCACCCGCGGGCACGGCGTCACCGTGACTGCCGGCGGAGGGGGAGCCCTGGGCGGGGTTGACCAGGGCTGCCGAGTGCTGAGACTGATGGATGACCACGGGCGAGCTCTGCACGTGGTGGACAGTCATGGCCGAGAAGGGGACGACCTCCGACTTCACTGACGACACCTGGGACTCGGATGGCATTGCTGAGAGGCTTTGCTGCGCATGTCCCTGGGTGGGCTTGTGCTCCTCTTGGTTTTTCAGAGTGTCACCTGCAGTGGGCTTTTCCATAGCAGAGTATTGCACGGCTTGGGATGGATCCACACCCCTCAGCAGTCCTTCTGTAACGTGTCTGCCCAGGCAAATTGAACACAACAGCACGTGGTTAGTGCACAGGCCAGTCCTGAGCAACATGCAATGAACTCTCACAAAGAAAAAGCACCAAAATCAAAACAATTAAAATGGTGGTTTTTTATTTCCCTGATGCTCTCAGCTGTATGATTTTATAACTTTCTCTCAGAGTCAGGAGCTCTGAATTTTAAAGAGGCTACTCTAACTCAGATGGTTTTGCCTTCTAAGGTGTTTACAAACCTTCAGTGATGTACTGGCAGTTTCTCACCAAACCACGAGTTACAGTGGGTTGATTTTAGAGAGAGAAAGGGAATCAGTTGTTTAAACTGTATACGATGTATCTAGCGCAACAAGATGTTCCTGGACTAGAAGCACAGAAAACTGAAGCTACATATAATGAGAGGCAGCAGTCTGGCACGTTGTCAAAACAGAGCTTCAAATGAAGGTTCTGTCTCAAATGATACTTCATAAAGGTCTTTCCTGTCAAGAGTGTGGGGTAGGATGAGCTGAGGACATAAAGAAGCAACTATTTCTGGCAGCTAGCTGTGAAATGTCTGAGCTTCTGAGTGTTGCAAGCCATCAAATGCCATGAGTTTTCCCATTATTGAAACAGACTTTATGAGGCTTAATATGCAATTTTGCTGCAAAGAAAAAAACCCCTTTTGGTAAAACTTTGGTATGCATAGCTTATTGTTCTATTTTTCTTTGCAAGACAGGAAATAACTGTAATAATTTTTAAGAAAAGAAACTAAGGTGAAAGGATATAGATGTTTCTCTGCATGGAAAAATAAGTGATGGCTCTTAGAAAACCTGTTACATAAACCACTTTATCCATCTGCCAGTACTGCCAAACACCTTTTACATATGCTCCAGGATATATAGAAACACTGGCAATGCTACATTCCTTAGAATAATGGTAGTGGCAATAGGCTCATAACTTACATTTTCCTGTAATTTAATTAAAATTGAGACCACCGCCACTGACAGTTTTGAGCAGGAATTAAATCCAGTGCTCATTGAGTTAAATAAATTGGCAATAATTTGCTGCTCAGATATTCTGACAAACATGGCTAAACACTGGCACTTAGTGGACATTAAGTTTTATCTAATGTTTCAACTTACTCTAATGCATCTTCCTTGCAAAGAAGAGAAAAAGAACTTGAAGCGTATTCTTTCAAAATGTTTGGGATACCTTTATCCACTTACACTATTCTCCTATTTTATTTCTTACTGTTACATTTTAGAGAATGAACCTTTCAGTGTCAGAGAATGTTTTTGTTACCTTAAATTGCTGTAAATACATAAAGTTAATTAGCTCAGATTTGGGACTGTTGCCACTGTAAGTTTCCTCAACCAGGCACTTCCCAAATCTGGAAGTGCTGACTTGAGAGGCATCTAGTCTCAACCGTAAGACCTCAGTGACTGAGGCTGTTCTTCAGAATGGATTCACTCCACAGAGCACAGGAAAGGCTAATTTGATTTCCCTAGAGAGGGCTCTAGGAATAATCTATAAATACTGCAAGCAAGCTGAATTTCTCAGATTTGCCACGGGCGAGGCGGAGAACACAAACCTAAAAGCTGTTCCAGCCCTGCTTGAGGAAATGCTTGAAGCTTGAAGAAAAAAAAGAAGAAGTCACCTCCTGAGCATGGTGAGGACGTCGGTCATGCTGCGCACGCGTTTCAGGAGGCTGTCCAGCTTGTGCGGCTCTTCCTTCAGGAACCTCACGGCCTCCACCTCAATCCGCAGGATCGCTCGCATTTTATTCTGCAATGTCGGGAACTCTCCTGCAAAGAAAACAGTTGTGAAGCTGAAGAGGAAATGATAAAAGCCCTGGGCAGTAAAAGACAATTGGGTGAATGTCAACTACTTGAATGTCTATTTCTCTCTGGGGGCCATGCAGCAAGCTCCCTAATCCCAGCTTTACATCTTTTTGGAAGCGAAAGTTAATGCCTCCAGATCAAAGGCAAAACTGTTCTCTGTGGTTAAAAGAAAAGAAACAAAAGGAAAAAGGAAAAGTACATACCTTTCAGGGTAGCGACAGCTTCTCCCACCTGACGCAAAAGGAAGGCTCCATCTTCAACGTCTTTCAGTGTAACTGTCTTGCTGGAAGCAGCAGAGTCCTTCTTCAGGTCTTCAACAAATGTCTCCAGCTCACTGGCAAAAGAAATAACATGGACAGAAAATTTAAGCAGGACTTCTGTATTGCAAAGAAATATATGTAAAGGAATGGAGAAAACTAAACCAGAAACCTCAGTTGTGGCACCTTTAAATTTGCCACCACAGGCTTAACAAATGACAGGATACTGTCAGGGGAGGTGAGAATGCTGGACACTCCCAGCACAGGAACAGGCTTGTAACCAGCCCAAGTCATTGATTCCTGTGACAGGCTGCAGCTGTGCAGAGCATCTTGACCTCAGGGCAGCTGTGCTACAAAGGGCAGCTGGGCTGGTAAGACACGGAACAACCAGTGGCCCTCTGGGGATACAAGTGCTTGAAGGGTATAGACACACTGCACCCAGTACTGGTTTGCACTTTGTGTTTTCTCATTGTTGATGACATGCAGAGGAATGCTCAACAGTTAAGAAACAACCCAAAACTGGCACCAAAGGCCTCTTGATGCAACCTTGTTTATCTGCCAGGTACTGCTAGACAGGACACAGGATCCTGTTTCTATGAATAGAAGACTAAAACAGCAAGTGTGCCTTGTGGGCAGCTCTTGCTCAGCACTTGGATTTAAGAGTGAATCACTTTGGATGTTTTTTCCAACCACTGCCATTCTGTGCTTACTCCAGCTCCATCTGGTGCTTCCTTCTCACCTTTCCCTACATTTTTTCCAATCTTTCCTTCACATAAAATTTTGCAATACTACAGACACATAAACTCTGTTTTTGCTTGGGGAGGAGATGCTTCTTTCCATTTGAGCTTGAGACAACATTGCTTTAACTGGAGTTTTCCACAGATACATAAAATTATGTTACAAAATCCCCAGCCCTGAAACGCAACTACACAAATACCCATGCAAACACCTTAAAAAGATAATCTCTTGCATATCTAGGAGAAATTCACTTCTATTAAGATACCAAAGTTACTCACAGGAATATTCTAAGAAGCAGTTTAATTGCAGAGAGAAAAAACTGCAACAGAAACTCTGAGCTGACAAATCAGGTACTAATCTGAACCTAATCTTGGGCATCTTTTTTTGCATCCATCAGGGATCAGTTTTGCAACTGCTGTAAGAGAATCAAGGTACAAGAGGATTGCCAGGAAAGGGGTGGGAGAAGCCTGCCCTCTGCACCATCTGCAAGTCTTGCATTCCACGTATTTCCCTTCCACTGCCCTGCAAAGCCAGTCATTTCCCAGACCTATCTCAGTGACATGGGGAAGAAAACTAGGTGGCCAGTAATGGGGTAAAAATAAAGAAAATTCCTTACAGCACTACTGTACATGTAGGTCAGTTTAAATTGGAAGCACAGGCCCACAGAACAATCCATGGCAACACAACAGTATTTCTCATACACAGAGAAACAGAAACAGGACCAGCATCTGAACATTAAGCCCACACAGCAAAGAGTTCATTTAAATCCAAAACTAAGAACTTTAGAAACTAAAGAATTATTTTGAATTGAGAATCATAAGTTGTGTCTGAAGAGATCACAAACAAGTGGAGGTAAAGGATCCTGTTCCCACTTTAAGACCACTTCTCCCAACGACTCTGCCTTCAGAAAGCTGGGGGAGTCCCAGTTTCCACCAGCACAAGCAGACTTGAAGGAAGCAATCCATTGGACCACACGATGGCAGCAAGGGAACACTTCTAAGGGCATTTTTCCAGTGGTAGAGGCTGCTAAAATGCAGGTATCTGCTGTCTCTGCCTTTGCAATAAGGGGCACAGACACACTCTAGCAGGAACTGGAGAAAGCATGTGACTTTCTGTCACTGTCATTAAAGCTGCAGAACGATGCTCTGCAGTCATGCATCCTCCCTAGTCTTCAAGCCCTGGTATTGGCACTGAGGCTAGGCAGTGCTGCTTTGGGAATCATGGGGTATCCCTCCTCCCATTTGTAGATCAGCACTGGAAAAGCAGCTTCTCAAATATTTGCATCTACCAGGCAATAAAAAAGATAAAGAAAGATGCTTAAATTTGCTCACGTGTGGAAAGAAGAGAAAGGAAAACACAGACCAATATTACAATGTTTGAAGGACTTCCAGGTAGCAGACAGTGGCCCACTTTCCCCTTTGTTCTTTGAGCAGAAATGGAAGGGTCATCACAAACCCCTTTGATTCCATATACTGTCAAACAAGACAACTGATCCTGAAATTACCCAGGGGATACCACATTACACTGTTTTATGTTGCTAACTGCAAGGAAAAAGAAACTTCATCCCTTAGGACCCAAAGACTGGAATGGATTTGGTGCTCTCTAGAATCCCTCTTCCCTCACTGGGGAGAACATTTGGCTTTACAGATTGGCCTGAACAAATTAGCAAGACATGTACATTAATGCAGTTTCAGAAGGCTAATATAGGATAAACAAATTTTCTCCATCTATATTCTACAAAGGGAAGCCAGGGCAAGTCTTGTGCTGAGATCTTTCTTCAGGCAAAAAAAGGCTCAGAGGATCTGCCTCAGATTGCAGTGTCAGTAGAACAGGTTACAAAACAAATGGACAAAATTAATGGTAACAAATCACCCAGACCAGTTGGTATCTGCCCAGGAGTTCTATAGCAACTTGAGGTGAAACAGCTGAACTATTAATGCTAAGCATCTAACTTCTTGATTAAAATTGCTTTGGCACCAGATTAGTGGAAAGTGTCATAAATGATGCAAATAAATTTTTTTAAATGGTATGGGGATATCCTGGGAACTGCACTCCGGTGAAATGACACTTAGGTGTAATGGATAGGTATCAAAATAAAGAATAAACAATAAAGAATCAATGAACAATGGATAAACTTGCTGTGTTAGGTAGGAATTAACATGGTTTGTGTAAAATGAAGGTAAGTTTCACAAATCCACAAACAGCAGAAGCTTACAAAGTAAGCTGCAAAAGGCAAAAGGATAAAGTATACAGCAAAAGGTTTTCAGCAAGTTGTTTGAGGAAAAGCTCTCAAGAATGCAAAGTTGCCATGGGAGGAAATTCTTTCATGGATAAAGCACTGAAGTAAAGATAAGGGATCAATGAACAGCTAACTCCATGAATGTACTTTGCTGGTGGGTTCCATAGGGATCACTCCTAGGGTTGGTGCTTTTCAACATACTATAAATAATTTAGAGAAGAGGATGAATAATATAACAAAAAAAAAATCTCAATAGGCTATTATGTTATTCAGGGAAATGCAAATGAAAGGTGGCTGCAGAGGACTGCAGACACACCATCTGGTACTAACTGACCAGAAAACACCAAAGATTAAATTAACTCCTAATACCTGTAAAGTGTGCTCATGAGAAGGGGAGAAATAAAACCAAAATCAACCCCACCTAAAACCAATAACCTCCCAAAACCCTAGGGTTTTATATACAGTGATGAACTTAGAACTGATAATCATCCATTGTGAGTGAGATGTTGGATATTTAAAGCAAAGCTCATGTGGAACATGAGGACAGGGAGATCACACCACGCACGAGGTCACGGTGTGCCTGCATCTGACAAAGCTCTTGCAGGGCTCTCCTCTCTCCCCATCCCCATCTCACAGCTGTAAGCCAGAGCTAGAAAGGGCAAAGAGAAAGGCAACAGGATGATGAAATGTAGAGAAAGGCTTCTAGAAGAAGGTTAACTAAGCAGACTAACACTTCTGGAAAAGGCATGAGTAGAGGAAAAGGGAGTGGAAAGGGAGTGTCTGTAACATAATGACTAGCACGGCAAGGGTGAATATTCTGCTTTATTTAAAAGTCTGGGGATTGATTGACAGAAGAACTACTCAAAAACAAATTAAAGAGATTCTTCTGATATACTTTCCCCAAGTATCTGCTACTAATAGTTCTCTCAGGTTGCTAAGTGAAGTTTTGTTTTCATGGAGCATGGCTATTATTATTAAAAAAAATCTGATACTTTTCCTAACAGAGTATAAATTGTAAGTTACTGTGGATTGTATCCAATTGAACAGATTGGATGTGGCCATGATTTAAATACTGTGCTGATAACTCCCTTCTATTAAAGTGCTTAAAATCTACAATATTGAGTGGTCTCACCTCTAACATGCTTATTATGACACAAATACTTCATTGGTCAATGTATCTTAGCATCATAATTTATCTTTGGTAAATCTTAAATCTAGTATCTACAAGTGCTATATATAACACCTCTAATGTTGAGTCAAAAGACTAGATAGAAAAAAACCACACATTTAATTAAATTCTGAGTGTGTATTCACTGTCACAAGTGTACATCAACACTGTGTTTAACAGGGTTCCTTAGATACCCTCTGAACCATAATCCTGCTGCAGTTGTGGCACACACAGGCATACTTCTCTAGGCACCATTATGAATCTCTTGAGCAAGCTTTCTGCTCAACAGAATGCTTGCTGTGAAATGTACACCAACATTTCTGTTGTTAACAACATGAAGCTGCCAATATGTTTATTTCCTTATTTCACAGAACGGGCAAGGTTGGAAGGCACCACAGTGAGTCATCTGGTCCAATCTCCCTGCTCGAGCAATCATCTTCAGTTGCAGAAGGGAGGACTTTTTAAGCTAAAATTTATCACCTAAGAGCAGTAAATACTCTTTAGAAAATATTGCAATAATGATGAGGCTCCAGTGTCTCACATGAAGACAGTCTACTGATTTACTTTTAGGATTTAGGAAAGATCAAGTGGGTGATAGTTGAAATCCTTAAAAATGGAAATTTTTGTGCCCTGTTGCTTTGCATTTGTTTGTACATCTGCAGTGGGATCAATTTAGTTGTAAATGCCTCTAAAGATTAACCTTTTTCTCAATAATGTCAGTGACATTTGATGTGTAATTTTGTGCTGTATGCTCTTACTATTAACTGCCATCAGCTGCTGAAATTATTGTTGTCAGATGTGCTTTTCCTTCGGGCTCCTACCATGCAAATGAGCAAAAACATGACAAAGGAATCTCATTGGACTCAACCGATTAAAAATGAATGTTTGTTTCTAGCATGTCTCTAAAAGAGGTGAAGTAACATTTGGATGATTTAAGACATTTTCCTGTAACATTAACAAATGAAGTAGCACAGAAGTAGCAGAAACTATGGGAACAGGAAAAATTCCAAAACCTGGTAAAACAGAACCATATTGCAATCCAAGTCCTGTCCTTAATGAACAGCTGTAACAGTGAATGCCACTGGCACTTGACCTCCCTCTGTATCCATTTTATGAGGCAATGCCAAAAACAGCCATCACACAAATTGTTCTTTCCACAGAGAACAGACAATCTGGGAACTTGGCAGTGAGGTACACAGGAGTGAAGTGAAGAACAGGAAGGTCATTATTTAAGACTACAAACCAGCTGAAAGGATTAATTACACTAGCATGGGCCATTACTGCACATTCAACCCTTCTTCACAGGACTCTCCCTTAGTAACTTTTTCTTACAAAAAGCATTAATCTGACAATTTATTGATCAACAGGAAGGATTTACTCTCTTCAGCTGTCAGGAGCTGTACTCTATGGCTCTTCAGTCATAATTTCCAATGACAAGCTGACTAGAAATTTTTTCTCTATTATGGAGCAATTCTTCAGGTGTGAAATAAATGCAACAATGAGAAATAATTAGTAATATAATATCTTACAAATGTGAGTGTTAGAATTAGTTAAACTGTTTCTTAATTTCAGCTTTATCTTACCTCCTGATGACTCTGAACTAAACCAAACAATGTGATCCCACCAGTCTTGGTGGAACAAAGTTCTGGGGAAAAAACCCAGAATCTTCCAAAGGGCCATAACAACAAAACAAGGTACACAGTTAAGCAGATGGAAACCTCAGTGAGTACATTTTAGACAAGGACTGGCATTGCTGACTGTAATTAAATTTCAATCCTCTATTTGAACTCCCCCTACCTCTCCTGTGCAGTAGGCAAAGCACTTACTATTGAAATCTGATTTTTGTACTTAAAGCCAAACTCATTACCTTCCTTTGAATCCCTTTGCTCTTGAGGAAATTCCTTCCTCCTTCCCTAAAGCATAATACATAAGGCTGAAGGGGAGAGCTAGGGTAGAGGGAGCCTTTCAGAATATAGAGATGGGCACGGTCCTTACAGTCATCTCTCCCTTTACAGGGGACTTCTGAAGAGGCTGAAACTCTTGGTACTGCTGGGATTTACACAGAGGGCAGAGAAGGACTCCCAGTCAGGACCAGGGAGTTGAACCACACAGACACAGTTTTACAGCCAATGTGATACACAGCAAGGAAACATAGCTAAAACAGCATATACAAATGCAGTTTACCTGAAAACAGTGGTAGAAGTGTCTACTTTATGGAAGAAAAAGACAGGCAAAAGCAATAAATTTGAAGAGCTTTCTCAACCCACCATAACTTCTTTACAATCTTTTCCTCCTCGTTGAGGTATTTCTGCCTTTCTTGTTCCACCAGGTTGCGCTGTCGCTGCACAGGATCTTCAAGCCTCTTCACTGTTTCAATCACTTTGCCATTGATTTCCAGCTCTGCTTTCTTCACCATTGCCCTCAGCATCTCCTGGTTCTGCAGCTGTTGCACAAAAGAAATCAACTTCAATTTTTCCTGCTTGACTGACATCCCTGGCAACAGAATACATTGCAGCACTCAGAAGGTTGGGATAAACACCATCCTACAGTGAGTGAGTGTTTTTACCTCCTTCTTTCCCTCTTTAACTGTACCTATAAACGTTATTCCATGTATATATATAATTTCCAGTTTCAAACTGATAAACAAAAGATGTTTGGATCAGTATTCAACATGTAACTTCTGCAAGGATTGTGGCCCCTTTATTCTGCTTGGTTCAACATGAATCAAGAATTAATTACGCCTCACGAGAATGCCGGATGCTTGACTTCCACTTTCCATGTATCCCACAAGCTTATGCATCTCACTGCCCATACCTGCCTAGTGGATAATCCCACACATTAATGTCATGGCTGGAATGCACTGCTGTTTTCAGAATGGAGATTTTCAGTATCTCAAGTGGCAGAGGAAGGGCTGTAACACGTGGTGTAATTTGGTACAGCATACAGCCCATCTGCAATACATAAAACCTCCTTTACCCACCAGAAAAACCCCCCTTTATAATGCAGTAATTTTCTGAGAACTTCAAGTCACACCTTCTTTCTTGTCTTAGCCTAATGTTAAGTAACTCAAGCCTTACTTGTCTTGCTGATAGTATGCTCACAGAGCAAAACACAGTTAAGGAGGCAAACTAGACTGTACTCTTCTGTGGGTAGCCCTGGAGCAGCTATGAGCCACAATCACAACCCAAACCTGTTCAAGTCTGTTACGCAAATCACAAGATCCAAAGTGATAAGCAGGACTCCACCTAGTCACAGTTTTAGGATACAGGCAACATGAACACAACTCTGTTAGCCTCAGAGCCATTTCATACTGTAAGATTCTAAAAAACAACTGTGTTAATTGGGGACAAAATTCCCATTTTAAAACTAGCACTTGAACTTTCAGCTGTCTTCTAAGCATCCAGGTTTAACAGCCAAATCACATTTAACACACAAAATAAATCCATGACCTAATAGAATGAATCACAAAAATGGAATACCTACAACACAGTATAATGTAGTAAGCCTTCTTTAAAATCTATTCAAGAAAATTCATAAGAATCAAAATAAAGTGCCTTTGCTGAGACAATTCTTTCCAACCAATATGGGCATGAGAGAAACAAACTCAGTTCCTCACTCATGTCACTTCAGTCCCTGTGCCTGATTCTCTTACTCTCTTCTCTAGCTACAGAACTTGATGAGAGGGAGGCTACTGGAGGGGTGTGTGTGGGTGTGTGTGTGTGTGTTTGTGTGAAATCTGAGCTGTGATGAGCAGGAGGAGTTAGCTCAAAATTCAGCTGAAAAGAAGTGTTAGCAGTTAGTGAAAAAATGAAGCTGAAAAACATTTCAACAACACAGAAATATAAAAATAATATCTAGATTATTTTGAAGACAATGTGTATTTTGTATGTGTATTTTCCTCATACTGGGATTAATGTTTGGATTTGATAAATTAAAATCTCTTACTGCAAGGCCAGAACAACTATCTGAGATACACACCTCTTTCTCTGTGTCATATTTTCAAGTAGGAAAACCTAAATGAATGAATAAATGAGTGAATGAGCATGTAACACTTCAGTCATACAATTTATTACCAGCTCTTTAAAAAGTGGGGAAATTTGACACATGGAAGTGAGTTAGCATCTGTGAAACAACTGATCCGAGGTCAGTGAGAAGGTCAGTAACAGAGTTAGACTTAAGTCTCAGGTGTCCAGAATTTAAGTCCTTGATGTTCCTCAGCTGGTAACAGGGACTTCCACTAATAGCAAAACTGAGTATGTGTGAGTGTGTGAGGTTGTGAAATGGCAGGCACATGTTTTTACCTATTATGGGAGTATGTAGAGGAACTATATTTATTGTGGTGATGTGTACAGCTAAGGTGTTTGTCACCTCCATTTATGAAGTGCTTGAACAATACCAGGAAGTTTCAGTCATAAAAGTTCATCTATTTCTGATAATGAGGGTAGGGAATAAAAATGTAACACAGTAATATTTTAAAAAATCTTGTATGTTGAGGATTACCAAACCTCAGTGTGCTCTTTAAGTTTTAAGAGTGAGCTCTTTAAGTTTTGGACATGACTCAATCTTGGTATCAAAGAAATGTTTTTTACTATTTCTATGAAAATTCATGCAATAATTGGCTAGTTATGAAAAACCTGAGTTTGTTCATGCTTGGGGAACAGGGACAGAAGATGAGAAGAGAGAGGTACATATGGGTTCAGGGAGAAAAAAGAAAGAACTGTGGGAGGGGAGCAATTGTGTCAGTCAGCAGCCAAAGGACAGCATGAGGCAGGGAGAGCAGGAGCACAGGGGGAAAGCTGTGGCTGAGAAGGAGAAGGCAGTCTCTGGCCATCACATTAACCTCTGTGTTCTGGATCTGAACTTGATTCTTATCTTTCTTCTGCCAGCAGTATCAGATGTGAGACTCCCTGGCTAAGTGCACGCCCTGCTTGCCCCTCTGACCACCTCTGTTAGTGACTCCACCATCTCAAGAGAAAGATGCTTTATGGATCTGCCATAGTTTTTCTGGTTCCACATAATAGAACCTTTTGTACTATCAACTTGCTTGAAAACAAGCCAAATAAACCATCTTAAACATTCATACTTGAAGAGTCTTTCTTAAAACAGTACTGAAGTTCTAAAGGCAAGTGCTAAAAGTAAGGAAAAGCAATGCAGGCCTTCCTGTCACCACCAAATGACAGTTTCTTGCTAATTAGAGTTACCTTACCTTATAACTGCAAGCAGCAATCAAACAGAAACAAATTTAGTGTGCTTTTTTAGAATTCCAGCATCCTCTCATACATTCTTTACCTTTGGTTCTCACTTCCAGCCTCACCAATCTCTCCAGACACCTTCCTTGTCCCTCTTCTTCATCTTGTGCTTCAGCCATTATTTGTCACTGCTCTCACACAAATACCCTAGCTCTGCCTCTGGTACCCACTTCAAGAATAATCTGATAGCTAGTTCAGTTCACTTTGAACCAATTATTGTGTATGAGACAGGTAACTAGAAAACCAAGTATTAGTTCACAACCCTGTGAACCCAGCTCATTACGAGACAAGCATGACCTGGCCAGTGGGAGCCTCCCACCTCCCCATGAACTACAGGGCACAGCCACAAACAGGAGCTGGCTGCCTGCAGATCAGGACCTCTGCAGACTCTGAGTATCCAGTTCCTGAAGTTTGTTACCATACATTGATTAAAGCAGTATCTCCAGTTCTATAATGCAGCTCAAAATATATTTGAATTTCTAATTCAAAGTTACACTTGGGAAACTGAGTATCATATAGCATTTGTGACAGTGTTGTTATTACATTTTCTGTCCTTTCTGCAGCACTCACTTCCCTGCAAAAGCACACTTAGTGAAGGAAAGGCATGCATGCATGCACGTTCCTAATGGGGAACATTAATCATATCTGTGTTGCCTTAAAATGGGTTCAATTAAAGAAAAGAAGGAGTAGACAAAAAAAAATCCACTGCGCATATATGCCAATGATATAAACCATGTACAAGGCTTCGTTCAAACCTGCTACTAAGAGCTCTCAATACCTGGGAGCACAGAATGAACAACCCCACTCAAGTCATCATGGGCTCAATTCTTACCAGGAACAAACCCATGCAGGACAAAGGCTGGGTTACAGCCCATCTCTGGCATTGAGGAAAACTCCACAGCACCATGAACATGAGACTAGTCTGTTCTGGATGTCTCTGAAAATCAGAGCACTTAGAACATGCAAGTGTGGTAGCAAGAAGTCTATACAGCCTCTAGCAACAGCCATGAGGAAAATGTCTGTATGCTAAGAATCCAACCACATCTTAACTTTTTGGTGGCATCTTATATGTTTATCTGATGTGTGGATCAATACATCTGGATCCATTGCTGCTGGATATGGTTTAAAAAGAAGATTTTGACAGCACAAACAAAGGATACATGAATGAATGGGTCTTTTCTATCATGTATTTCTCTGATTCTATTAAGAAAATTAGTATGAACTTACGGTGGTAACGCCAATTGAAAATTAAATTATGGATATTATTAAACATAGTTTTATGTCCTCTTCCTGTTTCTTAGCTATCCTGCCAAATTTTGTGCCTGTGCAATCATCTATTTCATATTTTGAAGTGTTTCTTCTAGTCTGTCACTGTATAAAAAATTCACACAAACAGGAACAAACTGACTGCCAGACCAGGAGAAACAGTGAAATTGAAAAATAGGAACACTGTCAAACATGAAAAGAAAACAATCTGGGAAACCAGAAAAATACTTTTCCCCTTCTATTTATAATTGTTTTTGAAAAAACACAGCACAAAATATTTCATTTAAAAAGTACTACTGCAACATTCTTCAGTTTAAAACACTGCCTGTTTCACTTGCTGCCCTACAAACTGTGAGCTCTTTTTCAAAATAATTCAGGAATTCCATGACAGAAACTCTCATGAATGGAATTTATGTGTAACATACCAAAGTTTCCCTTGAGCTACAAGTTCGTCCAACTGATTATCAAAATTTCTCAACTTCCCACTAGCTCAGTGCACCAAGTTTGCTATAATTTCTGAATTAAGGGAAGCCAGCCAGAGTTAATGAGCACACTTGGGATATGTCCTTCTTCCCTTCTCAAGACCTCCTTGGCAGCACTGATTTGTGCAGATGGTAGAAATTTCTTCACTCACTGTGCCACAGTGTTATGTCTGATCAAAAGCAAGGCTTCTGCCCTGGGCAGGGCCGTGCTGGGGAAATGCCACCTCCTTGGTGGGCAGCCCTGTGAGAAGGATGAACTCCCTGCCTCCAAGCAGCGCTGCAGCCCTTTCTGAGCCACATGCTGAGCACAGCTGGGGGCCAGACCCAAGGCATTTGCCAAGAGCTGCATTTGGCACATGGTGTGGAGAAGGACAGAGGGGCTGCAGTGGTTTGGGGCACAAATGTGGAAGAGTATGCACTTATGCATAATGTGCCAGGGCAGAGATCCCATGCCAGCATCTTCAAATTAGATGGGGAACACGATGGCTGGCACGTAGGCAGCACTGCTGAGAATAGCTTCTGAAAGGCACATTTGCTATTGGAGCATACTCACCCTAGACTGAAAATTTAAATACATGGGAGCTGTATCACAAGCAGAAGTCACCTGACCCTACTCTTTGCTCCAAACACCTTCTGCCATCTCTGCATTCCCAGCAAACAGAGCACAGGACGTTGTCACAGGACCTTCAGTTGGACACATTTTCCTATACTGATGTTTACCTCACCCTTCTGCTCCTTTGCTCTATGACTGGTTCACAATTTAATTTCTTTTAGATAAGGAGGTGAAGGTAAAACATGCTCTGAATTCTGATTTGTATTGTCATTATTTTGTTCTAAAATTTATCAGCAAATCAAACATGATTGACACAGTACCATCACCCTGGTTATAAAACCAGTAGCTGCAGCCCCACAATAGCTAACATGTGATGTCACTTTCTGGGTGGGGAGGACTGGCAGAGTATTGAAGCGTCCCCTGCTCTCCACTTTGTCTTACAAGAAAGTGCTCTGCCTTCTTTTCCATCTTCTGAGACAATACACAGTGCTCTTCAGTTTCCAATTAAGCAAAAGGCTGAAGACCTGTACAGCTGCATATGCTTATTTTCACAGTGTCTGAGATGAACAGCATATATTTATATTTGCAGCATGACTGTATGTGCCAACATACTATTTTTGTTAACTCTTCATTAGTTGTATTATTTTTTTCAGGTTTTGAGGTGTTGGCGTGTATTAGGAAGGTGTCGTTGAAACCTGAATGTAAGTAGGGAACAACAACCCTTTGCAGCAACATTTGAAATACCTTTTTTTTCCTTACTGTTCAAGTTGGCTATTTTTCTGGATTCTGTAAATACAGGACTCAAACTCTGGCTTAATGCATATCTACTGGTCCTCAGCTATATTTGGGTTTCCTGACATCAAAGTTGTTTATTCAGAGACTTAAAATCTGTCTCAACTGTAAATAGTATGGAGCAGGAACATGGTTCTTCTGACATGTTTATACAGCACATAGCATAGCAGAGTCCAAACTGCAACCACAGACTTGAAATTATTGTAATGTAAATAGTGCTTTAATGTATAGAGTCACCCAACAAAGCTAGAAATTAATTTTTTTTCTCAATATTTGAGCAGCAGTAGTTTAACTGAGCTAATTCTCACACCTCGAGGGCTGTGCAAGCTTTTGTGTCTGTAGTACTTGGGTCTGCCCTTCGCTAGAACTCTGCTACTGAGACTCATTGTACAAAAGCTAAAGGAGACAGAATGAGAGAGAGGGGAAAGAGAAAAAAAGGCATTTGCTGACAACCCACCTTTTTTCCCAGCATTATGCAGACAATCCTACCTGTAGCTGCTTCATCTGATGCAGCTGCAGCCGCAGATCCGCCACGTTGCGTTTCACACCGTGCAGGCTGAGCTGCATTGCCGGGGCTGCAGCAGGGGGATGGATGACAGCTGACTCCACAGTGCCCAGTGCATTCTTGCCCCCAGATATGCTGGCAGCACCTGCAATGAGCAGCAGTACAGGTTGAGTTCACAGCAGAGAAGGTGCAAACATGATCCCTCCTCTGCCCACTGAATCCACACGGATGGACGAGAAAAGCCAATGAGGGATGCCAACGCTCAGGATTAACAGGGGACTGGCACCTCCTTATCCAATATATTTTGAGGGAAGCCTGCACAGTATCAGAGTGTATCTGTGATGGAACCTCAGTTCTACCAGAGCACTGCATTACTCCAGGACTGCTTTCTACCACGTGTAGAATAAGATAATATGGGATAATAAGTTATAACTGCAGACTACACAAAACAGCAACAAATCAAATTGGTTCTGAAAGTAACTTCAGGACTGCCCTCCCAGGAGATGTCTGAGACCAAGTTGATGCAAATTCATTCATAGGACTCCTGAACTGCGTATTTGTTGATTAATTACCATAGGAGAGGGATTCAGTCAAGCTGCCAAATATGGGGAAAAGATTTCTATAGAGAATCTTGCTTCACTGCTTAAAGGACAACAGCATTATTTCTAGCAGGTATCTCCAGCAGCAACCCTATAAAACCAGAGAAATTAAATGATGGTGTGGCAGAGGCTCTCCAGCCATGTTGCATCCACCCACTCCCTTTTAGTCTGTCAGAACTAAATATAGCATAACACAAGGAAATGAACCACACTCTGAAAATAATGATTGTTATCCTCACAAAACCTTCCTTGTTAAAGAATGCTGTTCCTCTACACGGCAACAATGCCAAGCTTGTTCTTTTCAGTCTCAAGTACCTGGGAAGAAGCTCTATTTAGAAAGAACAAGCAAATTCCAGCTCATCAGCTAATAGAAATGTCAGCTCCTTCTCACAATTTGCATTTACACACCCATATTCTTCACATTTTTTTTCTAATGTGTCCCTTCTCCCCCCACACTCCCCCAGCAGACAAAATGACAGACTGTCAGTACGACAAACTTCATTTTTAAGTCCAGTACTACGCAGTCCTGTAAACTCTTCTCATCACACTGCCAAATCCACCTTATTCTTTGATCTCAAATGGCACAGATGGCTGCTGCTCCCTGAACTATGGTGTTAACAGCCCCTCACTACAAGAAGGACATTGAGGTGCTGGAGCATGTCCAGGGAAGGGCAAGAAAACTGGTGAAGGGCCTGGAGCTCAAGTCTGGTGAGAAACAGCTGAGGGAGCTGGGTGTGTTCAGTCTGGAAAAAAGGAGTCTCAAGGTCCTTATTGCTCCCTACAGCTGCCTGAAAGGGGGTTGGAAGGAGGTGGGAGCTGATCTCTTCTCCCAGGTAACAAAAAATAAGAAATGGCCTAAAGTTACAGCCAGGGAGATTTAATAATTTGGAAAAATTTATTCACCAAAAGGGTCACCAAGCCTTTTGGTAGAGGCTGCCCAGGGAAGTGGTTGAGTCACCATCCATGAAGGTATTTAAGAGATGTGTAGATGTGGTGCTTAGGGACCTGGCTTGGTGGTGGACTTGGCAGTGTTGGGTTAATGGCTCGACTCGATGATCTGGAAGGTCTTTTCCAACCTAAATAATCTTATGATTCTATTCTATGATTAGGTCATTCCTTACTTCAATTTCATCCTTCTCTATGATTAAAAAAAGAAATCTGAGGAACCAGAAAAAAGCTCATCAATGGATTTACACAGGGATTTTGGTCATCATTTGCTCCCACAAGCACACATCCTATCAAGTTTAATGAAATCAAACAAAAACCAGTTTTGTGACCTTTGCCGGCTGAAGGCAAATTTTCAGTGCACTAAAGTACATGACACATCTTCTGACTGGGATGAGTATGAATCCCAGAGTGGGAAGTTCTCTCCCCATGCTCTCATCCCTCTTAGTCTTTTGAACTATTCCTCCAAATGTGCCGAGTACAGCTCAGCATAACAACACACTGTTACTCCTTTTCCAACAGGTGTGGATACCTCAAATAGAACCTTTGCAAAATTCATCTGGGGGAAGCATTCTGAAAGGATGGAAGTCACACCAGCCTATTTTTATTTTAAAAAATGGTTTTTAAGAATCATGTTTGTTACTTTACCTTAATTTGCAATTCTGCTCAATAAAAGCACGGGCCCCTCTGGCTGGATCCATGCTACACAGAGTGTGCCATGCCATGGGCTTCTGGAGACATGCTCAGACAAAAGGCTGTTCTAGCTTGGTGCAGGCTGTTGTAATGCTAAACCATCCCTGCTAGATCTGCTTGGTGCTTCAACAACAGCACTGGTCATTTCACTGCTGAGCAAGCTGCTGCACATTTTTGCTAAACTCCAGTATGATTCAATGATCTCTTGACTTTCAAAGAGCTCCTTAACAGAAAGCAACACTCAAGAAATAAACAGTCCATTTGCACTGCCATTATGTACCCACTCCATGTTTCAGTCTAATGTATGCTAATACTTATCTGTCTACATGTACACTGCAGTTTCTCCTACAGTTACAAGCATCTATTTCCCTCCCACATGCACTATTCTTTGCCATTTTTTTTAAGAGAATGGTATTTAGTTCATAAACCTTACAGACAGAAACCACCAGAGAGTCTGAAAAATGTGGACAAGCCTCCAAGAGTTGTGATTCCTAGCCACAAATCTGGACTATTTTTGAAAGCACACCTACCTTTCTGCTGTTCTTTGCCTCAAGCAAAAGCTCCAAACCCTCAGCCCCTGACCCTGTGATGAGGCAGCCAAGGCATGAATCAGACCTCATCAGTCCCTCCCCCCATGCTGGACCCCAGTCAATTCACATATTTTCTCAGGAAGGGGTGCATGCTTTCCTTTTAGTGTAGATGGACTGTGATCTGCTTCTGTAAGCAATAAATGTCTCCAGCTCCCTACAAAGCAGCTCTCCTCCTCACTGCTGCCTCAGCCACCTCCTTCCAGCATTAGTGCTCTTGGCTGCCACAGTGTCCCTGCTGCAGGGTGTGCCCAGAGCCTGGGAAATGTGCGGTGGCACTGCTGACTCCAGGGGGTGTGAAACACAAAACACTGAGTGAGCAATGACCATCAGCAGCCGATTTCTCAGATATTCAGATTTTCATCAAGAAAGAATAAAAGGGCAGCTGAATGAAGGGCTGCTTCATCTAGGGAGTGCAGCTCACTTTTGGAAATAGCCCCAGGCTATTTGTGTAGGTTTGTGATTAGATGTGAGGCCAGATGGATTAAACGGAAAGAAACAGCACTGGCTCTCGGGTTTTTAAATAAACCCCTTCTTGAGCTAGGTAAGGGAAATTCAACCTCCCCCCATTATTTCCTAATACTATGGACAAACAAAAAAGGTTAACTTTTTACAAAGCCTAATGAACTAAGCTGCCATTTCAGAGTACAAAGAGAACTGAAGTGCAGAAAGAGGAAAGGCTTGCTGTGTGCTCAGGGGATAAGGAACATGACTGCTACTCCCTGACACTTGACCTTTGCTATGGTTGCAAAGACACTGCTCTCCTTCTGTTTTCCAGATTTTTTTTTTCCTAAAATGCTAAGATTTTCCTTTGAAGCAGGTTGGGACAAAAGGCCATCAGAAGACACCCAGCAATGTTTTTTCACAAATTACTAATCTAATTAAAGAGACACTTTAATTAGACACAAACATTATTTGGGGAGATGTGACAGTTACTTGATGACACTAAATCACCCTCAAAATAATAAAATATTCTATATATACACAGTAGTGTGCAACTTCACCTCATTGATCCAAAATTAATTCAGGATCATATTTTGTCTGCAAATGCTGACAGAGTTCTAAGATTAGCATGATCTGTCTTTGAATCTGAGATAAGCAAGCAGATATGGACAATGATTTAATTCACAGGTCATCACAGCAAGAGTCATGCATGTCAGAAGGGCACACAGATGTGCAGATGACAAGACAGTTCACAAAGAATGAGGAATCAAATCTGAGCCCTAGGTTTGTAATACTTCTCCCTGCTGCCATCTTCCTCTCGTTTCGTATTGATGGTGTTAGTGCAGAAAATTGTACTCCCCTATCCCCTTCTCACAGAATACTGAAATATCTTCCTTCCTTCTCTAACAAGGCAGCAACTAGCAAAAAGCTATTGCTTTTTTTGGTAATATATGAAACAACTTAATAAAGGAATCCAGGATTTAATCTATCAATCAATCTCCAGTGGATGAACAAAAATATGACAGAAAAGAGAGTATGTTTACATAAAGTATTTCTCAGAGTATTTGTTAGTAATCTCATGGTGACTCTTACTAGTATGGTTTGGTTTTAGAATCACATGTTGTTTCTAAGTGAAGAGTTCCTTGATGCCATTCGTGTTTCAGGAACTGAAGATCTTTATAAGGATTCAGTCACGGGATTTCTCCTAACGTTAGCAGAAGAGACATAGCCAGTCTGGGGAGGGTTACTGCATTTTGAACCCATCCCCCACGAAAGACTGAGCCTAAAGCAATAAAAGATAAGAAATGCAGACAAGCATTGTCATTCCAGACTCATCTTCCTCAGTGAAAAAGCTGGATTTCTTCAGAGTCCTTAATATTTGGGGTTAAAGAAGCCACTGGCTTCTACAGACTGGCAAAGCAAAAGCAAGTTAAATACAACAATTTGGTTCATATGACATACCAAACAGAGCACTCACAATCTAGCCATATAGAGTTATCTAGGATTTAGAAATTTTGGGTTCTTTCCCATCCTAAGGGATATAGTTATCTATTTTTTTGCACAAAAGTCTCCTATCATTGGAACATGCACTATAAAAAACAATGTTGGTTCAACATTTATGAGACAATATTATCTTGCACAGATGTTTTATTTTTTAGAATGGGAAGCAATTCACATTTTTGCTTATCAGAGTTCTAGAAAGGACTGTTCAATCAACATTTTATACCACTTTGTCTTTCAAATAGTCTTTGAAATTGCTAAGACTGGTATCTCAGTGCACAGTTGTCAAGTGAAATTGTAAAGTGAGAGAGTCCCTGCCTAAATGGCTGTATGTAATAAAGATTGGGGTGAACTGAAGAACAAAACAGCGGTCAGCAGAAGTGAGTCTAGTTTCTGCTGGCATGTTTGAACCCAAGCATATTTACAAAAAGGAGAAACATTCTGTAGCATATTCTGGCAAACTGCCTAATTTTCAAGTAAGCCAAACTGCATTGACTTATTGGACCGTGTCCTGAGCAATTCCAGGCACAAAAGTGGGAAAATATTCCATTATACAAGACTATTTTATACAGCAGTCTTCAGTAATAGCTGCTGTGGGTTACAATACTGTCATATACTGGGGTCATCACACCTTGTTTTCCTTACCTGCTACAATTTAATTTTGTGGCTGTCATGTTGGAAGGAGAGGATATAGGGATGCAGGGGCTGGAGTTAAAAGTATCCTTTATAGCACTGATAGGGATCCTTGCAAACTGCTGGCTGCATGGCTGTTCCCACTGCCCTATCCCCTTCTCCCAAGTGATGAGAAAGGCATCTATAGCACAAGCTGAGTGCTGGAATCCTTACTCATATGCTGGATAGGGGCATGGCCATGTGCCAAAGCCAGTGTCTCTGTCAGTAAGTGACAGATGATGTTCTGGCCTTTGACAGTAAATTAAGTCCCCACCCTCCATCTCCCCCACCATGGCTGCACATGCAGCTGTTAGATGTAATACTGTCATTTCAGGGACATGTCAGCCATATGATCAGGTAGTGAGTGAGGAGTATTTGGGAACAACAGTGCCAGGAAATGGCTGCTGGTCAGATGAACCACGCTGTTCTGGTGGGCTGGGCATGACTTCCCAGGGAATCTCTGATTTTGCTTTATGTAAGGTTGTTTTGCCAATGAATATTATTCCATTTCTCATTTGAGTGCACATTTACACATGCACACACAAACCACTACATAATTCAGGTTTAAAGGGACCTCTGGAGGTCCAAACTCCCACTCAAAGCAGGGCCCACTTAGATCAGGTCCTCCAACTCAGTGCCCCCCATCAAGTACTTGTCTGAACTGGAACCATCACAGAGAAAGCAGAGAGGCTGCTGTTTGCAGTGCACTACAAAGAGGAACACAAGGCACTGTATGTGCTGGTTGTGAGGGTTTCAAAAGGGCTTTACATGAGGTGAGGCCTGGCAAGTGAGAAATGCCATAAATTCTCAGTCTGTAATGACACTGCAGTAGGGGAAAAATCTTAAGACCATTTTGCAGCTGTTTTGAAGAATGACAGACTTTTCATCACAATGTCTGAAACTGAAAAATTAAACTTATTTCTTCAAAGCTTTAAGTATTCCTCTCCCCATCCAGGAAGAGAAGAATTGGAACAGCACCAGAGAGTGGCTTGGGAGCAAAGCTTCAGTACCAGGACTTCAGCCCTTTCTCTTTTCCATGTGGCTGATAGTTTCCAGGTCTAGTTTGGTTTCTGCCAATTAGGAGGACATAGTGCAATTCCAGACAAACAGGAATCCTGAACGTGAGCTAACAGCTCCAACAGAAAGATTACTTAGGAGCATAATAGGTTTGCTAATAAATGTGTGTGGTTTGCTACCTGCTGGGCACAGACCTCCCTGTGGGAACAGCACCAGCAGGAAGCAGGGAACTGCCTGTATTTGCATTCAGTGCATGACAAAGGGGAAGAAGAGGAGCCATTATCAACACACCAATACCCTGCAGACTCCTCCAGCAGCAGCCCGTACACAGAGCTTCAACCACATGGAAATCTTCTTTCACAATAGTCTTAACTCAATCTTTTACACACTTAACAGCTCTCCAGGTGAGATGCTAAAACAAGACCAGCTCTTACTGGCTTCATAATTGGTGCTTGCTCAGAACAGTTTAGGTGCACGCTAATAATTAGTAACAGATCAATGTGGCTTAATTAGGGAAAGTGCTGTCTTGCTGACTGCTGAATTTCTTGGTGTCATTACATCCACAGTAGCCTAGTGACAGATCTGGGACCTTAGAAAAAGTTCAGGTGACAAGAAAAGGAATTACATATTTAGTCTTCTATAACAATCTGGACACATCTAGGGTTAATGACATATATATATATATATATATATATATACACACACACACCCTACAGACAGGATGAGTCACTGGAAAATTCACCAGGTGCAGAGGCTCTGCATCCCATTTAAACCATTCAGCACAGATGGGAAATTCATTCCAAATACCATCTCAACCTGTCAGAAATTCCTCTCTTAAAGATGTGATCAACTCCCATATCCTGCACTTAAACTTCAGTTCTGACAGTACAGCCATGGAAATTTAAGTAAATTTGACATTTCCATAAGCTGGGATATTTGTGATGTTAGATTAGAGCTATTCATATACTTGAACAAGTTGTAAATTAAAAGTAAATTATCTTACCTGCAGTGTCAGCGCTGCTTTTGCTGGACACAATTTTCATCATCTTCTCACTAGGTAATAACAAGAAAAATTGTAATTTTAGTTTAGTTTTAGTTTTTTAACTATTAAAACTGTAGTGAAGTTTATATTAAACAAATTTAATGGCCTTGTCTAACATATATTGTTTTAATTTAAATCACCAGTAATTTGTCAGTCATCAGTAAATTTTTTTAAATCACCTTTTAGTGCAAGTTGAGCAAGGAATGGAGTATAAGCAGTAGAAGGCACAGAGGTGTAGCTACATTAATTCTTTTTATCACAAAGAAGAGTTATGCAGTTAATATCCATCTATCATTTGGCATATTCTTCCTCTCTGCCTAGCATTCTCATGGAGATGATAAAGAAACTTAAAAATGATTGAGCATTCAGGACTTTTTTTACTATTTACATTCAAATATATTTTTGTTGATTGATTACTAAAATCATTACAGATGAATTCTGTTTTTACCTAGAAGAATCTTTGCTATTACTTGTATTTGGCCCTTTAAAAAGCGCAGACTGAACAAGACCAGTTAAACTGGCAATCTGTTTCTCCATGGCTTGTATCCTCTCTCTGTAAGACAAGAGAACCGTTTGTTAAAGCCAGATATATTTGCTTTCAGACTTGTTTTTCTAGGTGAATGATTACCACAGGATTGGAAAGACACTACAGAGTTTGTGCAAAGGCCTTGGGTAGCAGTTTGCATACACCTTATTGCAGCAGCTTACCACATCTCAGTTTGGACAGCTATGGCATCATAAAAGACAATTTTAAAAAATCTGCTTAGTTAAAAACAACAAAACAAACAACCAAGTAATAAACTTCTAGTGATCTCACAAGACAGGCACCTAAAACAAATTGTTCATGCCTCTTGGAACTAGTGAAAAAGCCTTTCTCAGCATTACATGCATTTTCTCTTTTACCTACACTGGGCCAATCATTTTGTCTGTACTTAAGGTTTCAGGATTAAAGACTTTACACTTCTTCTTGTTACTATTTTTACTTTCCCCAGAGCCAGGATTTTTGTCTGGGAAGCATTTAATCTGCCCAAGCTGATGACTTTCCAGTCCAAATCCTTTGCACCTGACATCACAACTGTTTGCTTTGAAAAGGACAGAAATGTGACTGAGAGGCACAGGACACCAAATGCAGACTGTACAGCAACATTATTATAAAACAGATTTTCTTTCATGCACATGTCCCAAGAAATTCCCAAAAAGCAGAAGAAAAGAGACATAGAAGTACAGTAAGTATAATCCATGTTTTCCATAGGAACCAAAGGTAACTAAACAAGAAAAATAACATTTTCTTTTGGAAGCGAAGGCTGACATCTGTGTGTTTATCTGTTTGTGTAAATGCATATATTAGTCAGGTACCAGGGAACTTCCTCAGTTGCCTCCAAACCAGCCTTTTGCTCACACAGGTGCCTACTTACACATGCCAGCATGTCAATGACACACCACAAGACAGACACACATCAGTACAGGACCTTCTGAAAAGGCATCCTTCTATTACAGCAATTAAGTGTGTGGGGAGACTTGCAGAAGGAAATTCTAACAGCAGGCTGTGGTTTTGGAAGATGACTGGGAAGAAAACTTCTCAAAAAGGGGTTAAGACCAGCAGCAGTGACTGATGAGAGAAGACGGGACACACAAACTCAGACACAGACTCAGCACGCTGCACAGCCCGTCCATCACCACTGCAGCATTCTGTGCACACAGGAGCAGCCCAGCTCTGGCCACCCCAGCTGCAGCTGCTGTTTGGTGGCCAAAGCAATAGCATCAATCAATAAGAGTCACATAACCCCAAATGTAGGTACCAATAGCAGCCAAAAGCAAGCTGACATGATGAAAAAGCAAGTAACCAGCCCTGCTTGCAGCCAGATGGATTGTCCAGGCTAATAATTTCATTCACATTCAGGGAGTGAATGAGGTTTCCTGGGATAGCACACAGATACCATATCCAGGAGAGACTCAGAGACACCCAGAGGTTGAGAAAACAGGGCAGCAAAACAAGTATTGAGATGCTAACAGACACGAGCAGGGAAGAAGAGAGTGCTCAGTCAGTCATGTTCTTACTGCGATTTAATGCAGTGCACGCATCTTACTTTTCTGTCTTCATGTTGAAAGGTATTTTGAAGGGTGATGAGAAGACTAGTGGATCTGACTTAATTAATTTCAAACCGAGACATACGTTACGGAATTTCCACTATTACAAGTTTTAAAATAAGAAACTGGTGCAGGCTTTTGGAACAAAAACCAGTACTAAAACCCAGGGATAAATACACTCTAACAAACTTTAATGCAGCATTTTTGACACTTAATAATGAAAACATTTTTTCTCTCAGATAATCATCACAAAACCTTCCTGGAACTAACTTCAACTGGAAGTCTATCTGTTTTACCAATCCATAAATATGATGGTTTTTTTCATCCCACATTAGATAATCTGGAAACAATTTTCTGCTTCAAAAGGTATTATGGCAACACAAAGCTGATCTTGTCCTTTGCCATGAAATCTAGGAAAGTATGTTGTTAAGAGGGAGAGGGATGTTTCAAGATAGGAGATTATGAAAAACGAATGAAATACTGGAATCAATTGCACAGAATACATTATTTTTCATATGGTAAAAGCATTAAGAATGTGAAGAATCTACATGTGCTCTGGAGTTACTCTGTTAGAAACCAGGCAGATTTTTCCTGTAATAACTTCACTGTAACACCCAGACTTGTTATGGCCATTAGCATCAAACATTTCAAAACCAGGTGTCTGAAAGGTGCCTTTTAGGCTTTAAATAAAACAACCTGATTTTCGGAGGTGGTCGAACTGGAGGTGGTGGGAGGCAGCACATTCCAGCATGGGCAGGGAGGGATGCAGATGGCCTGGTGGTGAGGCTGTAACTTGGGCTGATATGGCTGGAGGGGTGGTGGCTCAGTTCTGTCACCCAGTTGTGTCACCACAAGGCCCCAGAGGAGCACGGACAGGATCTGCAGCAGACCCCTTTGCCTCCAACTTCCTTGTGAAGGGCTGGAGCAGACTCTGCTCCAGGAGGGAGGAAAAAAATGCTTTCCTCAGGCTGTGCAAGGCCAGAGTCTATCAGGGATGCCAGCATTGCCATGACAAAAATTGTGCATTTTTGGTTCCCAGCACTGTGTTTTCTACCCCTCACTGTGCTCACTGCTGTGGAGAGGGGAGGTGGGAACTGCCTGTCCCAGCAGCTCTGCCTGCACAGGGCAGGCCACAGTCCCATGGATGGGGCATGCCAGGGCTCCCAGGGCACAGGACAGGCTGGCACTCTGGTGACACGGGGCAGGGGGAATGTGGAGCACTAGGACAGGGTCAGGCAGACAAAACAAAGTGGTGCCTCTGCTTGCTGCCACCAGAAGGGTGGTAGCCCGAGAAGAGCCAATGCGTCTCTGCTCCCAGATTAATTTCCCAGATAAAGCTGCATCTCTCCGCCACCCAGGAAGAGCAGGGAGGGTCCCTTTTACAGCAGTTGGGAAAGAAATGGCTGTTTTATCAGCCCAGCACAGAAAGGCATTGTTTCACATTGTTTTCCTGTGAATGCTGGGAGAGTCAGAGGTGGCAGCTCGGTGGGGGAGGAAAGGAGAGGACAAGGTCAGAAGCTAGCCCAGCAGAACTCTGTCAGACTTGGCTTTGACTTCTCACAGACCTTGGCCAGGAAGGCAGGGAAGGCCACTTGGCAGCCCTCTTCTCCCCACAGCCTGACCCATGGCTCTGGCTCTAGGTACATCCAAGAACTGGGGCCCTGCCTTAGCATCTCGCCCCCCAAAGTCAGCAGAACCAAAGGAGCCCTTGCTTCTCTGGGGACTGTGCACTGATATGTCAGATTCCATCACCAGATTTCTTCCTTACAGCTTCGCTGATCTTTCATGTTACTCCTTCTATTGCAGCTAACTGGAAGTAATTCCAAGAAGGGGTACAGCATATTGCTGAATTGGTATCCACTTGTCACAGCAATGCTATTTAAGTGTGACACGTTACTTGCATGTTACTTCCCTTTCCTGGGGACATCTCTAATATTCACATCACTGAGAAGATACTTTGTACACACAGAATAAAACTGGTCTGTGTAACTGTTCATTCATGTCTCTGTCCAACCCCAGGCAGCACATCACTCACAACAGATGTACTCAAACACCAAATCTGCCCCATGAACTACCTGGTTCACCTTCCTGGAGAAAAAATTTCCAATTTTATGGTTAAGCTCCAAATGAAGCAATGAAAAGGGGGTCAGAGACAGAGAAATACACATTTCTTTCTATATTACTCTATGATAGAAACATTTCATTACCATTTTTTTTCCTCTCACTGGGAAAAGAAAGGAAACAGGAGTAGGCTGTCTCTCCCAATGGCTTTCCTAGAATCAAGTGAAGGTGTCTTAGACTTTATCGCAAATTCCCCCAAAACAGATGAGTGGGTGTCCTGGAAGGATGGGAACCAAAGATCAGCAGAATTCGTCTGTATTCTGCTTTCTTCCCACAAAAAGATTCAAACAGGTGAATATGTCAGTCCTCTAAGGAGAAGAGTTAACTCAAACCTTCTACATCTTGAAGCTAAAGGGGAAAAGGAAGCTCTGCAGCACACCAGCTGTTTACACTATTTGACAACTCCTATCCCAGAGCCTGCATCTCATCTTCCTACAAACAGTTCCTCTAACACAAGGAAGACAAAATATAGTTTACCTTTCTTCCATCCTGTATTGGTCATTTGATTTCAATTTTTCTGCCTGGTTATTCAACACCTTTCTGAGAAGACTATGCAGTTTTGGCCCTGTGAAAAGTGTCTGATTCAGTGTATTTGTAAAGCCTCCCCTTATAAAATGCTCAGTGCATCACTGATGGAGTCTCTCACTGTTCATGACTTTACAAAGTAAGGTCATTTTTCCTAATGCATAGAGAGTCCATATATACTTCAACATATCAAACAGTAAAGTGGTTTTGTTGGGGGGAACAATATCTAATACCCTACACATGGTCATTACACTTTGGTCTTGAAATACAAGCCATGAGCCAAAGATGTGATCACATTTTTTTGCTCAACCCAACTATCATCTTTTCTCACTAGTATGGCATAAAAAGAAGAGGACAAAAGTTGTGTTCAGGTAGAAGAGAACCATAGTACATCCCAAAAATGCTTTTGGAGGAAAAGTATTCTATAGAGTTATCTTGCTGTTTTAGAGTAGAAGCATTTACTGTGTATTTATTTAGCACTATCAAATAATCTAAAATTTTGCAACATGTGTTATAAATGCAAAGATTTAAAGTTAAACAGTGTTTAATTTAATGCACTTTTGGATAAACAGCTTCTTTTCCAATTTATCAACATTTAAACATCTGCTTTGCCTGTAGTAACTTCCAGAAATGTCCCACAAGCTACATAAATGAGCCATCCAAATATATGACAGCAAATCACTGTTTAAACAGCTCATGCTCACAGATAAAAATTTACTGATTCTTCCAGTAGGCCTCAGATTTAAGAGATGATGACCCTTTGAAGGTGAACTGCTGTAACCTGTTATAACTTCTAATATTTTTCTGCACATGAATACTAACATCTTTTCTTTCTTTAAATCTCCATGAATTTGTTTCTTCTCACTGCTGTAAAAGAGCTTTATATGGGACTCTTCTGGTAAAAAAATTAACTGCAAGAATTTAGTCAATGCTTTATACCACAGAAGTAGTTATCTTGGAAATAGCCACGGTAAAACAGTTACAAGAAAGCCTTACATGAAGCAATTAAATTCCCCTCAACTCTGCCTTAAATAACAGGCTTGATGAAACTGGCTTCCGTGGTATCAAATTAAAATAGGAAAGTCCAGTAGAAGAGCTCAGAAATACCCGTTTTCATCTCTTGTAGATCCAAATCTGCTGCAGTTAATGTTCCAAAGGGAATGGAACTATTTTCTTCAGGATACAGTCAATGAGAGGTCTTATCTGTTTTAAGTACCCAACATATTCTGATAAAGTACAGAGATATCCCAGTTCAGCCTTGGAGTGCAAAATTGAAGAATTGAGATGGGAAGAGAGATTCGCTTTTACTTCTGACATTGTCACTATCCCTTTCAATCTTTCTCCTGATTTATACTTAAACTTGCATTGTCCTGAGGTTGTGACAGTGCTACTTTGAGGAAATTTCCATACAGTCATGACACAAGAGATGCTTTCCTTGCTCTCAGCACATTCCACTAGGGATTAAAGCAACAGCAGTGCTGAGATGATGGGTTTGGTGCCTGCAGGGTCCTCAACCTGCTCCTGAGTGAGTCAGGATGGGGAGTCTCTCGTGCCACAGTGCAGAAATTAAAAAGACCCCTCTCCTCAGCAGCTCCAAGGCTCAGAGCTCCTCTGTGTGCCCACACCTCTGCACACAGGCTGACTGAACACGCTGCCCTGTGCCCTCTGTGGCCTGGCTTTCAGGCACTTGGCATCAGCAAGTGGGTAACACACAACAGAGCAGCCTGCACCTCATTTTACCATGCTTGGAAGAGAATGAATTCAGCCCTACGTCTACAATCCCCAAAATTCTCTTTCTCACAGAAGCAAGCCCATACTGTTTATGGGTGTAAACTCTTAAGTCCTACACAACAAGGTAGAGGATACCATTCTGCCATTATGTGCATCACCCTTTAGGTATCCATAACAACCTGGTAACAATTCAGTCCTTGCTGGAGCAGGAAAAGAGCACCTCAACACGGATAACCCCTTGTTTAGTTTAGTATGGTTTAAAGAGTGTTTGCTTTCAAAGTCCATGAAATGATTATAAAGCTAAATTAAAGCTCAGAGCACTTTGTGTTTGTAGAACTCAAACCCAATTCTTAATATTGCAGTGGTTAGAAAACACACCAATTTGCATGAATTGCTTTTGGTATTTACAATTATTTTTAGAAAGTCACACTTCCTGAAGGTTAAAAAAAACCCACAACCCATAAACACAGCTTTCAAAATTATTCTTTCAGTGCCATGTGACTAATACACACCATGCTGAATTTCAAGGTCATGTATTTATTTGGAAGTGCAATTATGCCAATACTGTTTTCTTCATTGTTAATATATTCTGGGACCAGGATTAAAACTCCTGGTGCAAAACTCTCTTTAAAGGAGCTTTAGAACTGTCTGTGTAGTTTCTCTTTATCCATTCACAAACACCCTTGTGCATGTCTGTGTAGCTGAGTGAACAGCTGAGATGCCCAGAGGGAAGACAAAAACTGTACAAACTCAAAAGTTTTTGCTGTCCTTCCTTGTTTTCAATTCCTACCGTGAACTTCGTAAAATTGTCAACCTGTAAATGGATTAAAATTGGCAAATTTCCTTCAAATTATTTCCTAGATGTCATAATGGTGGCTTGAAATGAAATTTCAGATACCTGCAACTTTGTCTTGGAAACAGCTATATAAAAATCCAATTTCACTGACTTTGGATTGTAATATACCCTATCTCGTACTCTTATGTCATAACTACCAAGCCATAAGCTTGTAATTTTTGTGGGTTGCTGTTTTTCTTTATATTCTTCCATTTTTTCCCCATCAGTGGACCTCATGACCCACCTTTTTTTCCTGGCCAAGCATGGTAAGAGGCAACTAATTATTGAGCAAGTTGCTCGGATAGAGGGGAAGCCTGGGGCCTATATGAAGCTGCATATCTTCCCTGTGGTTAAGGCAATCAGCAGTTACCTTTGGCCTCTGTGAGCTCAGCATTTTCCAGCTATTCATCTTCACTTCCCTAAAGAGCTCTATAAAAGTTAACAGCACAAACAATACGCTGGAGATTAACACAGCTCATATAAATACACAGCAGCGCCTGGCAGTGTAATGGTTTTTCTCTCCCAGGGCAGGGTCGAAGGCAGGAGAAGCCTTCACAGACCTTTGGGAAAATTTGGTCCTTAAAAAGACAGGAGAGATCAATGTCACCACTGCCACCGCACAAAAGTTAACAACAGTCAGGTCACCAACTACTTGTGATGCTGGAAAAAATTATTTGGAACAGTATTCACATTTCGATTTCTTCCCTGGGACAGACTTGCTTTTCTCAGCAGTTTCCCCTCAAGGAAGATTATTGTAAACAACCGTCCCATTTTTATGCAAATCCACGTTTTACAGGAGATAAGACAGTAATGATAAATTCTTCCCATTTCCTAACAGTAGATGAGAAAAACTTCACTCCATAAAGAACCAAAATTGTAATATCAGAGTGTCATTCTTAACGGGGGTGAAATATATTTCCTTATTAGCAGGAACAGAACATCATTTGTTCTTGTAACATGATCTGGCTGTCTGCAAAGAAAAATCCCAGTTAATAATTTTATTTTATTATATTTTTTCCAATGACTGAGATTTACACAAATGAAAATAACTAGGGATTCATCATGGGTTGACAATACTTTCAAATTAATAATGGATGGTGTCACATCTCCCCTAAATTACTAACTACCTTGACAGACAGCTAATAAACACTGCAGCCGGTGCAGCAGCCTCCCACACATTACGTTGTCCCCTGAGTCTTAAACGGCAAAGGATGTGCAGATTAGGAATTTTTCTCATTTGCATAAATTAAGCCCCAGCTCTGCCTTACCTTGTCTCCTTGTCCTTGGGCATGGCAGGTGACCCATAGCCAAAAGCCTGCTTGTCCGCGGGGGAGGGCATTGCCTCGGCCATGCCTGGGAGGCCAACAGCACCGCGCGCTTTGGCATCCACAAACACAGGCGGTCCCGGCTCCTTCTTGAAGGACTGGCGGCTGGGGGAGGACCTGTCGGGCTGGAGGGTGTGGGCGGGAATGTGCGGGCCATGGTGGGGATGAATATCGATCATTCTCATGTCAGCCACCCTGTGGGGTGAGGCCGGAGGTGTTTTAGAGCCGAGAGTGGGCAAATGGCTCTCCGGGTGCTTCCGTGCCTTTTGTCTGTAGAGGGACTGCTCCAGCATTTCAGGCTGCATAGAGGGGTTGCAGTAAGTGCTCGATGACCTCATGGCACTGCGATGGTAGGCGACAATGTGATCGGGGACATCGAGGGGGTGTCCCGAGTGCGGTGCAGCCACGCTCATCCTCCCCTCGTGAAACAGGTAGGGGTCACCGTAGAGGCTTTCGTTGCGCATCAGGGTGAGGCTCTTGTTACTCATGTCCTCGTCTGGCTTCACATCCCGCCTCTCCAAAATGGCGCTCGGGCTGGGCGATATGGAGCGCGAGGCTGGCACGCCGGACAGCCGGTCCCTGGGGATGGTGGCATTGCCTGGCACACCCACGGGCCGGCCCCCGCCATAGGGAATCCTGGACGGAGAGGGAGGCATGGAGTGGGGCACCGGGGTGGAGGGCGGAGAGCTGGGCATCGCGTGCAGAGGGTGCGCGGCAGATCCGGGGCGGGAACCGCTCGGGCCATCTCGTCCTGTGTAAGCAATTTCCCTCTGCATCTGGAAAGAAAAGGAAAAACGCCTCAGATACAAAATTACCCACTGAGCAAAACATGATGTGAGTTGTCTACCGAAAATCAGGAAATAAAAACAAACCCTCGAGACAAAATAATTTCACATCTGCAAAAATAAAACACTTTGGGACCTCAGTGCCTAACGAAAATAACAACTATAAAGAGCAATAAAATGGGCTCTATGTTAAAGGAATATGAGAGGCTTAAAAATGCTTTTACTAATGCAAATACCATCTCACCCTAATCTCATATTCACAGCTACTGAAGCTGAAATCAGGGGTTGTGGTGCCAGGTGTTCCACGTACATGCAGCCAGTGACAGACTTAAACAGTTTATTGATCAGACACACAGGCTAGAGTTCACTGATTCCAGAGCAGGATAAAAATGCTGATGCTCTGGCATCACAAACATACCCGAAGTCCTTAGATGAGAAAAATGAATATTACAACAAATTGGCCATTTTCTTCAGTTCAAGATTTAAGCTTTTGCTAATGACTTGCTGAGGTCACTTGAGGTGGTCTTTATTACACAAAGAATACACAAAGCATAGGAGAAAAACACACACATTGACTGTAACAGTCAACTCATATGAAAACAATCTGACTGTATATAACATGTACCATTGCAAAGATAAGAGTGATTCAGAAGGTTTGTGGAGTACATGCTCAGAAAGTCAATGAACATTTTATTATAGTTTTGCAAGCAGCAGCAGTAAGGAATAAGCAAGCAAGGAAAAAAAAGGGAAACTTCCAAAACAAATGTATTAAGTGCTTTGTTAAGAGAGGCCTTGGCAAAAATCTGCAATGGACACGTCTGCTTTGGAGAGTGTAGAACCTCACTGTGTCCAGCCATGACTTATCTGGATGGCTGAACACTGCCAATGACAGACAGGAGAAATTCTCCCTCTAGAAAGCATCATGTGCCTGCTCTGATGCCCTTGGGGTAAGGTGGATGAACAGGGAGATGAAAAAGTCAGCTGAGGACTAACTACATAAGAAAAAATATTATAGTTTCTAAAATTCATGCTGACAATTTCATATTCCCTCTCTATCACCTCCAAGGGATTGTAGAAAACTGTGTATCACAACAAGCCTGACCCCACATTCCTAAAGTTACAGAGCACAAAATAATGTACAGTGGATGTTGCTGATCTGAAATCTACACAATTTTTCTGCCCTCTCACTCCTTGCTTTGATAATGTGACTGTAATTCATTGTAATTACAGTGATCCACAGCAGATGAAGCAAAAGATTATTCCTGCCCCACCACAGGTTTTTCCACTGGTAAGGGAATTGCAGTGTCAGTACATAAACAATAGCTGTTCTTATCACAGCAGGTCCTGCACGCAGGAATTAGAAATGATGTTCCCCAGGGCCAGAGATCAACAGTCTGGAGTATCAGGTATTAGGAAGAAGAAAGGAGATAACCTGATTATGGCCACAGCAATAATAAATAAGTGTAACAGAACAAAGGTGTGTACTGGGATGGGTCATAAATGAGCCAGACAAAAACTATGAAGCCAAACAGGAACATGGCATAATTTTTTCATTTGCACAGAGAATTAGTCTACTCTGGAATTTTAAATAAGATATAATTAAAATATAACTAAACTGTATTAATCACTTTATAAGAGGGAATTCAACATAGTTTTCTATTGGCTTTAAGAACCACTGCAACTAAGCTATATTGTGTGTACTGACTCTGGCCCTGGGCCAGCAGAACAAAATAACTCCTACTGACTGGAGCAGCTTTGGGATCATGTCTTCAGGGACAGGCAGATATAGATGTTTTATACCAAGAGAAAAACCCAGAGAAAGAAAATCCTCCTAGATTTCTACTGTACAAGCTACACAATGTCCTGTTTAATTGCTTCAGATAAAGCTACAACAAATGGAATAGTATTTGTCAAAGAAACCATAGCCACTAGGATATGCTGGGTTGCAGTCAGAGGAAAATTCCAATGTTACGTTGCAGAGAGGAGAAAATTTCCATGGGAAGATTTGAAAGCAACAGGTTTAATTTCCCCAACTTCTGGACTTCATATTCCTATATATGCTCATTCATTTCTCATAAGTCAAAGCAATCTGTCAAAGAAAAATTCCTATTTTCCACCATAACATCATTTAAATGGAATACTTTAAGATGGAAAATAATTTGAATATTGGGACTGAGCTATTGCTCAAAATCCTGTGTCTGAGTACTGTTCTAAGTAACATTACTTACTTTTTCTTTAAAATAGCACTTGGAGTACAGAGCCTCAATCAAGGCTCCATTGGGCTGGGCAGGGCACAAACACCTGGGCACTCAACCCCTTTCTGGAAAGTTCACCTGGTGTTTTAAGCCAGGACTCGGGCTCTGGGTGGATTGTGCCAAAGGGGAGACTCTTGGAGCCAGAGAGTCCAGGAAAGATTCACCAGGGCATGTGGGCTGGGCAGGGACCTGAGCTGGTCACCAGGAGCCAGGCAGCTTTACCCTGTGGATTACAGCGTCTTCTGCCACATGGTTGGTATTTCCTCTCCTTCCACTTTTCTTCTGATCCAGACTCTACAGATTCTTTGCTAATGGTAAGTTTAAAAATGTGAAGAATAGTCTTTTCTTGCTTTTCATCTGTGCCTCTTTGGTGTGATAGTCCAGGCACACCAAAGAGGTACAGATGAGAAGCAAGAGAACACCACCCTTCACATTTCTCTTTCACCACTCTCTCATATATAGCCCACTTTCTGTGCTATTTTCATCTTCTCTCCTCCACCACAAAACCCCCATGTTGCTCAAAAGAACCCCATACTCTTCTACTATAGGCTGTCTTGAGCCACATGTTCCTGGACTTCGCATGACTCAGGGACAGAGAAAGAGGATATTGGGTTTATCTGAGCCTCTAAATACTGGCTGCTGTCCCACACAATTGCTTTGAGGGCAAAAGGAAGAATTTTTAGTGCAAGCAGAGGATCACGTGCCTTTGGACTGCAGCCATGTAATATGTTTACCTGAGGGTGGGGTTTTCTTTAGCACACAGCTCTTCCTTGTTCCTACTGCCTAAAGACCTTACATCCTTGAAATGGAGACTTGTTTTATTAATCCTCAGGTTAAAATATGGCAAACAGCTAGCAGCCATTTCTGTATAAAACATTTGAGGGAAAATCACTTCACTGAAGATTTTTCACTTTCTGGATGACACCATGTTTAAACACCTCCTGTGGAGGTTTTTGGTCAGTCTAACAAGACTTAAGTCTAAGATGCAGATTTTGCTAATGGCACACACCAGGCAGTGCCTGCACACACCAGGGCAGTGCCTGCACACACCAGGCAGTGCTGGCACACACCAGGCAGTGCCTGCACACACCAGGGCAGTGCTGGCACACACCAGGGCAGTGCTGGCACACACCAGGGCAGTGCCTGCACACACCAGGGCAGTGCTGGCACACACCAGGGCACTGCTGGCACACACCAGGGCAGTGCTGGCACACACCAGGCAGTGCTGGCACACACCAGGGCAGTGCTGGCACACACCAGGACAGTGCTGGCACACATCAGGGCAGTGCTGGCACACATCAGGACAGTGCCTGCACACACCAGGGCAGTGCCTGCACACACCAGGCAGTGCTGGCACACACCAGGCAGTGCTGGCACACACCAGGCAGTACCAGCCAGCACACAGCTCCAAGCTTGCTGCTGACTCACGGGCACCACACCAACCCTTCAGCTCACTGTGCAGCTGGATACCAGACCTACAGCCTGACTCAAGCCTTTATCTGCTAAGATCTCAACGTGAAACGCGGGCAAAGGGAAAAGCAGGCCAAGTTTCTGACCTGGCAGCCCTTCCCTCTGCTCTCCTAGGCCTCCTCTACATCACCAGAGAACACAGCCACTGGCTTTGCCCCAGGATTATCAGACTGCCAAAATACCTACACAGAGCATGTTCCCAAGATGAAGGTTATCCATGCACCCTCCTGGAGACACTGGGGAGTTCCCAGCAGACTCCATTAATCACCTCTCAGCCATGTGAAGATATTACTTTTCTTACTCTCCTTTTGGTGCCCTGAACTTCCCTGAGGAAAGTGCTCCTATGCTCTGCAAGCTGACTCACCCAACAGCAAACAGAGGACACCTGCAAAGAATTTTACTGAGACCTTGGAATGATGAAAAAGCTACAGAAATACCAAGTACTGATACAATACAGAAAAATTAAACTGTTTGTAAAGAGATCTTTTGTGAAAATTGCTCAACAGAAAAAAAAAATCCTCTAAAAAGTAAGTAAATCCTTCACTTTTCCAATGAGGAAAGACTTATTTAAAGAACCCTCAATCCAACAACAATAGAATCCATTAGTTTGTTCTCTCTTCATAAAAATAAATTGACAGCTTTACTGTACTGGTTGTCCAAACCCCTCAGCTTCACTATTAGTTGCACTATATGATAACACTTCTGTCATGACTGATCTTTCATTTCAGTTGGATTTGGAGAACTGAAAGCACAAATCCACTTCTGAAAAAAACCCTGAACACTTCTATACAGTTTTAAAAATTCTAAAATGAGATAATTTACAATAAGAAAAAGTACACTTGAACATTGCAGAATTGGTAAATAGTTAAATGAGAATTTTAAGTATCTGTACCAAAACTATCTGTCTGAAGCCAAATCAACATCAATGAGAGGCTGTCACACTTGTCTCTTCTTGCTTTTCATGGAATGCCTTCTAGCACCTATAAATTTACCCATTCTATTGAGTTGTTACAGAAAAAAGTCATGCTGGTTGCATTTGTGGGTTCCTTCAGCTGCCCAGTGTCATATTTGAAAACTTCAAACACATTAGAATGATTTTTAGCTGCTTCTGATCAGAAACTTTTGAATGATATGTACTTTCAGCAGACAACCCTAATCCAAGAGAGCTGAAACATTTCATAAAAGCATCAGTAAAGACAAATGTGGGAAAAACCCCACCCAACAGATTTCAGTCATCAGTGATGTTATTTCTTACCAGACACCCCTGAGGTGCTCTCGAGCTTTGGCTTTCCAGATTCACAGACCTGGGTCAGCTTGGTCAGAGTCTGATGTGGGGTGGGGACCCCAACTCTCCCATGTTCTTTAGCAGGGCAGGTGCTTGGTAATTTGGGGTTACCAAGTAGTGAGACATGCTGGGGTGTCAATAGCCATCACTCCTTGGAAATGCTTCCAGACTAGAAGTTTACTTGGCAGTTTTGGCTAAGAGTGGGCCCTCTGATGCCCAAAAAAAGTGATTTTAGACCATGAAACCACTGACCTTGCCTATGTTGGAACCTGGCCTCAGTTGAATATGGCCCCACAGTACAAGGTTCTAGGAGCTGCCAGGGTTCACAATTGTTTTTCATTATGGGAACCACGTGCTGGTAAAATAAAACTGATTTCTAACGTTCAAACTTCCAATGAATGGGGAAGTCCAAGACCCAGCTAGCTGTTCTTAACATGTTTCATATATTTCCATTATTTTTTCCTGGATAATTTTCCAGAAAAGGAGTTGCAGAGCTCCCTAAGAAATCTCAACATTTATAATTAACTTCCCAGTATTAGCATGCACCTACATTTCAGTTATTTTGGTCCTTTTGTATAGTTTTGGTATATGCTGCTACAGAGGTAGCTGTTAAAACCTCTGTATTATGGTGAAAGGAGAACTGAGATAAAAACATCTATGAAAGAGGAACTTTCTCTTTCCAGGGTCTGATTAGATACATGGTAGATATGTCAAGAGAATAACTGGGTTTTTCTTCTTCCATTTATGATCTTAATTCTATGTTTTATTCTTTCCCTTGATGAACAACAACACAATCAGTCAATATAAGGTGTTTCTTAGAATGAGTCTGTGATGGTTGCTGATAGTGAAATCATCCTGTAGTTTCTATGTTTATAGATGACTTTTTATTTTGGCCAGGGTCAGCTAGCTAGAAATTGGCATGAACAAAACAGGAGAAGCAGAAGGTGATGCTCATCATCTTAGAAGGTGGAATTTAGAGGACATAAACATGACCCTCCAGAAAGGACGCATTCTGACCTGAACCATAACCAGGTGTTGTTACCATACTACCCAGTATCACTGTGACATCCAGTCCCCATATCTTTCTCCCAGTTGTGCAGGTGTGCACAGAGGTTATGGGAAAAGCACCATTTGATACAAGCAGAATTTCTAGGATATGATGCTGTGGTTATCAATACATTGATGTGAAGCTCAGACACACCATCATTTCCCTTGCCATGCCACAGGGCATCAAACACATTCTTAACACTACTGTCCCTTGTTTTATACATATATGTTTAATACACACTTGTGTATGAATCCAGTCCCTACAGCAATCCAAATGTTTTACCTCAAGGTATTTTACATGTCTCAGTATGTCCTTTTATATCCCTGACTATGTATAAGCTTAATTCATACCATATCCTAAAGCTCCCACGGGGAAAACAAAGAATACCTAGTTCACTTTTACTGAACGTAAAACAGACCCATAAAATTCTAAGCTAACCACAAAACAAATGTAATGGTAACATCAAAAATGTTTGATTGCTTCACCTTGCCTGTAAGTCAATGTGCATCTGAAGATGGATCATGCAAACCAGCAGAGAGGAGAGTTTGCAGACCAAATCCTACACAGTCTGCTCTTTTGGGCACAATTTCTTCAGCTATCCAGATGCTACCCTGAGTATTTGTTTTCACAATTTAAAACACTAGCACTCTTACTACACACTTAGACAACAGTGTTGCCTACAGACCAGTAAAACAATCTTTGGTAAGATCTTTGCTTTGAAATAATTAAAGTCACTTACTGTTTCTTAAGGAAATCCTTCAAATGGCTACAGCAGTGAGATGAACATTTGGTTCCGCTTCTTCTAATAATGCCCTTTTTGTTTTCAGTCTTGAATCTCAATCCTTGGTCTATGGTATAATATTTTGTATATCCATGTCTTCTGCAAAAAGGTTTTGAAACAGGAAAAATGTTCCTTTTCCCCTCTGCTCACACCAGGCCATCTCGCTTTATCCAGTCATCGAAGTAATGCTGTTTCAATAGACTGAAGTACTTTTCCACGTGACAAGCCTGCAATTTCTCCTCCCCTTCAAAATTAGTCACTAAATAACCTCCTTGGCATGTCACCCAGTCACAAACTGTGCAACACTATGTGATTCAATTGCTCAATCATTTTTAATGTGTGCCTATAAGATGCACAGAAAGAGACTAACATTATGGAATGAACCACAAAAGAGACTCTCAGAGGGGAAAGCCATAAATAAAATAGTGAGTAACCTCTGTTTCAGTGCATTTCAAAGGCAACACTGAGACCTATACATATTCATCCCCCAACAGGTGAAGACATCCAACTATTTAGCAAACCCAGTAGACAGAATTCTAGAAAAAAATTCAGCAGTTATAAACCTCAGAAGCTTTTCACCTCCTCAGATTGGCAGTGCCACTGCAGAAGGAAGCACAAGCTGCTCCCGTGGAGGAGCTGTCTACTCATTAACCAGGCACCTGAGCCACCTGGATAACCTGAACTTCGGGGTCCCCATAAATCACTCCCATAGTTATCTCTGCAGCACACCACATAAGCCATTATGATTGGTCATTGGGTTTGATTTTTTTTTTTTTTAAGAGGAAACAATAGAGAAGGTAAATACATTTTCAAAAATTAGAACAAAAAGGATGCTTCATTGCCTTCTATCCCCTCACACAAAAAGATCATAGAATATGGAAATTGTCTCCTTAAAAAGACAGCATTTACAGCCTAAAAGAGATGACACTTAAATATCATAAGGGAAAATCTCATTACACAAACTCTTCCCAGGGTTTGTGCAGTTATCTTCTGCTTTGGGGGGCTGGTTCTTTTGCTCTTGGTTTGGATTTTTGTCTGATTTTGCTTTTGTTACATCATCATAAATGGCATTCAAAGGAATAAAAATACAAGTTAAGCATATGATCATGAGCTAATATTGCTGTACAGAATCGGTCTTAATGGGATATTACAGGAGCAGCATTTCTGTTTCAGAGTACTGCTCTCAGTCTCAGCCACTGGTGGAGGAGGCATCAATCACTTCTGCTATGAAATGGCAATTTGACACTAAGCATTTAAGTAACAGGAGAAAGATCAGAGCAGATCTGGTAGCCAAAACCAAAAATCCAGGTGTTCTACCCCTTACTACCCCCAGCCCAGCATCAGAGAAGCCTTCCAGCCTTCTAGACAGCTGATGTGAATTCTGATTTGTAATGTATGCAATAAATTTGTATGCCATTATGGATTTTGACTAGAACTTTACAAAATTTATATGTAGAGTAATATAAACAGTTTTTTCTAAAATGTAAAAAAAAATTTGTCTTAAATGCTTACTTTTCAGTTTCCATGTAAAATATTTTAAAACATTATTTTTATTAAATATTTGCACTAGCACTATAATAAAGTATTATTATGGCACAGAAACAATGTTAAACCTATTTATTTTTATTTCAAATTTAATCAGTCAAGGCTTGTTTCTTGCAGTGTAGGGGTAAAGCAGTATTTACCATTCAAGCATCTGGTTTATATTTGGCAGGTTTAACTAACCAGTCAAGCATCCCCTTTTAATGAATGGATGTATATACTTGACCTAGTTAAAAAGCTGCTTAGGTTGGCAGACCAACCAGACTCAGAAACATCAAGAGTAAAAAAAAAACAAGCAAATTATCCTAGAACACTTTATTGGCACATGTGCTTTTCAGCAGTTGCAGAGAATATTCTTCTATACATGTTATTCCTTATAGGCTAACAAACCTGAAGTGAGAAGTTACTATGCTAACATCCAGATAAAAAATATGATTATGTTTTGCAAAATTTCCCTGCATGGGAATGCATGGGAATGCAATGAATTGCAAGCTGGTAGGCTGCACATTTTCAGGCACTGGACTCCAACATGACAAAGTATATCCCAGAACATCAGACAGGGATATAACTAACTCTCCATACATATGACATGATATTCATGGATGTCTGATGCACACAAAAAGCTTTTCATTAGATGAATTAATCTGCTTTTAGTTTTAGAATATATCAGGCACAATGTCGTAAGTGTTGCATAGTTATATCATTACCAAGGCTGTAATTTAATTTGTAGGTTCTGACAATGCATACAAACAATTCAAGCACCACTTTCCATTTCAATTACTTTATCAGAGCCCTCAAGCATTATCTAGCTTGCCATGTATTATCCCATGTACAATTACTTGCCATATATTTGTTTATAAAGTACTGTACAGAACAAGAACTTCTCTTCAGTTCAAGCCCCTGTATAAACCAAGGGCATGCCCCTAAGAGGCACAATACCCTATACCACACTGAGACCAAGCCTGGAAGTATAGGTTAATAGTGGACTTTAAAACAGTATTAATTTCTATATTAATGATATGCTCAAGTCACCACAGACCTTTAATGCCAGTCACCCTCCTTTCTTCTACATCATTAATGATGTTGGTCTGTTGGACCTTTCCATCAATTTGCTCATCACACATCAATTTTTTTTTTGCTTGTTTTCCTCATTTTGGAGCAGAAATAATGTTAGAGACTAAACATCAGTAGAACACATAATTAAAAAGCCAGAGAATATTCTGAAGTCTACTGTGGGGTATACACATATGGCATAGACATAACTTATTGCTTGACTGTTGATTAAAGTTCGTTCTGCTCCTGATAACAGCTCTTTTATTTCCTATTCCTTTAATACTACTTTCATGGATGGAAATAATTAAGTAGTTAATGCCTTATAGTGCTGTAAACAACTATTTCCTTGACAGAAAACAGGGAAGCACTTATGGTGATTGCTGGTCACTAACTCAAGACTTGGTTTTGTTCTCAGCACTCCAGAACAAAGTTTGTGATGGAGTCAATGGAGTTTTGCTTAAACTCAACAAGTTAGCTCAGTCCAGCAGAATCCAAATGGAAAGAAAGTTTGCTGGTGACAGCTTTTAGAGCTGAATTACAAAGAATGCGTATTTTCTCCTGTATTTGGGGGTTTGGGGTTAGGATTTTTGGTGTGGACTTGGTTTTGAGATTTGGGCTTTTTTCTGCCAAGGAAGGTCTCAAGCCACCTCACCAGTCCTACTGCACACCCAGCTTCTAATTTTGATCCAAGGAACCAACAGCTTGAGATGACAAAGACCAGTCTGTGGAGCTGTCTGCAGGATCTCCTAACTCTGCTGGCTCTGATACACAAGACTCCTGAAGGCAGCTGGGGAGCTGCCATCAGCACCTTTCTTCTCTCTGCTTAGGGTGGCACCACGACAGGGTCCATTTCTTCTATGAAAGGAGAGCGATGCTTAGCTTTGCCTCCAAACACTCAGCAGAGAAGAAAAAAATGTTCTTATCTCATCCTGATCCTAGTCTAAGTTGCTTCCCCATGGCAAAAACAAGGGAGCAGAACACAGCCCCTGAGTTGCTGTCCTTCATAAAGTCCCCCAGGTGACACACACTGGCACCCAGCCAGGCTGTGCTGCTGCCACTGCACTGCACTCTGCTCTCCATCACCCTGAAAAACTCCTTCTAACTGGCCTTGACTTTTTCACATCAGCTCTCCAGCCCGCTGCCCATGTTTGTACCTACAAGGATGTGTGTGGTGCTTCCTTGAAGACTGAAAATCATACAGAAGCTCTTTGAATTCGAGAGGCCAAGCTAAACAAACAGGGAGGGAACAGAACAGTTCTGGCTGCTGAACACATACTGGATTTGAGATTATGTGCAGACCACACTGTCTTCTCCTAAACATGCATATTGTTTGTACTCCCTCTGTTTACTGAGTCCAAAGGCAGGCAGTGAAACAGATATGCCTTGGAGTAAACACAAGTACCAAAATTATCTTATACTTATTTCAAACTCCCTAGTTCTTACAACATGCATGCAAACAAACAAACAAACAAAAAGCCCTCTCATGCCATGGAGCATGTTACTACTGCTAGTAGTGGTAGCTAGAATGCACCACTATAAAGGGGACAGGCAGGCACTCTACAGCTTCACTGCTGCAGCACTCTCACTGGAACAGCTGGAGCTCGCAGTGTGGACCAACCTGCGCACAAAGCCTTTGAACCAGCCCAGAGATGAGCATCTGAGCTCCCAAGAGCACAGTGTTGTCTTGTAACCTGTGTAGTAACATTATGTACACACACATACATATATGTTTTGCATAAAAGCAGTAAATTTTTGGCCTATCCTTTGGTGATGACAGATCAGTATAATCAGTATAATCGGAAGTTTTTGATTTTTAGTGATTAAAAAAGTTAAAGGCAAACAAATAAAAGTGAGAAGTCATCTGCTGGAAACTCTATAAGCCTCTCAAACTTTTTTTTAAGTTTACTAGAGCAAATATAGCCAACTCTCACTCTCACAGGAGTTGCACTAAAAAGTTTCTGCAAAACTGAACTATTACGTCAGGTCTGCAGTCTGTCTCTCTATCCTGTAATTCAAACCTCATGCTTCCCCCTTGTTTCTGTCCTGATTTAAGCAAGGATATTTTCCTAGCTATAGGAAAGTATCACAGCATGCATCGCAGACATATATGCATTAAGCACCTCTCAAAAAGTCAGGCAGCAATAGTAATTGCTCTGGATTGAGGATTTGTCTCACCTAATGTTTCATTAAAAGAAAGTCAGCCAGACATCCTCCAGAGTCAGCTCATTCCCCTAGAGCTGGGTGGGACAAGCTGCCCTTTTGCATTCCCAACCTCTCACCACTGACTGCAGTGGGCGGCAATTTCTACACTGATCTTACAAGGATTAGACTTTTTAAAATTCTTTATAGTGAGCCTACCCATATCCCATATGTCCTTTCATTTAGCTCACTTTCTGTTCTGCTTCTCATCCTACTTTTTTTCTTTTTTCCTTTTTTTCCGCTTTCTTTATAAGAAAGCTGAGATACTATAACTACAAAGGACAATGATGGCTTCATTCCATCTGCTGCTTGCTGCTCCATGCAATGGACATTGCTGGGATCTGCCTTGGGGAACCCAACTTGATCTGGGGTTCCTGTTTTATTGAACTAAGTATTTAGCATCTCTCTCCTGAAGCTAGCAATAAACATTATTTATTTCTCAGCAGAGAATATGGAAGCACATTCATTTCCCCCTTCCTCTGTCCTACCATTACCTACACTTATTTATGCCTAAACTTTCTAACTTTTTAAATGCTGAGAGCTGAGTTTGTGGCATGAAATGTTCCCTTCTTAGTTCATAGGGAATGCAGAAATATTAATAAAAAGAAGCATGTCATATGTTGCAGATGTTTTTCTAACACTTAACTCATGACTCAGACTGATGGCCTTAAAGATCTTTTCCAACCTAAATGACTCTGTGATTTCCTGAAACAGAGAAGAGGGACAGGAGGTAAAGAAGTATTATGTGGAAAGGTAATAGGGAATTCTCAGTGTAGAACTACAGAAGAAAGGAAAAAAGAACAAAAAGGGAATGAGAAAGCATGAAGGATAGTAAATAGGAGTTTGTGAAAGACAAAGGAGAGTAATATTGGAGATGGAGTGCTGAAAAAATAATAAGGAAACAAGAAAGGGATAATAATTTAAAAAGGAAACAAAAATAAGAGACTTAAGCTGGGAAGAGATGATTTGATGAGAAAAAGAGGAGTTAAAGAGACTGTAGCATATGAAGAAAAAGTCTAAAAAAACTTCAATGAAAGACAGAAAAAAAACAGAGTAAGTGGAAAAACATGAACTAATGCAAATTTTCTTCAACGCTAGAAGATTTTGCATTAGTTCTTGTTATTACAATGCTGTATCCTAGCATAGTAGGCATGGTAGGGAGAGGGAGAGAGCAAGAAAGGAAGGGGAGGAGGGACAAGAAAGAAGAGCATCCAACATAAACTTATTTCATTTTGTATAATATTCTGAGGCTTTGTGGGTTTTTTGGCAGATGTGCTCAGAACATGAGGGTGGTTTTTAGGAAAGAAGCCAGCAGAGCACTTCAGGTAAATGCCAGCTGGACTGAGCCACAAATGCTTGAGGACATGGGCAAAGAAGATAAGACCATCACTGGCCTTTCACTCTCATATTCAAAACAAAGACATTTGAGATGCACTTTAAAGCTATAAATGGCTTTTGAAACCCAGCACTTAGTTCAGCCATTACCACTGAAGATGTAGTTAAGGTTCCAAACAGCTTCACCTCCCTCAGACAGTGCAAGAGGTAACAGCTCTCTACAAGTGAGGCCTTAATGCAGCACCTCTGAGACGCCCCATGCAGTGGGACTGTGTGCTGAGCTGGCTGCTGCCCTCTCAGAACAGAACAGAAGTTCTGGTTTGATGAAACCATCACCAAGCTCTGACAAGTGATGAGACATGTCATGTGTGTGTACACACACATGTGCATGCAGCCCTTACCTCTCAGAAAACTTTTTCCCTTATCAATTCCATCGTGTTATCCATCCCCTGACCACACAGACTTATGACCCCAAGAACACCTGCACATCAAGAACTCTTTGGCCATCATAATGTTCAGTGGTCCTTCCCATCCCTAAGCTGAGGTCACCTTTTATTCAGGTGTAAAACAAGAAGCAAAGAAAAAAATAAGAGGAAAGCAGTATTACTCTTCTTCCCATAAAATGGTGAACTTACAACATGCCTCATCTCATATATAGCTCACAGAATGGGCTCTGTATTTGGACTAGCCTGGTTGTACCAGTACTGAACCTGCTGCCACAGATTACCTGCCAATGAGAAAACCTTGACAACACATGGGTGAACTCTGCCTGGAAGGGAATGGAGCATAAGGAGCCTGACCCAGAGCCATCCCCTGAGAGCTTCCAGTCTAGCCACACTTTAGGCAAAGTGAGCAAAAAGATGGATGAGATGCAGCACGCTTTGCACTGGCCATCTGAAATCACAGTGCCTCTGTGTGGAAGTTTATTTCCCCAGGAGCATTTCATCATTTGAGCTCTCTCCCTTCTACCAGTCTGCACTGCTTTACTCCAGATTGGCAAGACAAACATCCAGATCAGTTAACAGGCACTCATTTCTGCCTCTTTATGTATTTCATTTCCTATGAACAAATGAAATGTGAGAGTTAAAAAAAAATGTTTAGATTATCCAATTAAGCAGAGAGAAGTTAATAAATTTCCCATGCTTTATTTTCCTGTGCTTCCTTCGTGTACTATGCAGACAGAATGGTGAATACGCTAAGAAACCTTTTGGCATTTCAGCCAAGATTTTTCAGGGTGTTATCACAAATGACAAAAATATAAACACACTAAAACATAACACATTTCAATCCTAAAAAGGTCGGATTTACATAATTACATCATTGCTTTGCCAATATCCACATTTATCTCATCAGTATAGCATGGCCCACCCATCCCATAAGCTATTCAGATTGTTTGGATTGAATATATAAAAGCTGTTACTGATCTATTTTTCTAAAGTTAACATTATGACAACCCTCATAACTAGTGCTGCATTCAAACCAATTGTTGCCTTTTCTTTCAAACCAACTGCTCCTTTCTTCTGATTTTCCACTGATGCTTTTTATGGTCGAATTTTCTGAGTACAAACAGAGTCATGTAATTCATGAAAATGCAGAAAGCATTTCCTCCTCCCTCCCCATTCTCTTTGAAGAGATGAAGGACACCATGTACACAACACAGACAGCCACCACCAGTGCAGGGAGCCAAACCCTTCAGACCAATCCCTATTTCAGCATTTCCTTAGGGCACCACAGAACTGATGGGGTCATCTCTTTTTTTTTCCAAAAAAGGAATAGTTTCAAAGATGTACAGTTCTGGTACAGATCAGCATTTTTATTTGGTTTAAATATGCTGTATATCAGATTTCTGCTATTTAAAACAAAAATACTTTTAGTAACTGCACTCATAAATCAAAATAAATGCATGGCTTTCTAACTCCCTGTACTAACTCAGCCCTTATTTCTGTTCCATATTTGTATCTCTTCTCATTGCACTGAAGATGACTAAAACTGAACAAGTTGATATAGTTAAATGAACATAAAGAAAGTGTGGTGTCATCTGACATTACCAAACAACTGAGTCAAAATACAATCCCTATTACAGATACACGAAATGGGTTAGAATGTAAATAATATAGAAATATTATAAAACAGAGCTGATAGGCAAAAGACATAAGCAGCATATTTACACCTGTTTCTTCCACTTTAAGGACATAGAAAATCAGAAAAAAATAAGTTGCTGTGCTGAGTTTCGGAGTCAGCACCATTGGCAGGGGAAACGGTCATGAAAAAATCTTACATTCAACTGGATTTTGCAATGCAAGTGTCCAGGTCACACCACAGTTCACAGCCATAAGGTCAAACAGCATTTGCAGTTTTATGTCTTTTGAAATGACAGAAGTGCTATCAGTGAGTCAGCTAAAAGTCTTACATCACAAACTTTTTCCTTCACTCCTTGAATCCTACATTTTCTTTTCCTTTTACTTCCTTCTATCCCAAAAATATCCAAATTGGTCAGCATGGCTGAAGTAAACAATCTAGTTTACCAAAGGTCAAGCTATCTATAGCAAATATTAAGTGATACAGGGACCAGCCCTTTACCCAACACATGCATTCAGCCTTTTCACTTAGTCACATGGAGTTCAAATTTGCAATGATGTAAGAAAGACATATAATTCAGACAAAAAATAATTTCAGCATCACATCATTTCTCATGGAGTCCTATTGCGTGCTGATATTTGCAACTGTCTTGCTTTTGCCAGCTGAGGCTTTTTTTAACCCCAGATCTTAACCTGTATCCAAGGAAAGATATTTTTACTGCTCATATTTTCAGAAGACTGATTAGTTTTCCAGAGCCCTTGTTAGAAAAAGTACAATTCAACATGGAGAAAAATCAAGATCCTCAGATGTATAACTGTGTTCTCTTAAACACCAGGTAATGCTTTGCCCCTCTTTGCTAAAAGGAAGAGAGGGACAGAATCAAATCTCTTTAGTATTCAAAAGGCTAATGACTAATAATATACTGAAGTGAAGACTCAGTGGAAAACAGAGAATCTGGGACACAATCATGAACTAACACATTTTGTGAAAAACTTACTGGAAAAGCTAAGGTCCTGCATGACAAGAAGGATGGCTTTTTTGAAGAAGAAGAAATATTGTTGCTAACTTCACTTGATTCTGGAACTGTGGTAGCAAAATGCTCACCTTCAAAAAGTGATTGTTAACCCCTGGTCGAGTAACAGCTCATTTGGAAAGCCACCTGGAAGTCATAAAACTTGACTGGACTTTGACTTGCATGACTCCTACAATTCAGATAAGCTACCTGGTTTCCAAAGGAGGTAAAGAAGGACCTCCCCTCCTCACAAGGGAGGTCACATGAGCATTTTTATCATCTGTCAGTGTGTTCAGGGAGCTCTAGCAACATCTGACTCTGTCAAGTATTTAGGAATTTCAAGTAAGCAATCAAATTAGTGCAAACTATTCTACTAAAAGCAAGGAAAGCAGCAGGGAAAAAAGAGCAAAACTTCTAAAGAATTGGCACAAGGAAACATTATGTAAAAAGAGGTGGAGTAAGAATAAAACCAGAAACTAGTAGACAATAAAAAATGGATTCAAATCCAATCCGTATGTTATTATTCAGGGCAAGCTCTCACTGAAGGCAGCAAAATCTTTGCCTGAGAACCTCAGATGTCTGAGAGATAAAATTTCTAGTTTTAATGAAGGTCTGGAAAGACCTTCACCCAAAAGAGCTAATATGTTGTCTGTGGGTAACTTCATCAGCTGCAGGGTAAGCTCTCAGCAAACAACAACATGAAAGGCAGAGCAACTTGAACACAGGCCTGTTAGTGGGAAATAAAGAAACCTCCCCCTAAAAAGTCCAGTCTCGGGAAGTTTCCAGGTAACTGGTTTGTGATATCTACCACATGACACTGCTCTCAGACTAACTGGGAGATTATGGCATGGGTGCGGCCGGCTCGTGTTCCTTGAGTGGTTTTATATCAAGAACATGACACTTTCTTTCAACAGCAGTTTCACATAAACTTAAAATCCATCCTCATGATTTGAAATTAAAGCAACCCTAAAAAGTATCTTTTAAAATGTTGTTATAGTAATAGTATCTACAAGGTTATATTCCTTATGCAGACATATATTCCCGATTCATACATATAATACTATTCCTAATGTTTGTAAAATAAATAAAATACACCAAAGCATAAAGCCATCATATTAAAAAAGCCACAGTGCAGTATCTGTCCAACTGTTACACAGGATCTGTTCCTTTAAAAAAAACAGCTTTGGGCTAGAAAACATTTGAGATTAATATACTGTTTCATGTGTAGCTAAAATAAAAATTCTATTTTTTTCCTTATCATTCTATCCTTTTTCTCGCTAATTTAGGCATTGCACAGCAGTAGGTATTGTGTATCAAAGGACACATGAATGAAAGAGAACAGGTACATTTACAGTCTTTCATCACAGACTGATTTGATGCAGGTACTCCTCGGTATCTGCAGGTCTGTAGTTGCATAAATAATTGCTAACTACTGAAAACCCACTCAAAACACAAGTAGTGAAATCCATATCATTAAATCAGAACATCAGAGACTTCTTTTATAAATTTTGTTCAGATCTCAGCAAGATTTGTAACAGCAAGCAGGAAAACAACTGTTCCTGTCCAAAATGTAAGTTTGAAAACAGACATAAAATCTAAGAGTAGATTGGTGGTTTAAAGAGCAATTAAATATTTATTTTCTCACACAGCTGAAGGAAGAAGAAACAGTTGTCATTGTTCTGATTGAAATTCCCAGTTAATCTGAAAATATATTTTAGTCTGGAAAATAAAAATTAAAAAAAAAAAAAAGAAAAAAGGAATTATATATCCTTCATTATTTATAAGCATCATCTTACCTTACATCTCTTGATGAGTTCTGTTTCTAGATGACTTTGGCAGGTATTTTATTTCAAAATTAGTTTCAGCAATACGTGCCATTACATCTGCCCTTTAAAATAAACTGCTTTTTCTCTTTCCGTCAGACAAAGTATGTGGCCCAAAAGAGCTGCAGCTCTTTCTCTCTGCTCCAGAGATTTCATAGACACTCAGAGGCTTTCTTTCCACTGTATGAAAGTTAAATCTGAGTAAGGAAGGCATTTTTCCTGTCCCGGAAATCAGCATAACCAAAACCAATGCTGAGCTAATGAGAAATGTTTCTTCCATGTGTTCTGCTTGGCAGGCACCGCGAGCCGTATCAAGGAAACACGTGATGTTTATAAATACAATATGGCTTATGTTGTCATAACCCCTCAATGACAAAAAGAGCATTAGAAAGAGCAGACAGCAAAACAGCAGGAGAGATGAGATTTGTATCATTTGGAAGGCTTCTCTCAGATAATAGCAGTATTAGCAATTGCCTTGTCATTTTGGGGTTTTTTTTTCTTTCTTCCCAAAAGGAAACAAAGTTTCATAGTAGTAGGATCAGTAAGGTAAACACAAGGCAACATATATAAATGCTGTCCTACAGGCATCCTAGCACTAAAATGCATTCTCCCAATTTATTGCTTGAATTATTTTCCAATAAATACTTTTGTTCTAAATACCTCTGTGTAATGCAAAGAGCTCTTATTTTTTTTAGGTGTAGTATGCAATGTAAAGATGGAACTGGGGCAGTATTTGCAACTTTTATGTTTACTGATGTTAAGATAAGCTATCCAATGAAAAGAAGTTAAAGATGCTGGATGTATGTTTATAGCTACCTTAAGAACACAGAATTATTCTGCTTTTATTATTTCTCTATTTTTTCTGCAAAGCAGCACTGAATTGTAGACTCCTTGGAAGCCTTAAATTCTTGGGCAGTTGTTTGAGTGTTTCTAGTACTTGTAGGGTATTTTTAAGTTCACACATTTCATCTAGCTCTAGAGAGTTAAAATATTAGCAGCCTGGTAACCAGTCACTTTCAAGGGAAAAATGAAAAGTTGGTGGTGTGCAATTTCAATAATAAAAGCTATTTAGCACAAGTGTACCCAACTTACCAAATGTCTGCCTCATTTTCCTGTACAATTCATTTTAACTTCTCTCGTCTCACCCTGGCAGCCAAGACCCCCACTGCTGTCAGGAACATTATCATCTTTTTGCCACTCTAACTCCCACAAAATGTGGCATTTCCAGGTACTCTGCAGTGCCTCAACTCAGCTCTGACTCAACTTGCCCTAATTGTTCTTTTTTGGAGAAACAGTCTAAAAAAAAAAACGAAACTCCAAAACACCTCAAAGCATACCTCAATACAACAACAGCCACAACAAGTATTCTTTGGATATTCTGACTTCACCCAGCAGAGATCTTATGCAAGTCAGACAATTAAATAAAACCATGGTAGGTCTAGGACACTTCAAAATAAAGTTTACCTCACAGACTTCAGGGCAGGTGGATGGGGAGAAACAGACTGTCAAGCAAAATAGCTACTAGTTTTTATGAAGTAAAAACTCCCTCCCAGTTCTCAAAATTGGCTGGTAAGTGAAGCCCAAAACAAACTACTGCATAAGCCAACATTATTAGTATCCAGCTGTGCCACCAGAAACACTGACTAGTTTCTATAACAGAAGGGGGAGATTGTAACTTGAGTTTCTAGAAAGTATTGTTGCACAGAGAGCTAGAAAGTGCTGATAAATGATACAAGCTCAGGTGAAGGAATAAATGAATGAAAGGAAGCTATATGAAGATACATTTTTCCAAAAAAAAAACCAAACCAAAACCCGGCTGTTGCACATTTACAGAGTATATTTTGGGAAAGGAAAAATAAAAAGGGAAGAGCACAAGCACAAATATTCAGTGAGACAGCACTATGAGGCTACTTCTTGCTTAGCAGCATTCAGCATGGCAGACCTGTCAAACAGACCATGCTCTTTGGGATGGACAGGGCCAATACCAGTAAGCAAGTGAGGCACTCAGAAGGAGCTCAAGAAAAATTTTCCTTCAGAGCTTGCTTGGACCCTCAGCCAATTCCCTTTTCTCAAACACAACCCACTCAGAAAAAAGCATGAAACAAAGAAGAGCAGGAAAATTAGAATTAATGAACACGAAAGCTGAATGGTTCAATAGAAGATCTGAAAGTTACAGATCCCACATTCTTCTTGGACATTTTGAGTCTTCTTGTCCACATGGATAATACTTAATACTTCAAGTGTTACTGCCAATTCTTATACAGGTCTAACATCTGTTTGGTAGTTAAAACAGGTGTTCAAGCTGGCAGCTAACACTATTTTCTTAGATTATTTTGGGCCAGTTACATGGAAATTACTATAAAGCCTGAACATCATCAAACCCAGGGAAAAACATTCCAAAGGAACAAGAAGACAAACAGTAGAAAAATCTGTAAAGACAAAACTTTCCCAATCATCAAGAAAATAAAACTTTAACCCACAGATGACAGGAGATACAACTGCAGACTATCACCATGGAAAAATATACTTACAATGAGTAATTCATTATATTCTAAATACTGTTTTTCAACGGTCTGACAGTCAGCTGCTTTTCTGTAGGTATTCTGAAACAGTTAACTGTGATGCCAAGCACACACTCCCTCCTTCCCACTGTAGTGAATTTAGCACTCATATATCATATGAAATTGATGAACATCAATTTGCCTAATGCAAAGCTATGCAAACATAAAAGGAGGGATAAGAAGCAAAGATTGTAGAAAAATCTTATGGGTACTCTGCAATAGCAGTACATAAAATATACATGCTTTTTGCATTTAGAACCCTCACACTTCCCCCTCCTTTACTCCTGTTTGCTAAGGAAAGAGGGGTAAATAATCCATCTGGTTATTGGTGGTTGTTTTCTGCTGAACTAATAACCTGTGTATCCCCAGGCAAATTTCAGCCAGATTTAACCAATGAGTAGAAACCATAAGACTACTGTGGCCCTATAAATTTTGCCAAATTAGTGATTTGATTGAAGATCCTACCGTACTTCTGCCAAAGAGAGAAATAGTTCCAGTGTGGGCTCCAGCTTTTTAGACTCCAGAGGATCAACACTGGAGAGTGTTATTACTTTGGGAAAAGCCTCTGTTAGGACCTCAGTGTTGCTGCATAAGGAAGAACCCAACCAAAAGACACACATCCTTAGAAAAACAGGTTTCAGTATTTCTGAGCTCAAGAAATCACTTGTTTCTACGCTCATAACTTTGAAGTGCAGAAGTTCACATAGATCAAAGGGAAGACTTTTTGCATGTTTCTCCACAAAGCCCCTATGAACATCCTGGCTCTGACTTCACCTCTCAGACCAGAAAGACAAGAAATCTTCCAGTGCAAAGCAAAAGCCAAATGAGAAAATAGCTATTTTGCTGGATGCACAGAATTTCAAAATGGTGTCTTTGCATTTCTGTAAAGTAAAACACAATATTCTGCCATGAAAACACCACCTCTGCAAAGGTCATCACTGTGCCACCATTACTTTTTAGTTATGGCCAAAAGGTGCTAACTCAGATATAATCAGGAGATGTTGAGTTTGCATATCTGTTGTACAACATAGGATTTTAAAATAAGCAGTTCAAATAATTGCAGTTTTTGCATAGAGGTAACAACTTGTGTTCCAAACAATTCTGCTAGGCAGCAAATACGTGGTAGAGGGCCAAATAAGTAATTTTTACTTTCAAATATATGTAGTTAACTACAATAGTTCCTTCAAAATGGCCTAGAACACACAGATAAAGCCACAATATACACCTTTAGCATCCACTGTACATGGAACAAGAACAGTATAATGTAACTTTGTAAAGCCACAGTTACAAGCATTAATGTCAAAATGCACGGTGACAGTATGTCATGCCTTTGAATATGAATGAGATGTATTGGATACATCCAGTTACTGCCACAGGAATATAACCAGAACTGAAGAATTTCAGGATGTTGTAGAATACACAAAAAACTATCACATCTTCCCTTTGAAGCACATCCATTTCCTTTCTCATGTTGTGTGTGCAGCAGTGTGAAAAATCAAGTAATTAGATTTCTGACCTATCCAAAGGACCATTTTATAATTGAAGTGCATAAATGAGAGGTGGCTGAGAATAGTGCCTGTAAATAAACTATTTCAATCTTTCTAAAATATTGTGGCCTTAAACTGTTGAAACACAAGAAGTACTTACACAAAATATTAGTAATAAAGCAGGGAGACATGCTCAGAATTGATAATGAAACTAAGTAGCAAATGCACCATTAAGGAAATCACTTCACAGGAAATTTGCTGGACAGTTGAATCAGCTTTGGAACACACATAAAAGCCACAAAGCAGGTAGGACAGTAGTGACATTCTCTTCTGGCCCCATGGAGTTAATTTGGTTGTACTGTTTCCTGTGGACAGAGCTAGGATGGGTGGGGAGGAGATGAGGTTGTGTAATCTCACACCAGCTGCAGGTGACATGGTGGCAGGGGTGTCCCACAGCTGCACCTCCTGCCCTCTTGGCACCAAGGTGGGAACCAACAGTGCAGCAAAAGACAGACACAGTGAGGGAGAGAAATAAAATGTTTCAAATGCATTCTCTGTAGCTTCCTAATACAAAATGTTCACCTGGAAATACAAACATACTCATCCTTTTTCAGTGCAGGTAGAAAATATAGAAAAAGACAAAACTATTTACACCACAATGGGTATTTACCAGAATTTCCTAACCAAAACCATCATTTACAAAGGGTTTCAGTAGACCTAAGTGAGGTACAGCTGCTCAGCCACTGGAAACCAATCCCTGCTGAAACTTTGCTGGAGTGTACTAACCCTATGCCATACTTCACTGTAAAGGGTTTGGAAACACAGAATAGGAAGCTGTAAATACTCTGAGTACTGTCTTTGTCACAAAATACATAATTAAAGGCTATGTTTTGCTTCACATGCTTTGCTGTATTGAAACAAGATCAAAAAGCCAGTTAATGCCCAGGGCAAATAATTGGAAAAAGAAATGCAGTTAAAACACATTGCAACAAGCATTATTTATTCCCTTTTCTGTATATGTGCCATACGTATACCCCTGATTTTCTGAATTGCTATGTACATATTAAATTTCAGAGTTTAAACATTTAGCAGAAAAGCTGGAGGAAAAAGGAGTAGAAATGCAGCATTAGTACTTACCCTTATATCTCCATTTACAACTCTGGAAGTGTGATTAAATGCATGTGCAGGGTCTTTGTTGTAAACTTTAAGGAAAGATCGGTCTTGAATATTCCTGGAATTAAAAGAATCAGCAGTGACAACAGATGAAAGCAGTTTTATTTACTTTGTTGCCTGAAAGTTTCAGGTAACAGACAAACATAGTAGATCTGCAGTGGATCTATAAGAAAAATGTAAACGCCATAACTAAGACAGACACAAACAAACAAAAGCCTACTTTGATTCTCTTTCCCATGGGAAGTATCATTCTTTCACTAGAACTCCACACCCACAAAAATTAGATAGTGTAAAGTTTCTTTCAAGATCCTGCCATAGAGTGAAAACACTTTGAAGACAATAGAACTTCAACATTTACACAGCACTCGAAAAGGATTTAGTTAATATTTACATGTTTTATTGTGCACTCAGCCCACATAAATTTTTGCTATTCTAAGAAGCGAGAATATCAAAAGAAAAGCAGTCTTTCTAACTGTAATGAGGAAATTTTAATTATCAGCTTGTTCACAAAGCTGAAAAAATCCAAAAAAGCTAAGAATTCAGTAGTAGATAAATTCTTCCTCTAAACTTTATCTATAATAAAGACAGTGTTTAAAGGGAAAAAGTATTGCAGAAACAAATTAGCAAAAATTTTGATGAAAGCTTACACAGAAATAGTTTAGATGAAAAGCCCTACAAGAACACTTTTGTTTTTTTGGACTCTACACTTTGTCTTTGATTAGTTAATTTTTTAACTACTACATTTAGGAAAGAGATGACAGTTTTTAATTTTGTTTCAAGACCTACCTTCCAATAATTTTATGGCTTTGACACTTGCCCTGAGCTCTGCTGATTTCTGGTTCACATTTAATCAGTAGCAAAGCCTCCAATCTATGCTCACTTACATCCTTTCAAAGATGCGATTCCTTTCATTTCCCTGTAGTGATCTCTAGAGAATTTACTTACACATGTGACTGAATTCCTTTCCTCCAGGTGCAGATACAAGTCTAGTGAACTGATCTTAATTGCTTGGATTATAATTTAAAAATGAAGGGAAGGATTGTTGGGCAGGTCCAATTTCTTTCTTACAATGTCATATTACATCAGTGATTGCTTTGAATGGGTAGCAAGTCAGAACTTGTGTTGCTGTTGTAGATGTCAAGTAGTCATTAAAGAAACCCCGCAGCTTGAGAGACAGATCAGTGTCTTAAGAGCTGGAGGGCTGATGAGAAGTTTAGTATTTATGAGTGTTTACTTGTAGACTGCATAGGAAAAGAGCTACCTTGCGGCAAGTTCAAGTTCTTCAATTATTTACGGTAACATAAACTGTTTTCCGTCTTGCAAATGTGACCCTTTTGCTTTGAGACCTGCACTGGGAGTCTCAGTTACCATCGTCTGCCTCAGACTTGGGACTATGTTCTTCTCAACACAAAGCAAGCTCTCTCATCTTCCATTCAAGAAATGGCATATTATTCATTTAATTACATTTTATCTGCTGTCTTTTCTGTCTGATGGCTATGAGATGGTACCTCAAACAACTGGAGTTTTTTAAAAGGCATTTTCCATAAATATTTCTTGTAGAAACATGACACTTAAAAGTAAAACATTGCTGCCAGGCAAAACACCAAAATACTCTGCATTTGATCTCTGATATGAACGTATTTCACCTCATGTTGTTATTCTAAGATAAACATTACTGATAACAGGTATATATTACTGTACATTTATTATTACCATAATTTGCATTACTGTAGCTCCCAGATGCCCTTGGCATGCTCAAAGGCCTCACTGATCTGTGTGTGCTGTGTAAACACCCCAGGAAGGCAACTTTTCACCAACTCACAAGGTGAATAGGAGTCACAAAAGACAACAGAATAGCTGCAGGAAGATAAGGGAACAAAAAGAACTCAGAAGATCATAGTCTCTCCAGCCAGAGGAGCAGTAAACAAATCCTGGAACCACTGGCATGCTCTGAGTAGGCAGTGGAACAGAGAGAGTGGGAAGGAGACCAAGGCAGTGGTTTTGCAGATGTCTGTGCTCCAAGCACGTTAGGGCTGCCTGAGAGAGAGGGAAGGCACTTGTTTGAGAATTAAAGATGTAGAATTCAAACTGGCATTATTCAGCAAGTGGAAGCAGATGGCACTTGGTACTCAACAAGGAATGAAAAGTAGCATTGAAGTGGGCTTGGAGGAGCCTTCATAATGAAGACGAGTGGTTTAAAGAGATGGAGAAGATACAGTCAGAGGACAAGTGAAAAATAAATGCATGCAGAACAGTCTGCTTGTCAAACTAGGAGAATGATCTTTGTTGCTTCATTTGAATGGGTAAGAGCAAGACAGATTACAGCAAGATTGCCCATTACCTGTGCCAACTGCCAAGAAAAGCCAATTACAGCAGCTGCTACTAAAAAGTTGAAGAATTACATGAGTGTTTTTTCTCTGTGTGATGGGAAATGAAAGGCTGTAAAATAGGGATGTTCTGGAGCAAAAATTTGAAGTCCACACTAGATGCAGAGCCCTGAAACACTTTAAGAAAAGACTGGACTAAGGTAGAAAGACAGGGCTTTGTCCCCAGTGATAAAAAAAGGGAAGAAAAATTAAAGAGAAGAAAAAGAAGAAAAAGAAGAGGAAAAAGAAGAAGAAAAAGAAGAAGAAAAAGAAGAAAAAGAAGAAAAATAAGAAGAAAAATAAAGAAGAAGAAAAAGAAGAAGAAAGAAAAAGAAGAAGAAAAAGAAGAAGAAAAAGAAGAAGAAAAAGAAGAAGAAAAAGAAGAAGAAAAAGAAGAGGGGAAGGAGTATGATGGCCTAATGCAAGGCACAGAAGAACATGGAGCAGCCTCTGAGGGAGATGGAGAGCTTAGAGACCTGACTGAAAACCTTCTGTTTAAGGCAAACAAAGAAGAGGATTGAAAGAAGATATGGCAAACAAAGGAGAGAAAAAGGATGCTTCATTTCATCTGTTCTCTGAGGGGAGACACTGACAAGATCTTGTGAAGAGTAAGGAAAAAATGGAGAAATGGTTGTGGAAATTATTCAAAGGTGGTGAAAATGCATATTATGGACTCCATTAACCTGGAATTGCTGAGGTTTCCTAAGTGAGAAGGCTGGCAGAACTGAAGGAGGGAATTTTGTTATGGAGGAAGTCAGCTGGATTGAGGGATTTCCTCTAGAAATGCATGACAATACAGGCATAGGAACAGAGGAAGCAGATGTTGGGGTTGAGCCAGGCCTGAGGCTGGCAGTGACGCCTGCAATAGGAGCGAGGGAAAAAAAGGTGGAGTGGCATTAGGATAATCAACAACTGCATTCTCAAGGGCATGAAGTCATAAACGGTTCGTCTGAAACTCAAGGGAAGATGGAGGGATAAAGGGAGAGAGGAGCCAATGGGATAGATGAAGGTTGGCAATAATGCACTTGGCAACAGAGATGTAGTAACCCCTATCATGATTCAATCAGTTAATCTGATCTTGTGAATAAAATGTTTGATGTATAAGAAACCTGGGTACATGTTGAAAGATGATGATGTTTGATGAAAAAAATCAGATGGGTCTCCACAAAGGCATTACAGTGGCCAAACAGGGGTGGGGCAGTCTGCAAAGCAAGTAAGATTAAGAGACTAGAGAGACTAGCTAAGTCCAAGAGACTAGCTAATGACAAGACACTGGACACACAGCCTGAGGAAAGCAAGACAGAGGTGAGAAAATGAAGTGTGTTGCTGTTCAAAGATTAAGAGCAGGAATGGGGAAATTGCATGGGGAAGGGCTAGGAAAGCTCCAGCTTGCTCTTTTAGCTACAGCATGGTAAGGAGGAGCACCCTAGCCATAGGATCTCCAGAAGAAACAAGGCAGCAGTGGGCAGTACACTTCTCTTGCACCACAAAGTTTTTTTGCATTGGTGGCAAACTAGCAAACAGCTAGAACAAACAGCTTTTCTGCTTTCTTCTTCATCTTCTTATGCTCCCCTGTCTATTTTTATCACAGTTTATTTATAAAGTGTAACATGTCTGTGGTGTACCTGAGAGCTTTATTTATGCATGATTTGGGACTTTCTAGGGACCCCAAGACCCTGGAACTTCTGCTGAAGAAACCTGCTTATGAAGAAGCTGCACTCCCACAAAATAAAGGATAGAAAGGTGAACCATTTATTGATCAAGCTCTGAATTACTGAAGTGACTGCATCAGTTGCTGCATCCTGACATGTAAGAGGAAGGTGCAGCAGTGGTCACCAGTGCCACAGAGCTTTGCCTATGTTAGATGGCTCAGCTGGCACCGTTGTGAGGACATGAGTGACATTCATGTTTGCTACTTCAGGCTCATGAGATCAGGCTTTGCACTCCCAGCAAAGAAACAACCCAGCTTTTCTGCAAATGTTTATTCTGTATTTTAAAAGATCGTGTCTCTGTTAAAATTCATATATTCATTCGCATATTAAATAGGTGAACCTTTGTATATTATACAAATATTTCAACACGTCCTGCCATTTATCAGTGGCTTGTGCAATGGATATTGCACCTAGAGCTAAAGGTACTGTCAGACCAGACCTCCTGGATTACTCAGACACCACTGAACATGCCTTATGTGTCAGGCCACTCTGTCAGATACTTATCAACCCGATTCCTTTCTATTCTATAAGTGCACAACAAAACAAAAACCAGAAAAAAACCCCAACCCCATGAAGCCAGTAGCTATAATTCCATGTCTTACCTCACATCACACAATTCATAGTATATGTTTCTGCTCTCATCCTTGATGTAAATGGCGACGCTGGGCGATTCCAGCATTTTCATTGTCAGCTGCTGGGGGAAGGCACTTACAAAAAGGGCACGAATTGTGTCTGTGCTTGTGATTTCATTTGGCATCCTCAACTGCTTTGTTTCGTCTCCATACTGAAGATACAATACACCTGCAAGCAAATGTAATAGGAAGTTACATATTCTTAAATGCACAGTAATGGTCTGGTTTCAAAGTCTATGTGGAACACAGACCAAGCTCATAATGAAAAGAGAAAAACCAACTGACACCCTTTTAAAAATAAAGCACATATGTAATTCTCCTTTTCAACAGCCTATTGGAATAGAGCATAGAACAATGATATGGTTCAGCCTTGAAAAATGTGCTAATGCCAGTACTGAGATGCCTCTTACTGTACTTCAGTTAGATAAACCAGAATTTTACCTTACAAATCCTAATGGAAAATCTCAAACACACCAAGTTTGCTCTGTATTGGAAGTTGTGGGTAAATCACAAGGTACTTTTAAGAAAAGTAGCTGAGGAATAAATTTATCCTTTTATAGCACCCAGTTTTCCTTATACATAACCTCACACAGTTACCAATAAAACCAAAATTTTCATTTTAGCTCAAGGAATTTTATATTCACAGTTCAATTTGTTGGCATTATATAGCATAAAGCCTCAGGTGAAACTCCTGCCAGGAGTAAAACTGAGGTACCACACAAAAAACACAAGAGCAATTTTGGAACCTTTCAGTTTCACAGCACTGTTAATAATCACACTTTTAGTGCTCAGGAAGAAACATAAGTAATCTTAAATGCCAAATTGCAAAATACAGACATTGATAATTCCCTCAAGGCAGAACACCTTTCTGATATAGCTATTTTCAGGGAATGGGAGGCTGTGATATGCTCAATAATGGAAAGAAACATGAATAATACAGACCAGGGACTGAGGGAAGGGATGTGAAGTACCTCTCCCATGTTGCCTGTGCTGGCCCTGCCAGGCCAATGCTGTCCCTTGTACAACCAGCAGGTGCCTGTGCTCCACTGGCCAGTACTGCATGAGTGTGGCTCATGAGCATTGCTACAGCCCAGTCCCATGCCCTCGTGACCTCCAGAGCCCTCAAGGACTAAAGCACTCAGGAAGAGCCATCTCAATCAACAGAAGAAATCAGTCTGGACTCGATGGTGTTCATGAGTTCTAACCATGCTGGGTCTGGCTCCTAAAGAAAACCAAAAGATCATTCTCATTGGAAATGCCCAAAAGAGGACCTCCAGTGTGGAAGGTTTATTAGGACCTGCACAGCAGAAAACAAGCTGCCACAGGACTGCAACTAAACCCATTTCCTGGTATGTACAGCACTAGGGAGAAGGCTCAGAGCAAGTGTTCAGCTGAACTACTTTGGATACAAGGAGATGGGGACTGGTAAGCCCAGCTGAGTGCACTGTGCTGTTTCTGAGCCATCCCTGGTGTCTCTGTACAACACTGCATTGTCCCAGGAGGAAACACCTTGACTGTCTTGCTGTCTGTACGAGATGGAGCAAGCACAGCTTTCACAGTGGTGTAAAAAGATGGCAGATCACAGAATCACACAATGGCTGAGGTTGAAAGGAACCTCTGGAGGCCATCTGGTCTACCCCCACCCCACTCAAACAGGGACAGCTACAGCCACTTGTGCAGGACAATGTCCAGACAGTTCTTGTATCTCTTCTATGACAGACTCCACAGCTTTTTGGGGAAACTTGTGTCAGTGCTTGGTCAATCTCACAGTGAAGAAGGGTTTCCTGATATTAGGGGGAATGTCATACGTTTCATTTGGTGATTACTGCCTTCTCACTGGGCTTGAATGAAGAGAGCCTGGCTCTTCTTTGCCCCTCTCTTCAGGCTCTTTTGTACATTGATGACATTACTGCCCTTGAGCCCTCTCTTCTCCAGGCTGAACAGTCCCAGCTCTCTCAACCTGTCAGAGCAAAGATGCTCCAACCAAATTAACAATCCTTGTGACCCTCTACTGGATTCTGTCCAGTCTTGGGAAGATTCTGTGCTGCCAGGCCTTTGCATCGACCAATAATTAACACAGGTGGGCTAAAGCCTGGCAGAGCATTTTACACAACCTGAATTCACCACAGCAGTTGCACTGTAGATGCACTGTAATGTTGTTCTCCCATGACCAATATATTCAGGAGAGTTGGGAACACAAGGCCCTCAGTGCAGTTGCCATCAGTCATCAGCAAATCTCAGCAAATCACAAAATTCAGATGGTAAGTCAGTGAGTCACACTTGAAAGTCATCAGCAACAGGATGGGCACTTGATGTTGCTGAGATACAAACACTGGGCAAAAGCAATGGGAAAAGCTGAGGTCCTAGAACACAAAGGCAATTAATTAAAAGAAGAGAAGGCATTTCAAGATAAGATGAGCCCTGTTTCCCCTTAGTCTTTAATATTTTTGTCCCTATGTTGTCCATAATCGCTATAAGGGGGGCAGAAACAGTCAGATGTTCCTACAATCAGTGGGTAATTGTGCTTGCACTTAGGGAAGGAAGATGTTAATTTTCCTGAATACTAAACAGACTACTCAGCATTACCTAACTATTATTTAATAGTAGGCTGCTTTTATAAAATAAAGCTGTTAACTTAATCTTCATATTGTTATCAAAAACTGATATATCTTTCTTCATTAATGTTGCAATCAAACCCCATATGAATCCTACTAAAAATTTCCATTTTCCTTTGTCTGGAAAAACTTTTTCAGACTGAAAGTAAACTAGCTTTCTTTCAAAGACTGAGAGGAGTTTTCCTATGACCTTTTATTTCTAATGCCAATATTTAATGAGCTATTAAACTATTTTTCTCTTTTTTATTATAATTTGGGACATAATTTATTTCTTTATGTTTTTCTAGGTAAAATTGTCATTTTAGTGCTCAAATATTCTATGCAGCTAAACACTCTTTAGGATTCAGAAACTAACTACATTTGTAAAAAAAATTAAATAACTTAATGATTGCATTTATTTCACTTTTCCAAGATATACATATTCATTTTTGATGATAGCTTTCAGTTATGGAAAAACTTTTCCCTATGAGGAACATAAGGAACCTTCTATGTTTTGGCATTTAAACTTTCTTGGATTTAGTGGCAATTTTTTTTTTGCTAAAAAGATAGGCTTTGCATATCAGCTTTGCAGTTGGGTGTGACTCACTTTTCTGCCCAGTTTAAAAGTTAATGCAAAGTTTAGAAATGCTAGTTTTGCATTTCAGACCATTAAAACCACACTCAATATTGAGCTACTGAAACCATTAACACAGAATAAGTGGCAGAGTTGAAAAATCTTCCTTACACACAAGTCAAAATCACTGCAGAACAGTCTTGATTCTGCCTGTGCTTCAATGCTCCCACAAAATACTGATCCAAGGCAAAATCACAGTTGTCCTTGAGTCCTGAATTTTCAAAGTAAATATGCATATTATGCCTTAAAACAGACAGCTTAAACTTTGAGCAATGTTTTGGCCCCAGTCTCACTTGAGAGAGAAAAGATATTTTCAAAGGCATAATAAATTCTTTTTTCTTTATTCTCCTTCAAATCACATGCCCTTAGAAAAAAACTACTGCCTTTTGTCTTGAGTTGTCTGATCCATATCATGATACAGCAATGCTTTAGGGCATTTCCTATTTGACAGAACTAACTGCTCAATTCTAAAAATACATCTTGAGCATGACAGAATAAAGAGACTCAAAATCCATTAGTTAAAATCATTCACAATATTTTTCTTCCACACATTGCCCGGGTGAATTCTGAACACTGACAATACCCACAGGTTCCACTTCATGTAAGCTGCTGGAACTCTGAGGTGTGTTTTACCTTCAGCTAAAAAATCACTCCCATGGAGACTAAAGCAAGAAGAAATACAATATAACTTAGACATGGTTTTTGTTAGGGCACAGAACATGTCAGCAAAGCTGCTGGAAAGACAATTAAACACAAGGGACGTTCCTGTCTCCATGTACCCTCAAGTCCCTCTTGCGCTTACTTACGCTTCTGTTACAATGGATTTTCCTGAAACATGAAGATTGTGCCTGTTTTTATACAACACAGATCAAAGAGGACTATGGAATTCCCTGCTACTCTAGGACAACACGTACGAAGATGGCTGCGAATGAGGTAACGACACCACCCAACAGTTCTGAAAACGCACATCAGACAATGCTGTGGCTCCCACTTCCAAGAGCTCTGAGGCACTGCCAGCCCTGCACTGTCCTACAGCTACAACACAAACTATTAAGTTAAGCCATCCCCTTTGTCTTGTAGTATAACTTAGCTGCAGAAACACCTCTGGAATTTTTGATCGTTCTTCGCCCTACAAGCAACAGACCACAGACATAAACACCAGCACAAAACGTTTACATGTAGGCCTTAGTAACGTAAGCCTTGTAACAAATTGCTTCACAACATTCCTGTCAACAAAGAGGTATGCTTTATAGAAGGGAAATTAAACACCCAAGAGGCAAAAAAACATGTTCAAAGAAAGGTTTATAAGCATCAAACCCAGATCTGATGATGATCCTGTGAACACACCACATGATTGCCCTTTCCTTCCTTACATACAGAGCTCTTTCAAAACACAGTATTTTCTCTGCCTCTTTATCAATGGTCAGTGTCAGGATGTGCAAAATATTTCATCATTTCTCTGAGGGATGATCTACATGAAGCACAACACAGTGCAATGAGAGATGCAGAGTTAACCTGATCCGGGTGGCTGAGCCCATCAGCGCTGGGTTGGGATGTCCAGGGCAGCCCTCCTGTGCCTTTAGCCAGCACAGCTCTGAGCTCAGGCACACACACACCACTCACAAAAAGGGGCTCAGCTCAGACAGGGCTGCTGAGCTGCAAAACCCACTTGGGAGCTGAGGATATGCCCTCACAGTGTGATGGTGAATCTCACCTGAACACACGGGGTCGAGGCGGGCTTTGGAGCACGGAGCTGCATAACCACCACAGGGCTGGTGCAGCACCCATACTGATAACACCATAACTCCTGAGTCACAACTGATAAAGGTTTACTCCTTATGGCAAGAGCTGATGTCATGCAGGTGCCAGGAAACCACCCAGCTCACATCTCTCTCAACACCTCCATCACATACACAGTGCTGACCTAACCCTGACTAAGCAACACGTTATCATGGTTCTATTGCTAACAATGATCTCTATGCAGGGTAGCTTACATACTTAGGAGGACTTTAATCACAATTAGCTTTTGTTTAAAGAACAAAAATTATCTTTAGAAATACATTATTTAAGAAAGGACAGTTAGGCAAGATGTCTTACAAATTTCTGCATAGATACTTCTTGAAATATCTTACTGGCATTTGGCAATACCTTAATCCAGCTGAAGAGAAGTATTAACTGATGATGAAATCTGTATTTGGCTGGTGTAGGATGCTTGGGCACTGGAGCATTGAAACCTTCCCACAGAACCAAAAACCACTGGCATGAACAAGGCACTCCTACTCTCTACTCCTACTCTCTTCCAACACAGCTATTGGAAATTCTGTGTCGCATCTGAAAATTTCTAGTAATAGTAAAGCTGGTTAGACTACAGCAATCAAAACCTGGATGCATTGAGAGCTCTGGACCTTCTTGAAATACAAGGTGCAAAGCATGGCATAACTAAAATGGGGAAAATGCCACTAGATTAGTTTCCCTCTTTAACCATATTTCAGTTAACTATATATTTTTGAGAAGATAGGCAATCTTTGTCTTTTCATGCTGCTCTAGCTTGATCTTCTACCATAAGTCCATTGAGTCACTATCTCTGTCTGGACATTCCCTCATGCTGAAGTCAGCAGCAATGGTAACAAGCAAAAGTGAGAAAAAGCATCCTTGTTTCTTACTTATACTTATGTCAAATCATGACTTGAGACTTGCATGAGTTTTAAAAGCTAAGGATAATCTTTAAAGTCTTACTGAGAGCTATTCTTATTGGGGCCAGACCTTTCCTCAAAAGTGCAGTTTTAAATTATAATTTCTTTTAACTAAGATTTCAAGATACCTCAATTTTTTCTTTGCTTTTGACAAAACTGTCATATATAAGACTGTAAGGATGGCATAGGCCCATATTGTTCTCTGTTCCCCACCCCTCCTTCTCCCCCCAAACTATCTAATAAACAGAGCAAACACATATCACCAAATTCTGCCGAAGTTATGCAGACACAAGTTTATTACAGTACCAACTCTTGCAGCATGGAAGAAATTCCTCAGTATTAAGGTCTTACTTTCCATACCCTCAAGACTTAACTCTCCTATTTCACCACACAGTTTCAACTAGTCTGAGGTCATTGCCATGATCCTTCTGGTATTTCTAGCCTGAAGCTCTCATAATAACTTCTGTTACTACTCCCTCCTGAAAATCTGTCCTCCACATTCAGAAAATGATCTATAAATATACTTAGCTGTCTTCAAGTACTAAGAGAATAAAAAAGTAGATATTTTAATGAATAAAAGCAATTATGTTTTTTCTTTTTGCACAATAGTCTGAAGAGATTTGTTCAAAGTATTAAGTTTGATAACTGTTTGATAAGTTTCAATAAAAACAGGAACTGTTTAATTTAGTCCAGTATTACATTTTACTGCGATTTCATTTTTCTCTGCTACTTAAGTGACTTGCAATAATTTGTTACTTAATGAAAAAGACAGATGGAAAACTCATAGTCACATAAATTTCCTACCAAAATGTTATGAAAAATAAAGGTTTTTAACTGCCACTAAAATACTACCACCTTTCTACAAACAAATGCATTCAGCTAAGAAGAATAAGTAAAAACAAAAAAGAAAATGGACAAGTTTTTTAACCTAAAGAAAACCCAATACTTTCCCCATCTGATTCTTGATAAAACCTGTGAAAAAGCCTATTGTCAAAAGGCAACTTTGTCTATATACCTGTATCAGCAAGTGCATCTACTGTGAACAGTTACTTCTATGATCTAGAGATTCTGAGAGAACATTTCAGTTTAACCTACTTCCCCAGGTGGAAATCAATGTTCTGGCAGGATCACTTTCGGACAATAATTGTATTCTGTTGCACAGAATAGCCCAACGGAACATCAAGTATGAAAAACTGGAGTTTTTCATACTCCGAACTGGCAAAAAAATGCCAGCAAATTTGGCAAAACGCAAAACCCCTATGCTACTGAATGAAAAAGTATTTTTAAAAATTACAACTGAACAACTCAGTGAGATGAACAAGTTTCATATGTACCAGAGCTATTTTTCAGTGGGCCCCTGCAGGCTTTGCCATGCTGCATTTACTGCAGTTCACATTCACCAGTTTAGCACAGTAAAATCAGAGAACTCCACACACACAGGCACAGGAATGCCCATGCAGGCTCTGCTTTAGTCCACCAGAAGCTGAGCCCCCTGACCTCTGAAGAAGCCAGTAAGCCATGGCTGGCTCCCAGCCAAGGGTGCCAAGCTGACCAGAACAGTTTCCAAGGATGTGCCTGCCAAAGGCTACACAGGTATGTGAAGTATTTTAAGGCCACTCTAGTTAAGTATGAGGCACTGTAGTTAAGCTACATAGGGGCGTTTTTGTTAGTAACTTTTAAATGGGCAAAAGCAAAAAAGACAAGAAAGTATCAATTAAATTTCTTGGAATACTTGTCCTCTTGAACAAACACGAAATTTTCGTGTTTGGGGAATAGAGAGATCCTACCTAATTGTATTTCCTTTGTGTATAAATCAGCTGTATCAAACTCATTATTTAAGTAATAACTATTTTTATAAACCCTGGTTTTTAGTACTAAAACAGGTACAATTGATGTGTTCAAGGGCAGAATGTGACCATTTTAATAATCCATAGCCATGAAGCATTAAAGTCATGTTGGCCATGCATGCCCCTGTAATTTTGCTCCATTTACCAGATGGTCTGTATTTACAGCAGGAATTATCTTCAATACTTCTGAAGTTATTTAATTTCAAAAATGTTCACTTCTGTCAGTAGCAAATTTAGGGGTTAGGGCACCACACCAAAAATTCACCTCTGTGGGCTCTAACAAGCAGCTTGACTTTGGGTGAAGTCCTCACAAGCTACTTTAGACAGGCTCTTGGAACCAAGACCTTCACTTGCATTATTAAGAAGAAAAATGCCAAGAGGCCATTTCCTAGACTCATGCCAATTTGTCATTATCTTTCATGCACTGGGGAACCAAAACTAGACACAGTGCAACCTCACAAATGGTGAGAAGAGGGGAATAATTACTTCCCTTGACCTGCTGGCTAAATTTTTGCCATCGAGAGCTATGCAGCGTTCCCTTGCTGCAAGGACATGCTGCTAACACACAGTCACCTGTCCCCTTGTTGTCATACCCTAAGTCCTTTCTGCAAAGCTGCCACCAAGCCAACCTGTCCTTGTCAGTATTACTGCAGGGCTGTTCTGTCCCTGATGAAAGGCTTCATTTGCCTCTCTGGACTTTCATGAAGTTCCTGCTAGTCCATTTCTCTGGCTCATTGGGTCCCAGTGAAGTGGCCATCTGACTATTCAGCACATCAAGTGCTCTCTCAGTCTCAGTGTCAGAATTGACCCTACTGCTGGTTCATTCCATCCCAACAAGTTTCTGATGTCAAAAATCACTGGCCCCAGAGTCCAGCCCTGAGGAGCACAGTTAAAACCCAGTTACACACCCTGGAGGCCACCCCTACCTTCCCCCATGTGGCTACAAGGGGGCTATGAGAGATATGAAAGGCCCTGTTAAAGCCAAGATAAACAACACCCACGCTCTGCCCTCGTACCCACAGATGGTCTATTCATCAGAGAAGGTAACTGGGCAAAGCAGTGGTACAAGCACCTATCTCCTACAAAACAGCTGAGTAGTTAAAAATATATCCAGAAGGGCTCACATCTTTAGAGTTGCTCAGACCATTGCCCCTATTGTCCAAGAGAGCACCCTAATCAGTGAGCTATCAACAAGCTTCTGATGCAGTGATTATCCTCTTATCCTGCTTGAATTGGGTACTCTGTAGCCAGAAATGCAGAAAAGAGATAGGGAACAAGAACTAGTACAAGAGACAGTCTTGTATGATACCACAGAGATGACATTCTTTCCCTCTGGGAACAGAAACTTGAACTTAGGCCCAGCATAGTAACTATGCATTAGAATCACTACCTAAATATATAAACAGTACTGGGAGCAATGATTAAATCCAAGAGTTGTGCTCACTCAGGGATTTGCTGTCAGCCCTGGCAGCAAATCCTAAATACAATGCACTGAGGGACAGGCTATGCTTCTCTCCTTGGCTGAAGCCTTACACTTCTTAAAATGCATGAAATTGCAATACACTTATTTCCTTTGCATGCCCATGTCAAATGGAAGGCTCTGGTGTTCGTGTACCTTACTGTATTAGAGGCAGACTAACAAATTTTAACACAAAAATTAACACAAAAATTAGATCAGATTCATCCAAGTGATAGCTCCTGTCCTAGATACAGCCCATGGGACAGCTCCATCTGGCCTCCTACCTTTCCTCTGAAAGAAGCAGGCCTGTACAAGTTACTCCAGCTGCCAAATCTGTCCTCCAGCAGACACCAAATGCCAAAGGCTCAAATTGCAGCTGCTAAATAAGAATATGAAGTGATGGGAGAGCTGGATAAAGACATTGCACCTTCTGTGAGGCCATGATTTGGGATAAAGAGAAAAGCCACTGCCACGCTGACATATCTTTATTCAGTTCATCCAGGTTGTACACTCATTACCTCTCCTACTGTCTTCACCACTTTTCATTCTGATTTATTCATGTTGCAATGTTCTGAAATAGGAGTATTTTGTCACTATGTATTACCCAATACAGTGAGGCACTGGTTTTGTTCAAGGCCCTTTAGTATTATTGCAGTGCAAATAAATAATAAAGGTTGCATTCAAAAGTCATTTAGCAGATATAGCAATGACAGACACAGACTTACCTAAGTTTGTTATGTATACTGTACATCTTCTACTCCAGTATCACTGCAATGAACCCATTAGATCCATGCTGATACAACTGGCTGCAGCAAAATTCAGCTCTAGTGTGACACAGCATCTAAAATGTCCTGCATATCAGCTTTTTGGTGGTGGACAGAATGTGCCTCTGTTGAGACAGTATATACTAAATAGTATCTTGCTCCTTGGAAGCATTTTGTTCAGGTTTCCCCTGTACATTTTATTACAGGAGAAAGAAACTCTTAAGTAAACAGTAATGGTGGGTACAAGTGCTAGCCTGGGAAGCCACATATTTCACTCTTTCATATGCCTGCCTTTCACATATCCTGTAGAGACAATAAATGAAACAGAAAAAACTCTGATATGTCAATATCATTGTTTACATTCTTTTACTCTTTTGTTACAAAACATTTCAGGTAAGAGGTGTGTGTTTTCTTCTTTCCAAGTCCAAAACCTTTAGGTATTATAATTTGAAGAAATGGGAAAGAAAATAAAGTCTAGGAAAGCTGGAAGGAAAACTTGAGCTACATTAGAGTATTATAATTTCCTGGGGTCTGTGTTTCAATTCACTAATTGGAACTAGTTGTTTCAGGCTGTTTTTCCTATAGAGCTGTCAGTCCCTGTGAAGCTATTTGACCACGACAGCAAATACTTACATGACCTTTTTGCATGTTGGCTGCTTTGCATACACTATAAAAGGCAAGATAGGGAAAATTCTTTAAGATGACTGAATACATTAAAGTAATACTCAGCCTTAATTTGAAATGCACTTCCCAGGGAGTTCCTCTCCCATGAACTAAACCGAAATTCTTGCTGACTTCATTAGGCTTAAATCATGCCCTAAGGAATCAGAGGGCAGTGCCACTACTAGCAAATCACAGGTTTCTCATTTAAGGTCTATGGCCATTCACACATCTTCTGTCTGATTTTACATGCCTATTTTAATTTCTAGCTCATAAACAGTAAATAACAATGAATTAGCTCCAATGTATTATATGTCTACCTTTAGAATTTATATTTTTCTCTGTGTATCTTACAGTATCTTGCATACACATGAATAGAGAGTTATTTCTACTGCCAGCTGAAAAACAATGATGTGTCTCTCTGCAAAGGTTTTGCTATGAGTGAAATTGTCACTGTGGCCCTGACTTTCTTTTTTAACAGGCTTTGAGAAACATATGGAAGAAATGCTATGAAAGACTGAGGCGTTACAATTATAATCAGTAATGGCATTTCCATATAAGGTGGCAGCAAATGAATTAATCAGACACTAAAATCTGTGCCTGCCAAAGCTTGGGTTTGGGGGCTAATAAATAATAATCAGAACACTCCATGATTGCTTAAGACCCTCCCCATGCCAATCCTTAAGCACTTGTATAATTCTACTCCTTTATGTAATCCCTCCAAATGCAAATAAAATGCAAATGTTGGCAGGTTCAGACATTTCTGAAGAGGCCTTTTCACACCACCTAACTTCAGGCACAGGTTTACCAAAAGGGAGCCCAGTTATCCTTTGCTCCTCATCCATGTGGGCTGGGGTGGCTGGGCACCCTGGCTGGGGCACCCACAAAAGATGATTGCAACCCTTGAGCCATAAAGCTTCATCCTCCTCAGCCACTCTCAAACCCAACTCTGTGCATTTATGGAAGTCTCCTCTGTACCACATCCTTCCTCCATCCACCCCTGCATGCACAGCCCGATCCTGCAGCTATTCCTGCGATGAGAGGCCGTGATCACCCCCTGCATCGACTGCCCTGGTCACTCCATCACCTCAGTGATGCCAGTGCCTGCCTTACAAAGGGTGCTGCGCTTGTTTGGACAGATGCAGCACATGAGAGACCACAAGTGAAGGCATTTGTCAGCCCTCATTCCGCTGAGGAGGCACCGCAGCCGGCACAGCGCTGAGCTGCAGCGCGGGCACCGGCGCAACCTCGCTGGATGCCTGTCAGGTTCTGCTTCCTCCAGGCAAATTGCAAGTGAAGTTTGCTGAAAACTTTTGAGCACTTTCCAGGTTTCAGCTGATTCTCATTGACAGTTTTGCTAGATAATTTTTTTCCCACAGTTATCGCACTGGAAAAGCTCCCAGCTTTCAAATACCTATTTTAAAATACATTTAATTTTCTGTTGCACAGTGAATTCATTTATTTCAATATCTTAGTTTATCTCCAGGCTGCACAATGGTAAAACAAGTGTTGATTTCTAGTTTTCTTAGCCGAGAAAGACCTTAATTTCAAAAGCTGTGGCTGAAATTTTAAATGGGCCCACAATAGGAATACTGTTTTCTAGGTCAACTCCACATGAATACCATGTCCTGTTAGGTTAGTCCTGACTGACAAACCCATGACAGTGAGGTAGCCAAAACGCATTTGTGTTACTCCTTTTCAGGCTCCATGTGAATTCAGACCACAATTTGAAAACAAACTGACTCATATATAGCTAGTAAATTAGAAACCCACAGAACAATTAGAATTCCAAAAAGAAAACATCATTTTTTTAAAATGCACTGAGATATACAATGTAAAATTAATAGAAGTTTACAAAAGTTAATTATTCTCTTCACTGAAATTATGTTTGCTGAGGATCAAAACATAATTTTTATTTAAATTATATTAAATTAAATTAATAGACATGGAACGGGAGGTGATGATACACAGATTATTTAAAATCATATGAATAGAAGTACGTTATGATACTTTTAAAACTGAAGTTATAAACAGTTTCCTGTTTTTTAAAAATAAACATTCCCTTTTTACACTTGGAAATAAAAAGGACCACAGCATGCAAAGCATCTCAACAGTAAAATTTCAGAACATTGCTGATGGTGTTGTTAGAACACAGTGGCAGAAGAGATCAAAAAGGACACTATTATAAAAGAAATGCACATAATATTAACAATAATATAAAACGGAATTATTTTGGAATACTTTTTATCTTTTAAAACAAACTATTTGTTATTAATTGGTTCCTGGAACTACTTGAAAAAGACAGATTGTGGGGTGATGACAATATATTACCTCCTATTTGGCTAATATGATAATCCCTTAAGCCACACACATATCTGTGACCCCTCCTGCTATACAGAGAGAAAAGGCTTATTTTGTTCATTTCAAATCTAAAAACTCTCAACTGAAATGCTTCATATTACATTGCTTCCCTGTTGTTTGTTTACTTTTTTCTTTCTCCTGCATTTGGCCTGTTCATGATGGGATAAGCTGGAACCTTGTCTCTGGCACATGAAAGACAGTGTTTTGCAGGGTCTGAAATCCTGGCCATTAAATAAATTAGTGTATCTCTGTGTGGCTGTCCTCCATTAGGGCCTGGACAACACATTTCAGTACATGCAAGATATGCTAAAAAAAGGTTTAAGAATGAACTACTTAACAGTGAACTTATGGTCCTCTCTTCTTAGCATCTTACCAAAACAAATGGTCCTCCCATTGAACTGCAAAATTTCAGGGCAGAAATGGATGGTTCCTGGATGAGCAACAAGTGGTTATGGCAGCACTTCTCATCTGGAGAAGAAATGCCATGAGGGAAATGACGGGCCCAAGAAATCAGCTATGGCCTGGGGGAAGCAGATAGCAATCCTTGCTCTCATTTCCAACACAAGGACTAGGGGCATAGCTTAGAGCTGATAAACAAACACAAAACAAAGCAACAGGGAAGTAGTGGTCAGGCAGTAAACAGAAACTTGCTGCCAAAGTCACAGATGCACTGTGGAGGATGTGAAAAATTTACATGGGAATCAAAGGTGGACTGAACAAATGCCTGGAGGAGACATCTCTTGATGGTTATTATACAGGTAGAAACCATAACCAGGAAATCCCTAAGCTGAAGATACCCAGAGGCTGAGAACACCTGGGGGAAGGATCACACACACACAGCAGAGGACTGGGAGTTGTTTCAGGACAGCCAGCACATCACCAAGGGCAAGTCCTGTCCGACCAAGCCAGTGGGCTCCTGCAATGGGCTTCTACAGCAGTGGACAAGGTAAGGGCTACAGATGCCCTTTATATGGACTGCTGTAAAGCCTTTGACAGGGTCCCCACAACATCCTTCTCTCTAATAAATTAGAGAGAGATGGATTTGACGAGTGGACTGTTAGATGGATAATTAAGTGGTTGGATGGTCACACCCAGAGGGTAGTGGTCAATGGCTCGGAGTCCCAATGGGCATCAGGGACAAATGGACCTCAGGGTCTGTATTGGGACCAGTGTTATTTAATATCTTAAAAAATTACACAGATGAAGGGATTGAGTGCACTCTCAGCAAATTTGCAGATGACACCCAGCTGTGTGGCACTGTTGACATGCCTGAGGAGCAGGATGCCATCCAGAGGGACCTGGACAAGCTCAAGTGGGCATGTGGGAATCTGATGTGGCTTAACAAGACCAGTGCAAGGTGTCCTGGGTCAGGGCAACCCTGGTATCAACACAGGCTGGGGGAAGGACAGAGCGAGAGCAGCCCTGCCCAGAGGGGTTTGGGGGTGCTGATGGATGAGAGGCTGGACATGACCCAGCCATGGCACTCACAGCCCAGAAAGCCAAATGTGTCCTGGGCTGCATCAAAAGCAGCGTGGGCAGCTGGTCAAGGGAGGGAATTCTGTCCTTCTGCTCTCCTGAGACACCACCTGCAGTGCAGTGCTGCTTACAGCTCTGGGATCCTCAGCCCACACAGTGGGGCCGGACTGTGAGTTCCAAAGGCTCAACTACTTAACACGGACAAGGATCAGCTCCTTGTTTCCAGCCCCACTCCTCTTCACTTTTCAGCTCTGGGAGAGTAAGGGATCCCTTCCAGCCCTGTTTTCTTCACACTTGTGTTTGTCAGCACAATACTCACGGCAGAAACTGTCTTAGATTATTGAGGGACGAGTAAACCACTGTGACAAGCTTACAAGCATGGTATGATTTACAGTCCAGTGTTTGATTTATGTCACTCTCTATATTGGGAGACGAGCCTACAGGAAAGCAGCATTTCAGTTTATTACCTATGAGCAAAACCTGCCTTCCTCAGCAATCCACACATGAGTTACGTGCCTTCCCACAACACTTTAACTGCCCTCTGGTGTCTTCCCCCAAAAAAACAGCCTTTACTCCTGCCATCCATCAGCTGAGCAGAGTCTCTGAGACAAAATTCACCATCATAAAAGGAGCTCTGCTTCACAGTTGGGCTGAATTCAACCCTGAGATATGGGAAGAATGCAGGAAGCAGAGCTGTCCACCTGTGCTGACACATCTCTTGTGTCACTGTGCAGACAGAAGGGCACTGCCCCAAAGTAAAGGGCATCTCCATCAGCATATCCATTCAAATCCTCCGCCTGGAAAGCTACTACCACATAAATACAAACCTTTTCAGTAAGATGGATTACTAAGGCAATAATATCTCTAGGTTTCTTTCAACTAAGTCTGGCTTTGAAGAGATGACATAGTGAAAAAGCCTCTGTCTGCTGTCTGAAAATGAGGGTAAAATCTTGTAATAAGTTCATTGCCAAATATTGTGCAGGCTTGGCAGGAAGTGTTGGCAACAGTGGATTTTAACCATTACTCAGCATTTCATGTCAGAGCTTGTATCTCTCTCCTTGCATGTCTACTATGCTCCCACCACACTTTCAGATCTTATGAAAATAATTTCACCATTCCCCCAAGTTACTCGGTATCCTATACAGAGTTCATTTCCAAAGAACAACCTGACATGAAAAATAATGTGCTACCAAAGTCTTCGCTTTTTCAACCCCAAACTATTTAAAGACTGTTTTAAGTCCACAGATGGAAAACACAGACTGAACACAGAATGGAGAGGGACTGGAGCAGGCTCTTACCCAGTGATCTCTCCTTGGTTTGGTTTGCTGACCGCACAACGGGAAGACTCGCTCGCGTGCGGCTGCCCCTCGCAAAGGGGGTGGGAGAATCACCTTCAGACATGGCCTCTAAGGAATCAGCAGATGCTTCAGAGAGGTGTTCTGTGTGGTCACCCAAATTGGGCTGTGGGCTCTGGGATGGCTTTGGGCTTCTTGTCTGCAAAACAGAATATTTCCTTGTTAGTCTACTGAAACCAGAGTGTGGGAGGAAAAAAAAATCAAAGAGAAGAAGGAAGGAGTCCAAACTTCTTCAAATACTGGTATGCTGGAGGTCACTTCTGTGTTGATTATTTAGGAAAAGTGTCCTTGGACATTCTGCTGCAGTTTTTATATTTGTATATCCACATTGCAAATTTTGTTGCTAACAAGGCCCTGAGGATACGACATGTACTGAGGAGATGTACAGTAATGCCATTCTCCTTGTCCACACACACACTGTAATTTTATCAAATATCCTAAGAAAAATCCTCTGAAAAGCAATACTGTAATGGAATTGTAAAGCTATCAATTTCAGTATCTTCTACTGTGCCATCTATGCAAGGTCCAGGTCATGCAGCAAAGCCAAAATAGCCATCCAACATTTCTAGTTGAAATCACAAACAATTACTTTATTTTTTGTAGCACCAGCATCAATCAGAACTGTCTTCATTAACTGACCAAATTAACTATAACTTTTACTGGGAAATCATACAAGTAAATGGATAAACACAGTTGCTGGGAAAAAAACCCAACTCTTCCAGCAGGGGACAGATATGGTTTCATTTATGTACTTCTACCAACTCTTCACTGTGGGATCTGCCTAGTAAAAACACACTCAATAGGAAATACAATGTCCTGAACATTTTTTTCAAACTATAAATGACATTATAAGCCCTTTCCACAAAAAAGGGTTGCTTTGAGAAGCATATCCAATACTGCGTAGTGAAACCCCCCTCACAACCAAATGTACTATTACTCTGGAAGAATAATTTCCTGGTTTCTCTCAATCAAACCATATCACAACAAATGGGAACACACAAAGCAGAAATTCAAAGCAAAGCAAGCATACTAGGTTCCAAACCCAGTATGTAAATATGAACCTTATAGACATCCATAATCAGAACCAGGCACAAGATATCATTAAAATGATATGTTTTTCTCTCCCCTATCATTTAAGGTCAGATGCTATTACGTTAAAAATCCCCTGTATCAAAATCAACTTCAACTCTAGGTTTGAAGATGCTGTCAAGATCCAAAAAGATCATGCTTCTTCCTGGAAAGCTAAGCTAACTAATCTTGCTGACATCTGTTTCTTTCAGTGGTTTTTCAAGTGAAATTAAGAAAACTCATTTCAGCAATACCATGCATCACATAATATTCCTTATGTGACTCTGAATGCATGAAGAACTTCAACTTTTATTACATTTTCATTAGCTGGCTGTAGAGGGCTGTTCTCATCAAGCTGTGCAGTTGCTCACAAATTACAATTATTAGATATAACTTGCAAAAAAGTAAATCCTCCAGAACTTCTCACTTTCTAAATGCTAATATTAAAATAGTAGATACTATCCAATGTCCTGCAATGAAATTGTTCAAGAGCATTGAATTTTATGCAGGACCTAAAGCTAACAACATTTGTTCTAAAGTATGCTTTGAAGTGCCTCTGACATGGTCAGCACTAGTCTCCACATTGTAAATACAGGGACTTGTGCCAGGAAAGTTACTGAGGTGACAAGTGACCTGCAAACACAGAAAAGAATCTGGTAAGTCAGTACTTCTTCATTCAGCTTTCCAAAATGGCTCGTGAACCATCGCTGCTGAAGTATTTTGTTTACACAGGCATATTACGGAAGTATTACCAAGCCAAGACATTACAGCTCTGTAGTTCCTTGTAGTGATTAAAAACTTATCTGTATAAATTCATTCATAGGGAGCTAGAAGACGTATAATTCTCCCCTTCCAGAAAACCAGGACTAAAATAAACAAGATTAAAAAAAAAAAAGGCAACAAAATCAATCTACAAAAGATCATTAGATTCAGAGTTTGTTGGGAAGGAGATTGCTTTTGCTTCTTAAAGAAAATATACTCTGATAAAATGAAAATATGGATCAAGCTTATTTTGCTTTGCTTTTGCTTATTTTTTTTTCTTCAATGATTATAAAATAATCCCCAAATGTAATTTGAGACATGCAGTTGCATGTATATTGTTCACTGATAATACGAACAGATGTATATTTGACCAGTAAGGGGACACTTTATTACCAAAATCAACAGACAATGATTTGCCCAGTTGCCCAGTGTGTCCTGTCAATGCACAGATGGAGCCAACCTCAGTAATGCTGTGTTTCTTTGGCTGTCCCCAGGGAAATGCTGTAGGACCTAAGACACAGCATCCCAGATCCCCACAGATGACATGAAGTCATTACTGTACCTAAATCTGTTGGGTCTAGCTGAGAGAATTTTCTCATTAGCAACCCTCACAGTGCTGTACTTTGTATTGGTGGCTAGAAAGGTGTTGGTAACACACCATTATTTCTGCACTGGTGAGCAGGGCATGCACAGCATAAAGGCTCTCTCCAACATTCCCTCTCACCCAGGGGGCTATGGGTGGGCAAGATCTTGGCAGAGTCAATAGTCAGAAGGGCTGACCCAAAATGACCAGAGGAATATTCCATACCACTTGATGACTGCTCAGCAATAAAAGCTAAGAAAAAAAAAGAGGAGGAAAGGGACCATTTTCCACCACATTTGTCCTATGGAGCAACTGCTACGTGTACTGGAGCCTAAAACCTCACTTCCTGGGAAGTGCTCAGACATCACCTGCTGATGGGGAACAGAGAATACTTTGTTCACTTTTGCTTCTGCATGTGGCCTTTACCTTTTCTTTATTAAACTGCATTTATCTGAACCCATTATGTTTTTCCATCTTACTTTCTCCCCTGCATTCCAGCAAAGGAGGGAGGATGGAGTGGCTTGGGGGGTAGCTAGTGTTCAGCCAGGGTCAACCCTCCACACTAAAAAAGATCCTTTATCAGCAGCCCTTGTTTCTCACCATCAATACTGCAACTTTCTGAAACAATCCAGAGGCACATCGTGGATTCTGCTCAGACACAAAGCCCAGTCTTCCTCTTAATCCACCAGCTCAAATCCATAGGAGTTCTACTCTAGTAAGTGGAGTGACACAAACATAAAGCCAGTGCAATATATAAATGAGATCCACCAAATACACACATGAAGTTTATGAAAGGCTTCAAGTTATTTGTCATGCTAAACTTCTGTAAACATTACATTCCAGGATTCTGAATTTTAAACAGATTCTAAAAAAAATCTCAAACTCGGCAACAACAGTGGGTATTCAGGAGAGATATGAGTGCAGATTTGATAAGAAAGCATTTTTATTATTGGCAACAAGCATGAGGCTTGATGCTACTTAATAATCAAGTGGATTCCTAGGTATGACTTCTTAGGAAAACCAGCCCATGTGGTGGGGAAGGAACCAGCAACATTTATGGAGTTGTAGCTACAAGTATTTGTAAAGGTTTTTGAAGAAAGCATCAGCATGATCCAACCTTGTAATAATTATTCAGGATGTTGATTCTAATATCAAATAAGAAAAATAAGACAAATGTCAAATAAATACTTAATAAGCAATGCCATATTTTTTTCCACTTAATGTTCACTACTATTAAAATGCTTAAAATAATACTTCAGCAAGTGTCATTTTAAGGACTTTTCAGGACAAGCACACAGTACAAGCTTTCACAAAATAAATGTTGACCCCAGTAGTCCATGTTTCAGAACCCAACAGAGGACCCAACTAGAGTCATAGTCTAGACTGCTGCTATGTGAGTCAGAATGGTGCTGCAGCAAAAAAACCTGAAATATCTAACAGAGAAGAAAACTCAAGATATACCCAGTAAGGAACAGCATTATCCAAAATTAAAATGTGTAAATAGATACTCCACAGAGGCAGACAAACACAAAGAAATGATGGCACATTCCAAGCTAGGTCAGGGATAAATGCCAGAAAACAGGAGGAGGTTCAGAAGAGGCAGCAGGTCTCTCTCCCCCCTCTGCCAAGACCAGTTAGGTTACATTTCCTCAGTCAGCCATGGTCTTTCCCCCCAAGCTGTATTTTAGGAGGCACTCCCCTGCATGTTTCTTTGTGCAATAGGGCTCACCTTTCAGCCAGCTGAGCAGAGCTGACCCTCCTTAAGGACTTCTCTGATAAAAGATGTTGTCTGTGCTAGTGCTGGGTTACAAGATCATCAGAAAGGATAGGCCAAAATAAGGATGGACAATTCTGGTGCAAACTTACATATAATTACACAGTGCTGTTTGATGACTCTTTTACTTAGGATATACTATTTTATTTACAAGGATATAGATCCTTGTAACCTTTTCAGGGTACATATTTAAGTATAGCACAGGGAGCTAGCAATTACAGAAGATCCAGTATCTTTCAACCACTCTTGGAATTTGACAAAGAATTAAAACTGTAGTTAATCATGCCTCATGGCAGATATCTGTCTACTACAGCTTGGCAAAAGAATGCACTATCAATATATCTGCTTTAGTCCTTTCACTGACTCAGAAAAAAAGTCCAAGGCTCTTTATATGCAGTAAAATTGCAAATAATTAGGAATGAAGTCTAAAAGCGCCTGAATAACGAAAAGTGAGATACTGCAGAGATGCCAATATAATAGGCAGTCATGGAGAACCAGAGATTTTCATCAAGTTCTCTGCATGACTCTGCCTCTGGTCCTCTGCTCACATTTGTCCACACTAATCCTCTCATGCTTTTGTTCTAGCTGGTTTTATGTTTCTGCTCTTCATAGTGTTCTTCTATGCTCATTTCCAGTTATTTTTTATACTAATCTATGTAACAGAAACCTTTTTTCCCTCTTTTCCTTTCTCCTGAAAATTTGCTTCACACATTTCCACAGACAAAACAGAACCTGGGAAAAAAATTGCATAACCTGAAGAAAGTTTTAATTTCATCTCTTGATCAATTCCCACTTTTTATTTCTTATTTCCAGGAACTTCCTTAGCCCTTATCTTGACAGAAACTTATCTATTCAGGAGAAGAATCTTATATATCTTGGAAGTTGCTAGCACTCCTGGCAGCGTACAAATGGTAAACAAAGACACCAAAAAAAGAAAACAGAGGTAGTAAAATATATTTTTCCAATCATGTACTCTAAAGAGCATAGCATAGGCAGCCCCCCTCCACCCACATTTAAGAGTCTTCTTGACATTTCAAATAGAGAGGAAAAATTAGTAGAAAAATGGAAGCCTACTCTTCTTGACCTTCAAGGAAACTCCTTGTCCTGTGACATGTGCCAAAGGTGGATGCAGGATATGTGACAGACTGTAAATAGGCATATAAACAGGCTGTGTTTCATGTATGATGAGTTTATTAACTCTCAAGTACTGCCACAGCACGTGAATTCTTACTACTGCAACAATACACATTTGTGTCAGATCGCGTTATTGTTGTCTGAAGGATGGATCTGCTTTTTCAACAGATACAGTCTTTGGGTTTCCATATTAATGCAACTTGTCTGGACATGATATTAGTGACACATTACTGTTGAAGAGAAAGTGAATACTACCCATACTATCTCGTTTTTAAGCATTTTCTCTATTTTTCCATAGCACTTTGTCAGAAAAGGTAAATGCTTATACATGTCTGCATAAACTAAAGTTCATATTACCTCTGTGCAACTGATGTGTTTGGATACTCTGTCTCACTGGGGGAGTTGGGTGGGGACATAACTCAGCAGCAGAATGGAACATTAAACCATCTCTCATGGCAAGCTCACTTCTGTGCCTTTGGTGCTTTTTCACCACTACAAGATGTAAAAATCTCTGGCATCTTTCTTTTGGATGCCATCAGCTGGAAATGGTACCATGCCAGGAGCAGGCACCTGCCAGCATCCGCGCTCTGCAGAGCTGAGGGAGTGGGAGGGTAGCTGCCCACCTGCCTGCATGCCGATCCTGTAGGTGTTAGTCACACTCTTCCCTGATGCCTGCTCACGGACTAGCACGTCTCTAGTCTTCATTTCTCTGTTTCAAACCCAAACTTTCCACTATTTTCTGTTGAATCGACAACAACAAGCTACAAAGCCAGTTCTTTCTCACAAGCACCTCCGTTTGCAATATGGATTTCTACGGTAATAACGGCCAGAATTATTTCCTCTTTGATAAAGAGAAAGCCTGTGCCTGAGCCATGGTTGCCCACCACCCCTAGCACTGAAGAAGGTACCCTACTTGCCTGGAGCCTCCTTGGCTTGGAGCCATGTTCTGCGCTGGATGCTGCCCGAGCTGCCCCTTCCCTCCTGCCCCGGCCGGACCGCGGGCAGCCTGAGCTCGCCATGCCCACACAGGAGGGATGCCAGGAAAACTCACAGAGCCCTCCCCTGGCCACCTGCCGTGCAGTCATTGTGCAAAGCAATGAATTCTGCTGTGAACCTGAGGTACTGCCCCAGAGCACATCTTCACGTGCTCTGCAAAAGGGAGGAAACAGACCCAGAAGAACTTTTCCAAGTGAGGTGAAAGAAAGCATTCCTCCTCCTGCCCATGGTGAGTGAGAAGGAGGGGAAGGTAACTCGGTCATCAGCACCAGCACTGCTCAGTCACAGCCACGTCACCCGTCACTGTGAAGGGTCTGGATGCTCCAACGAGGGACCATTTTACTCAATTTAGTGAATTTTTTGAAGGCAAAACTCCTCTCTGCTTATGACAGGATCTTTATCACCACTCTGTATTCACTGATGCTGACCCCAGTTTTTTCCACCTAGAGGAAAAAAAAACATGTCTAATGATGTGACAGAGCTTATCTGCCATATTTTAGGTTGTAATGATATTCAAATCATCCTAAAAATCTGCACGTTTTCCCACGAGCCTTGCTAGCTCCTGTTGGTGGCCAGCTGCATGCTTCCTGCTGTGGCAAGCTGCCAAAACTCATTTCTTTTAATCCTGAGTGCTGTGAATCACCGAGCAGGACATCCACAGGCTGCTCTCCCTTGGCAAGACCATGGCTTGCTCTTCAGCTGGTTGATCCCCACAATTAGCAAAAAAAGTTTTTCATTAAACTCTGTTATAAATGACTAACATAAAACAACATTTTCAAACTTTTTTTTTTTAACTGTAAGCACGTAGATAAATTGAAACCTGTTTTTCAGGAAAGCTGTGTGTCTATAGTAAAGATATTCATTAGGAGCAATAAAAGCTATAGGTGCTCAGCACTAATGCTGCCAGACCTCTTATTCAGATGTTTAATTGCAGGAACTTGCATTTGAAAATGCTGCCCTAAGGAACTCAACAGCCCGCCTAAGAGCAGCTTAATTGGTCCAGACAAGTCCAGACTGAAATATGCAACATGCTGTGGCATCTCTTTGGAATACGTGTAATATCAGAAAACCCCAAGCCATCCACATTAAAGTTTAAAAATAAAATATTTTGCAGTATGTTTCTGTCCAAATCCAAGGTTTTCTTTTTCTATAAATGCCTGAGATTTGAGGATAGAAATTGAAGTGAAACAACAGAGAAAACTATTAGTCATTCACTAATTAAAAGCAAAAGTCATACTTAATGAAAGAAATCTTAAAAATAAAATAATTTATCTCTCTGCTTTATTCTAATCCTTTGTCACGTGAAGAATTTATTCACACATGAGAGTCAAATTTAAAAAAGCCACGGATCACCTAACTATTTTTCCCTGCAAAGGCTTCTATGGGTTCATCAATTTTCCTCAGAAGAAAATTTCATCTTTCACAGTCTCTGTTATATTCTTGCATAACAGCTTTAGTTTATTATTACTTTGTTTAAATAAGTTATCCATAAATTCCAGCCTGGACATCAGCATTTGTCTTAATTAAAACCTTATGGCAGTTTCAGTTGGAAGCTATTTTTCTTTTCCCTCCCGAAAAACTCTACTGTGAAGTATTCACAACCCAGCACGACCCTTTGTTCCGTCCAGGAGATGGCTGCGTTTCATCAGCAGCGGGTGAGGTAACTCCTACCTACACAATCCCCAAAACCGCCATGAGAACTGTGAAGATTAAAAGGGATGATTTAAACAAAAACTGTCATTATGCTGATTAAAGGGGGAAGATCTTTACATGCTTAAAACCACATGCAAAAACTAAGGGGGAGAAGAATATATACCAGATGCCTAAATGTACCTAGGGGATAGTGAGTTCTGATTCAAGAAGATTATTTACCCATCCCACTTCTCCCACACACGTCCCTAAGGAACGCAGGAGGAGGGTCTGTTACTGTGCTGTTTCTCAAAGCAGAGAACACAGTGCAGCGATCCTGGAAAAACCTGTTTTTCTGTGTTTCTACAAGCTGCGAAGGCGCTCTGCATTAACATTCTATTTTAAAAATGCCCGAATAAAGACCCACGGGCCGAGGGCCGGTGAGTGGGAGCGGTCTGCGGGCAGGGTGTGGCTGCCAGCCCCGCCAGGAGAGTGGCCCGGGAGAGCAGCGCTGCCTCCGGCGGCAGCACACCCACGCCACGGACTTATTTTTAGCCTCTACTCGTGGAAGTAAACGTGTTGAAGCACTTACTAGAGCTTGTTGCTCTGGCACCCGGCAGAGTTAGGGGGCTACCGCAGGAGGGAGGTTGTAGAAGCTGCTGCCGTTCCTCTCTCCCAACTTGTCACCTCTTTTGCTTCTTTTTCCCTCCCTCGAGGCCACCTTGGCGAGGGAGGGAGAAGCCTTACTGCCCTCCACACCTCAGCCTCTCCCACCCTTCCCCGTGCTCGGATGTTAATCGGCCTCCTTCAGTCCCGAGGGGAAACACAAATCAGGTGCAAAGGAGCGCTGCCGCCCCCTGCTCCGAGCGCTCCCTCCTGCTCCCACCGCGCCTTATCTCGGTGCTTTTGTGATTGCGCTCTTGGCTGCGGGAGAAACCACGCAGAGGCACCTTTTACCTGGGTGTGCACAAGGCCTGTGCACATTCACTGCCTCCCTGGAGGAAAAAAGGTAGCTGTTGTAGACATCCATTCTGTATGGCGTTACAAGCTATCTAGAAATGAAAGAGAAGCTCAACAGGATCAAAGCTGAGATACAGGTGACTTCAGAGGTGCACAATGTGCTTATAAGATAATTCTGCAAGTTGCAGAACTAAGATTTTTTGCATGTTCAATACATAAATATTTACTGCTCTGCCCACAGAGCTGTCCTTAATTTTGCAGCAAGACTTTTACCACCTAAGCCAGTTCCAAGTATGTATAAATAGAAATATAAACTGGAATTGGGACAGTGTTTAGGAATGACTTACTTATCTAGGACCTCCCACTGAACTTTGGTGGATTTCAGAGCATCTAATACAAGAGCTCGATGTCTATCATGCCATTAAAGGAAAAGTCAGAATTTAAAAAAATTGTCAGAAACGCACATGCATCACACTCCCAAATGCAATTAATCTATATGCATAATACTTCATTGCTGTGAAATACAGAGAGACAAAGCATGCAGGTCCATATTTATTCGAGAACTTTAGTTGTGAAGGAAGACACACACAATTAAAGGGTAACAAACTCAATTCACAGCAGAGTGCAGAAAAAAGAAAGTACAGTACTAACTCTCTGAGAGGATTCAATTTTCATCATGTACCTTTGAATGTCAAGTTCTGAATGAAGGGAGACCAACATGCACTGCAAAACCTGTGGATCAAAGAGAGAAAAGAAGGGGAGGGGGAGAGATAATTGTTAACAGGAAAAGAAAAAGGAGAACAATAGAAATTTAAAAAGAATAATGTGTACATACTGAAAGTATACTGAATAAAGGAAGAGAAGAGAAGAAAAGCACTGAAAAACAATGAAGGAAATGCACATGTGGCAGAGAACAATATGCTCTATCAATATTAATATACAATATTCTCAGAACTCTTGCTGGACTCAGTTCAGATGTGCTACATGTGGTTTTATGTCAGAGAAACAAAGAATAAGAGTTAATGGCGGAAAGCTGAGCCACAGAGATTAAAATACATATATAAACCATAACTGACAAATAACAAAACATTTCTTCCTGAGAAATGATAAAACTCTTGGCTGGAGTTAGCAGCAGTCATTACACTTTTGTGTTCGTTTCACACTTACTACAGGGACATGGAATCCTTCAAGCAGAACTTAAAAATACAGTGTAACTCACGAGTAACCACAACTTAAAAAAGAATAAGAGAAACTATGGTATGAATAAAAAGTGTTCGCCAATCATATCTCTCTTTACTATTCTGCCTCTGGTCTTGAACACCACAGAATGTGAGAATTTGCTAAAAGGGATTTAAGGACCAAAAAAACCCAACCATTTTTTTTCCTCCAACACATGAACGAGATGCTAATTGGAGGTGAAATTGCCTACTGCTGTTTGAGTTCACAGAGGTGGACATCCTGTATTTTCCTTAATCTTCATTTGCCTGTGGGTGGAGGTAAGGGAGATTTTTGTGGAGTGCTCTAAAAAACCTTCTCTAAGCAATCAATTCCTCCTTCAATAGAGTCAGGCTCCCACAACAACTGCTGCTTCCCAGTTCAGAACATGCAGCTATTCATACCAGGCAAAGAAATGCAACTGCTTTGACAACAAGGACGTCATTGTTAAAGAATCTTATTTAACGAGTAATTATAATGCCAACATCACAATTAAGAGAGTAATTCAAAAAATCTTTTGAATTTTACAAACCCAGAGGATATGAGCATGTGAGAGCTGATTCTGGGGATGAGATAAGCAACTTGTAAGCATGCTGTGATTTTCCATGCTTTTGTCCGTTGGATACTTCGAAAGGGCAGTACCATTTTACTTTAAAGAGAACAATAGATCATTTTTCTCCCTATGATAACTGCATAATTTAGAATTGTTCAAGTAAAATGTGATTTTTACAAATAAGCTATTTATGCAAACACAGTACAAATTAAATGTAGCCTTCCGGCAACAACTGGAAACATTCCAGTTCCAAACCACAAAGACAAAACAGTCTGTTGCTAATGTCTCGGTAATACTGAAACTGTATTGGGGTTTTTCATGTTTTTATTATGTTACCACCCCACATATTCAAACCTGAGAAACCCTCCTTGGCTTTTATTAAAAAATTCTGTTTAAAAATAAAAAAAAAAAAATTGTATAAGACCAAGTCCCTTCTCAATCCCAAACAAGTCCCTTCTCAATGCCAAACACACAAGACTTCCAAGGGAAATAAAATATCATCCTGCATGTTTGCTTGACATTCAGGCACCATTACACATCAAGACCACACGTCAGAAGGGACATTATTCTGCCCAATGGCAGCATTAAAAGTGTGCAACAGTCATCCTTCCTAAAGCCATTGCACAGGATCAACTTGAGCTACTTAGTTTTCTCAAACCTTGTCACCTCATGGAGGATTACAATTGTGTCACTTTTCTCTGAACTCTCCTAGTCCCAAAAGAAGTGAAACATCAATTCTGACCTAAGGGTGGGTAAGGAAATGAGGATGCTTGAGGAAACCTGCAACACTTCTCACCCTCAAGCCAGAGAAATCCCTAACTCTTCCCCTCCTCTCATCACAATACAGTATTTATGTTAAAGCAAGTAGATAAATGAAGATATGCAGTTAAAATACATAAAATGAGTCCACCTTAGATCCAGAAGTCTCTCCCTCCTTCTGCAGGAATTGATTTGAAATCATATGGATATGCTGCCGGATTGGGCGCTGGTGTTCTCTGAATAAACCCAGTCTTGCAGGACAAAAGGAATCACACACGAATTCAGAATCACAGCGGCCGTGCAGCAGGAGGCTTCTTCACCTCCTGCATAAGGTAGCACCAGGAGACTAACAAGGCATCCACGGTGTTCTGTAGCAGACTTCAGATCTCCTAAAGAAGATCCAGACATGCCAGTGTGGGAGAAATATAATTAAGACCATTACTGCAGCCCACATAAAGATCTTATTATGAATGAAATTTGAAGACATCTGGGTCTGAGTCCAAACCTGAAGCATGGCTTCCTTTGGATCTTTCCAAAATATTTCTTAACAGTCTGAGTTTCTATCCAAACTCAACACCACAGTGATGCCTTCATCAGCACTCCACTAACCTCAGGGGTATTTAAAGATGGAAACCAATAATGATCTCTTTTTTTCCTTTACTCCTAGATTGTAGAGGAGTATGATTTTTTTCCATCTATCGGCATGCATATGGATATATATAGCCCACAATGATGGGAAATGAATCCAAGGAGAGCTTTGCAATTTCCAGATGCAGCAATGGCTGTGATGTCTTGACTCCAGGGACAGGTTTCTGAGACAATCCCTCACTTCCCTCACCAACTCTGTCATTGTTCCAGAGAGATGAGGCATCAAAACAAATATCCAAGCATGAGGAGAGAAACAGGATGTTGGAGCAAATCCCACAGAAGATTAAAAAACCCTGGACTTGACTTACTAAGAAGTAAAGAATAGTAGAGTGCAGAACACTCAACTAATGTGCTCTGAGCAACCTCTGCTGGCCAGCAGATAGGATCCCATGCCTTTTCCTAAATGGAGTTGTACAAAGCCTGTGATTTCATTTTCATCTATGAGTGCAGATCCTGAGCTGGTTTGAATGAACATTACTTGACCAGCTTGAATAGTGCAAGAAAAACCTATGAAAGGTGGGCCTGTCACATCCCAGTGAGACAGAAAAAACATAGGGATTTCCACTTTCTGTTAACCAAATACCCTAAGAACACAGAGGCTCCTGTTAAACTAGTGTTATGTTTTTATGAGTTGCGGAAGCAAATAGTCGGAATACAAGAGGCACCAACACTCCAACTTGTGGGACTGGCATGAGAAGAAACAGATTAATACAGGCAGGTGGACATAAAAGTAATACTTAAAAAATCAAGAAAAGAGCATAAGTAGTTTCCTTTGGAAGAAGGTGAAAATACTAGAGGCCAAGAAGAGTGGAAGCTGGGGCTGGAACACAACACACAGTTAAGAAACAGTTGCAGTGTCACTACTGGCAGGTATGAGCAGGAAGGGGTGTTACATTTGAGAAAATTTTGGGAGCCAGACATCACTGTAATTAGAAGAGTACCAGAGACAAAGGAAACAGCTGCAAAACGTTGCTTTTGAACTTTAAACCTAAATGGAGCAAATGGTGGCCCTGGTAAAGGGTGTAGAAGGCTAAGAGTCATAGGAGGAAAGCAAAGTTTTCCAGGAATGTGCTGAATGTCATCAAACGAAGACATAAGAAAAGTCTGGTGAATACCTCTTGTAAGGCAGTGCCCAAAGGAATATACAGCAGCTTAGGGAGGACAAGGATTAATACCTTGAGGCTGACTGACTGTATTAGTCATTATCCCAGGGCCCTCAAAACAAGGGTGAATGAACTGCAAGTCTGCCTTGTGGGATCTGCTTGCTAAGCAGATCAAAGAACGTATTCACCATTTTAAGCAGGATCAGACCTGTTGAACACTGAAATTCTAAGTCTCCAGAGGAAAACACAGATGCTTGAGACATTTGTGTTGATGATTTAGTAGGAGACATCTGTCCCCCTGAGTCAGTCTGAAATAATGTCACAGAAGGGTGTTAGGAGCACAATGTGCCCCCTCCACAGGAATGCAGCACTGCTGTTCTGGCTGGCAGTGACATACAAGCTGAAATGCCTTTTCACTGGCAGTACTGCAAAAGAGGAGCATGTTAAGTTTTCCCCTTTTTTTGGTCTGTGCAATATGCCCTTGATTTATGTGTCTGATGGATTTCAAAAGGGAAGTCCTTACAAAAGCAGAATACATTAAACACATTACATTTATCATGGGTCACCCAGGAAGATGACACTGTTGTTGAGAAAAAAAGAAGCTAAAATCAGAGAAAAGCAGGAGTACAGAATGAAGCAAAGGGAGGCTAAGCCAAGACCCCAGGACATTAGGATGACAATTAGCGTTCCTTAGGTTTACAGTCTCTGGGTGAAATCCTGCGGAGACATGCAATCAGCTGAAGCTGCAGGGAAATGATAATGAGAACACAAAGGGCTTGAGATGAGTATGTAGATGATGATATACAACTAAATGAGATGCTGACTCATAAGTCCTCTAAAACAGCTTGAAACTGAAGGAAGGAAATGAGGATCAACTGCCTATTTCCTGTGCGCAATGCTTTTGTGGGGAGGACGCAGAAAATGGTGTTTCTCAACAATGCTGGGATGGGAAAAAGCGAGGATAGTAACTCAGCTGGGATCAGGCCAAGGAGGTTCTTCCAACAGAAATGTTAAGCACACAAGTATCTGCCAAAGAAGGGAAAGGGTGAAGTCTTTTATCACGTGAAAACCAGTCAATGTACAGGATCAGCTGCAGGCGATCTACAGCAGCACCCAAACAACTGCAGGGGTGGGGGGCAGCACATGTGGTGATGGCCAGTGACAAATGGTTCTAAAGGAAGCATGGAAACAAAAAAACCCCAGCAAAATTCCAACCAGGAATGCACTCAGAGAGATAGCAAAGGAAGAAGTCTGCACAAAACATTATGACTTCTTATGTTTCAAGATTTATATTTTCCAGGACACTCTACATCTACATATCCCTCAAACTGCATACACTATTTGGCTCAAACTCATTGAACATTACAGCTGAAAATGACATATGTTTTGATTTCCAAACAACAACAACAAAAAAGAAGGATCTTCTCTTCATTGTTGATTTCATCTTCCTCACAGTTCTTGTAAAAAAATAGCTAAAACCTTGTGAGGATTAAAGCTATTATTTTATATAATTTCATATCATATATATGGTAAATGTTAAAAGCAAACACCCAGAACAAGAAAAGAAAATCTCAAGGGAATTCAGATCATAGTCTAAATTATACTTTTTGAGCTATATAAAATATTTACACCTTTAAAGTAAAAAATAGTCTGGTATTCAGGGGGTTCAGAATTTCTCCAGGGTCACATAGCCTTCTCTGTTTTCTTGTCTCTCCATCCATGTAGAGATGCTATGTTGAAACACTTTATTTTTGCACTGCCTCAACAGAAACTCAGTATTGTATCTGCACTCCAGTTCCTATACAACAGCAAAGGAAAATGTAACTTCTTGTTCACCTTAGATGACTTATAAATCTAGTGGTTTTTAAGCAAGAACCTGCAGGGTATTGTATATTTCAGTCTTGGCTTTATGCTTAAAGTGTATAATTAAACACATAATTAGGAATAATCATAGAAGAAATCCATGAGACTCTTTTCATTAATGAAGTTAGGCATGAATAGATTGTTTGGTTGTTCTTGGGCCCTAGCACCTACAGGGGTGGGGGCTTATCAGACTCTTCTCTTTCCACATTTCACATAAAAGTAACCAAGACAATACACAAAATATATTATTCCTGTATTTATGGTTTCTCTGTCCCCCACTACAGAATTTAACTATCACTGTGCAGTGTAACGTACAAACCCAGACTGGTTGGTGCAGGCTGGAGAAAATATGATGACTGGTCCTAATTTCTCTGAGGTAATCTGAACCTGAACTTGAATCACTCCTTTGTGCTGCAGAATTCTATATGCAAAAAGCCTCCATTGTACAGACCTGGAAAACCGAAAAAACATTGGCTGAAGACCTCAGACTTGGTTCCCTAATGAGGCTGACGAGTTTACAAGGAGGTACCTCCCTGTGCCTCCTACTAATTCTGGTAAGATTTGTATGAAACAGACCAATTTTTGGTTAGTGGTTCAACTGGGGGTTTTCAGCCACTGACATGTATTATCTGAGATAGCCAACTATTTAAATATGGATTCAGAGACTAAACTTTACTAAGTAAGTGTCAAGAATATTGTTTACAAATTTTCTATATTTGTACCACTGTTGGAAATCAGGAAAATTAGACAAATGCAGTATTTTGGTTTCCAACAGTGTATCTCTCCTATTATTCACTCCCTTCCTCCTATCATTATCATCTCTTCTTGGAATCAAAATATATTGCTGAAGATAAACAACAAAAAGTATTATAAATCTTTATAAAGGAATAAAGAAACAATGATGACCTAAGAAAGAAAAGATTTTCATGAGCTGTCTCCAGTATTTTGAAAAGTAAAAATAATAGAGAAAATGTGATGTTTAAAGAACATAGCTGTTTCCCTCATTTTTCTGTGGTATTTTTCTCCCAACTTTATTTAAACAACTGGCTGACCTGGTTATTCATACAACAACCATTGCTGAAAAGCACAGTATGGTGTATGCTAGAACAACTGATGGTCTACTGAGAACATCCTCTGAAATGCAGAAAAATGCATGGAGGCATCTTTCATCGCTCAGATGTAATTGTAACATTTCTTTAATAAGTTCTTGCTTTTGGACTTTATTTTGGCCTTCAATATTGATTAAATGTACCTAATTTTCTCAGGAGTTGCTCCCTCACTCCAAAAGAAGAAAAAGAAAAGGTATTTTCTCAGAAGACAGTATAAAGAAAAATGTCTACACACATTTTGTTCCACCTTTTTGCTGTGTACCTCCAGAAGACAAAACAACCTTAATAGACAATTTTGCTAATAACTTAAAGCCCACAACTCCAAATGATGGTCTCAGCCAAGAACCACCATTTTATCTACTGCCCTGCACAACTTCAGGAAAGGGTTTATGCAGTAGAGTACCTGTCACGATGCCTGGGACTGCACCCAGTAGCCTGCTTTTCTGCTCAGCTTTTATGAAAAAACAAAACCTACTTCATTTATATGCTTCAAAGCTCCTAATTTCTTTTAAGAAACTAAGTATTAGAGCATAAACAATTTAGAGAACACTCATCAAGGGTAACCTGGGTAAGAAAAATCAATGGAGAACTGCAGTGACAACCTCATATTTTGGCAAGTCTTACCAAGTATTCCTCAATATACTAAAGCATTCTTAGAAAACTTAATTAGAATTCCCTTGACCACAGAGAAATGGGTGAATATCTTTCATCCAATCCTGATTTCTATGGTCTGAGAGTTAACAAGCTTTGGTTCCCATTTCACTCATGAAACCACTTTTCCTGTCCATGGCCACCATGAACAACAGAACTCTCAGTACCTTTTTACCTTACATGGCTTCTGCAATAATTAACTCATGAACAGTTTCCAGCACACTGCAGGGAAAACTGCTACAGAAAAGTATTACATTTATACACCACATTAAGTTTGCTCTTAACCTCTTGTAAGGATCACTGTCTCAGCACAGTAGGAAGGTTTTGCTAAGCAGACTCCTACATTTTCCCTTAGAACACCTAAAACTTTGAACTACAACATCAAACATAAAAAGCCCACCTGTTTTATGATTAACTGAATTTATTATCTTCCACTTTTTCTTAAACACATACTTGTCACCTACACAATTACAAGAGAACTGTGAGCTCAGAAAAGCCTTTGTGCAGCATACACCAGCTTGCAATTGAATAGTTAGAGTGTAATTAGAGTGGAATCCAGGAGAATAAGTCAGTCTTACTATCTCATAATATCAGTTATCTCATGTAAGTGAGACAGATAAATATCAAGTACATATAATGTTATACACAAACGGTGAGATTCTGCAAGGTCCTAAGTGATTCCTGGTTTTGATGCAATCAGATATCATTGCTATGATGCTAGGGGCTAATTATCTCCAGCCAGCTTCAGACACTATTGCAAAGGAACACTTTAAGTTTTTATTGATAAGGATATTTACATTTAATTCAATTTTCAGATTTATATATAGATAGTCAAGTACTGTATATTGTTCAGAAGTCCTTATTGCTATACATTTTATTATGTACTTCAAAACTTTCTTCTCAAAAATTATCTTCTCACACTTCAGGCATAGAATGTAAACCCAATTATAAACAAACCATAACATCAGCCCATTAATCAGATATGTCAGTTTAAATATATCCTATTTGGGAACAAAAACAAATGCTACTGGCTTTGTAAACCTTACGGAACAGGGAACAAAGCTAGAGTTGGATTTCAAGAGTTGATGTCATCATTGTTCACAAGCCAACACAGGGCTTTAAAACTGAAAAGAATCTACAGTATATAAAATGGTTTCCAACTTGTAAGGGGCCAGGCCCCTTGCCAGTGGATAATAATCTGCAGTAGAGTTTAGGTTTTTTTTCCTGAGGACAACCTAGGGGAGGGGATCTAACACATTCAGGCAGAACAGAATATGCAATTCTGTATTCTTATGTGCTATAAAGATAAAAAAGATATAAAGATATAAAATCTTATTTACTTGTATTGTGCATATCTTCTCTTCAAATGCTTAAATATTTCACAAGTTGGGATCTTTACATAGAACATCTTTATTCCCCGAAAACCTTTCTAGCTACAGTGCTAGCAAAACTCTTAAATGACAAAGTATCAAAATCAGGAGAAAACAAGCCAAATATCCCTGAAGGTCTTCAAGGACAGGCTGGATGGAGTTCTGAGCAACCTGCTCTAGTGGAAAATGTCCTTACCCATGGCAGGAGGTTGGAACCAGATATCTTTAAGGTCCCTTCCAACCCAAACCATTCCATGATTAGTATGAGCCAATAGATATATTTTCTGCATTTCAGAGGGAGGTGCAGTGACAGGAGGATGTACATTTGAATTTTCTCTTTCATGATTTAGTTTTCTTTTAGCACATACACACATTTTAGAACACAGTATCCTTAGAACTGCTGAAAATTTATCAAATCAAATCTTAAAACTTTGAAATGAAGTAAACTTTAGTAGACAAAACCAGATGAGTAGTACATAGTTTCTTCTGCTCTTTTGTGACTATTCAATGACCTCACATTATTCAATGCCTTCCCTCTCCTAAATCCAGCAAAATAAAATTTTATCTGTTCAAACAAAAAAGGGTGTACACAAATATTTGAAAAAACTGTCTCAGTCTCTTCTAATTACACGGCACAGCCTCCAATAGCCAATAAATACTGTAGACAGAGCATAATGTAGGTTTATGCTTGAGATTATCCATCTACCTGGTTACTGATACTGTTGAAAGCACGTCCCTTGAGTTATAGGTATGCACACAAAAGGAATCCTGACTCCACAGAAGCTCATGGGATGTTTTACTACAGGCATCCTCACAGCTTATCATCTTTAAGTGTCTTTAAACCTCAAAAACAGATTTGAAAGATTCAAGGCAAAGAAAGAATGGGCTCTAATGTATTGTTCTTGAAGGAATCTGAGACTAATTTGCTTTCCAATAGGTGATTCTGTAAGATTTAAAAAGCAAAACATACTGGCAGTGGTCTTTTAAGATGTGTCTGAACATGGGTGAAGGTGCCTGGCCTTGTGAAAATAAATGTGTTCATAGACCACAGATATTCCATTGTAGCTTTGCTCCTGTCTGGTGTTTGCTGTCTGTCTTGGTATTATCTTGGAAACTAGAAAATAATTCCTGTTTTGGACACGGAGCAATACTTACTTTTTTTCAGTCTCTGTTCCTCATGCTTCACTTGTCTGTTTTTTAGATGGAAATATAACTTCAAACAGCAGTGAAATTTATATTGTCTATTTACAATCATTAAGGCCTTCAATTCTCTGATACAGTTGTTAGCAAGGAAAACTCTGTGATGGTAGGTTACAGCATCCAAGTGTGCACTGCAGAGGTGCATGTTTTCCCTTCAGTGTGCTCAAGAGATTATCTTCTGGCTTGCCCTTGTATCAATTCTGATTGAGAGAAACCATGACCCTGAGATATCCTCAGCAGTACTATTCTATTCAGCTGTTCACAACATAAAGTAATGACAGGCATTGTTGTTCCCAGAAATAATATCCAGGTTGACCAGCTAGAGAACACAGATCTTATTCTCATTCACTCAGAAAGGAGATGCAAAGATGATTTACATGGGAGATAATAGCTGTATGACAGATATTCCATACTGTAGGATTTTATCTTTGGTTGCTGCAGAAGAGAGACTGAGAAGCTTTTTTTTTTTTCTTAACCTGAAGGTTCTGGGCTAAAGTAATTCAAAATTGAAGAGGTACTCTGATTTGATGAACTCCAAAGGAAATACCAAGTTCTTATGAAGACATGAACATATTCAAGACTTCTATTCACATTGATGGTGTTACCCAATTATCCCTTTAACCCTCTTAAAAGAGTTCCCATCCTCAATCATTTTCCTCTAGTTATTGAAATTTCCAGAAGTATCATTATTTCTCTATTTCAAAAAGTCAAACAGAATACCCAGTCTGACAATGAAGGTGGATTAAGGAGAATTTTGTGAAAGCAGATGTTGCAGGGAGTTCACTGAAGGTTAGGTAGTGTAAGAAAGCCAAGTGGAAAAAAAATCTAGTAGATGATCCTATCTGCCCTGACATGCATTGACTGAGCTTTCAGTTCTGTTTATCTCAGGAACTGAATAAATGGCCAGTAGTTTCAACAGGATCCAATAAGGCAAAGGTGCAAGTTGTACAATAATGCTGAAAGAAATAAGATGATATTTCATTTTTCTGAAGGAACACTGAATTCTAAAAGGAAATAATAATTTGATTATTTCAGAGCTATTAATAGATAACTTTATGTCATATATCTTTCTGCCAGAGCTCTAACAGAAGAAAGTAGGGCATAACAAAAGAACCCAGTAGCAGCAATACCTAGATGTCTCTTCTGATTCACTGGTGTAATTCAAGAAATCAATGATTCCACAGACCCCTTCAGAATGTGAACTGAGGGACAGTTTGTTGATATTGTAAGTAATGGTTTAGATTCTTCCTCAATATGTATTACCATTTCTTATAAATTTCATTTCAAGCTCCCTGTCTGGAAAACTGAAAGCTTTTAAGAGATTTCTCAAAAAGGGATTTTAGGTACTAAATGGTAATAATTGTTAGGACAGCATTTTGCTGAATTTCAGAGCTCAAAGGTCTGAAGTTTAAATGCATGTGGCTACTTTCAGGACATAGAGATAAGTCAGTATCAGATTACATGACTTATAAATTAATGGTCTAAAAATCTACAAAAAATGTGTTTTTTCATTGAAAAGACAGACCCTTCTTTAGTAAAGGTTTGACTAATCATAGTGCATAGAGCTCCCCAACAGTATCGCTCCTGCTGACCTTTACAAAGATAGCTTCTGTGCTGAAGGAAAACAGAAATTGCTCTCCCAAGAGGAATGAGAGAAAGGCAGACAGTAGAAAAATATGAAGGGAAAAAACCCCCCAAGTAAACATCCAGAAAAGTATGTTTCTAAATTAACTAGATGCTCTTATATTTTCTTTCTGAAAAGCAAATGAAAATTTAAAAAAATATGTTTGTGTGGCCTAAGAGTACAAAAAAACCCCTCACAGATGTTTTCAAGAGCATTCTGTAGACAATTCTAATTCAATCTAGTTAACAGAACCTGCCTGTCTTGTCTGGATGAAATACCTAAGGGTAACTGAACAAAAACTATTGTGAAACTGTGCAGCCCTCTTTTTATGGCTTGGTAAATACTTGACAAATAATGATAACATATGGTCTAGAAAGAATCCTTATTAGATAGCATTTAAAATTGGGAGAGGGGAAGAGGGGACAAAACAGTACTCACCCTTTCTTCTGAGGATCTACAACAGATACCAGCTTATCAAAGTCTGCAACTCCAGCTGCACCATTTATTGTGCAAGGACTGAGGCAGATGTGATAACATGGCCCAAGAAACAGGTAGAACAGTTTGAAAACTCCTGTTACTTTGTCAAATATATACTCCAAGCAAGCAAGCAAGCAAACAAAAACCCCCTACCAAATGTTAGCCTTCACAAGGTGAACAAACCGATTTTCAGACGAACTCCTAAACTCTGGAAGCACATTAATAGGTGGGAAATGCCTGGTTTTGGCTGCAGGGATGATAAAGACAAGCAGCTATCAGCTACTTTGAACATCCTTGGCTCCTTGAGGCAGAGGCCATAAAAGCCATGTTATGACTCAGATAAGCTGGCTACAGACCTCTCCTAAATTGCTCCACACTGGGCTGTCTGAAGGAGCAACTCCAGCCACACAACCTTCCCTTGCCTGGTGCCTCCTGTTGAGCTGCCTATGCTCAAATCTCTGGGCAAATCCCCAATTAGCAACTTTTGCCCATTCTCAAGCTACCTGATTAATGTTGGTGCTGTGCAGATCCCCAAGTGAAACAAGGACCTCTGGCCCACAGCACAGCAGCTCTTCCAGTCATAGCCCCTGTGATGGCACCTCAGCTGCGCTTGCATGCATTGCTGCACCAAATGTTGGGAAGGGTTATAGGTGAAAAATCCATACAGCAATCTGTGGGACAGACCCAGCTTCATTTGATTTGCATGCAAGGAGAAGAAAAGTCAGTTGCATGTGAAGAGCCAGGTCTCTCTTTCTCTAGACTGCCACAAACCATCAGTGGGACACAGCTAAGAACATCTGATTGACCTTACCTAGTCTTCACATACATCTTATGAATATGATCTTTTCCAAGTGCTTTTAGTATCTGCCTTTTTGCCTAAAAGCAATAATAAAGCAATATTTTAGAAATGCATCGCAAGATATTAAAGCACTTGACAAATTCTTCTAAGTATCTGATTTTTTGGGGTAAGATAAAGTACATCTCTTCCATAGTCAAAACTGATGAGACCACAAAGAAGGGAAAGCCAGTAACTGTAAACTGAAAAATCTTCATGGTGGGTATGGAATAGTGGGATCAGGAAGGGCAACTCTTCCTGTGGTCCTTGTAATTTGTAAGGGTTTCTTTGCCAGAAGGGGGTCTTCCACTTCTTTATCATGGGAAGTGAAATAGCAATAAAAGCAAACTGATAAAGACCTGCAGAAAATGCTATGCAAATTGCTGCAAGTAGAGTCACAACCTACCACCTCAGAGTGCTGCATTCCTAATGCCTGAATCTGCTATTTCACAACATCCTGTATTAACAGCAAAGCACGTGTCCAAACTGCATCTCTCCTTTCTGTGCATATTCTTTCCAGACTAGGCTTAACTCATTAGAACTAAGAAAACCCCCAGAGACAATTTATATTTCCTTCGTCTGTTGGAAAAATAGAAACTTCACATGAAATCTTCTATCAGTGTGCTATTGGGAAAAAAATCTAGGAGACAGAAATGGGATGGAATCCTTCTAGACTTCCTTACAGCTGAAAATCGGCCAATTCAAAGAATAATTTCTAAAGCAACAGACCATGCTTCATCTCTTTTCCAACTACTGTTTTCTGTTTTGTAAATATGACCTCCCTAGCAAGTACTACAGCTTTCCTAAGGCACTCTACTTTCAAAAAAATTGAATTTAATAAACTTACTGGCAAAAAAAGCACATTTCAGTATGAAAGTATAAAATGTTTGCCAACTATGTTTCAGACTATCATTCCTTTTCTTGATTTTCTTATGTTAACTGGGGTGGTGCAGAGGAGCACACAAAATGTGAAGGAACACGAAATGTGTTCTGTGAAGAACATACTTTGCTGGAAGAAAGAAGTCAGCTATTCATATAGTCAAATTCATTGGCACAAAGCTGATGTGAAGTCTAAAGCATTAATGTTGTGTTTCTATAAACTGCAAACAAAAGCTTGGAACTCTGAAAATAAGTAGCTTTAACAGTCTGACTTCTAAAACAAAGAGTCCTCAAAATGGTGTTAACTATTAATTATTAGTTTGATCCTATGGAGAATAAAAAATAATGCCCTCTGTTCCCAGACTTTGCTTAGAATTTTCAGTGGTTGTTTTGTTTCTGACAAAGAGGTCTCACACTAGTCAAGCAGTCAAATTCTGCTAGCCTAAGTTATGCTGAACTGTGGTTAATCCTGCAGTAAATCTGTGAATTTCTAGCACTGAAAACAAACAAACAAAAACAGAGTCAGAGTGCTCACAAGAAACCTCCAACTACTTTTAAGCAGGTGGAGGCACAGCTGGTGGTGTCAGATGTTCAGGGGATTTCTTCTGTATATTTTGCCTTCCCAGTTTTAGATCTGTATTGTTATCACTCACTGTTACCTTCATATTCCTCCCTCTATTTTCTTCAACTTGTGATTCTTATGGCCATGTCTCACCCCTGCAATGCTGTGAAGACATGCAAAGTGAACACATCACATGCAGCTGGTGACCTGTGCATTCCCACAGACCACTGTGACAAGGGGTGAGGCTTGCCACAGAAAGTAGCTCAGTGTCACATGGCCTGTGACATGGTGACAGTGACCCTGATTTTCAAAGCAAATTGCTGCTTTCCCTATGGATTCACCTTTGCTGGTAAATGATGCCCTCATGCCAGCCTTGACAAGGAGAATACACAATACCCAGAGCTCCACACTCTGTTACCACTCTGGAGGCAGATGGTGAACCATGGGAGCAAAGTGTCTGGGGAGGGAGATGCCCTTAAAGATTTTGTGCCTGGTGCTGAAGGCACAGGGTCACATACAGAAGTTAGACAGCAGGGAGGGAGCTCAGCTAGTTTTGCCTGGTGAGCTCTTCCAGAAGTGTTTGTGAGGAGGCCCCTAATTTGTAAAATTTTCAACAAGATGAAGGAGACACAGAGCACAGTGCTAATAATACTGCTGAAATACTTCAGATCTTCAGCAAGGCTGAATTATTCTGCAGTGTGTCCCTCAAATGGTCTGAAACCTTCCATGTTTATACAATACCAGATACCCCTTCAGGCAAAGAGCACTCCACATTTCAAAGCAAAGTCAAATACCAAAAAATTATTCATTTGGAACCACAGCAAAAGTTCAGACATGTTACTGAGCAGATTTCACTGAAGGCTCTAATGACCTAATCAGAGCGACTTAATTGCATTTGGCTTTGAAACCAAAGCCCAGTGCCCAAAAAGGAGAGGGTTTTTCTGCAGTGCAGTAGCAGCTCCCAGTTGTAAGAGGAACTGAAGTGAGAAAGTATCCACACAGCCCACAGATAACTCTTTGCAGAAGCTCCATTGTTGTAACAAGATCATCTGGAATTGCAAGCACAAACAACGTGCCTATTTTTGGAAGTACACTTGATCTATTGCACATATGGAGATCTGAACACCTTTTGAGAGGGAGAAAATTATGAGGTTATGAACATTTGCACAACAAGTTGTTTAACAGCTCAGAAAACTCATGAATAATAATCTGGGCTAATCTTTTAGTAATCACTTTCTTCCTGCTGTATAAAATATATTGTTTGAAAACCATCATTACTGCTATCTTTTTTTCCATGCTCCCTATTCCCCAATATGTATCCTGTAATTACACTGCAACTGTGCTCTGAAGGATGACCTGAAGACAACTTTTGAAAATTCTCTTTGTAAATCTGTAAGCAAAAAAGAAATATAAAGCCCCTATGGCCCAAACAGCTTTTTCCATTGATTAAGGTGTAGAGTAGCACTGCTTTTATTTTAATTCAAAGGGTTTCAACAATTCTTTGTTCATATGACTATTTCTCCAGTCTGCTGCCCTATTATTGGAAAGATTTCATCTCCAAGTGTGACAGAGAAGCAGAAAAGCTAGTACCCCAGAACCTGTTATTATAAATTTTCTGACTTTTTAAAAAGGTGAAAAATGAGGAATGCTTGCATTCCTGTTGAAAATTAAAACACACAAACCAAGAATCATTTAGGAGCAAGCCACTATTCTAAACACAAGCAATAGGACTAATCCAAGTTAATTCCTGTTAGAATAAAGCACATATTAAAAAAAAAAAAAACAAAAAAACAAAAAACCAAAACCAAAAAATAACAAAATAGCAACAGAAACAACAAAAGCAACAAATCAAAAACAGGAAAAAAACCCAAAACCAAAACCAAAACAAAAACCAACAAGAGAAAGATAAGCAGTAGAATATTGGCTCTAAAGAATATTTTTTTTTGGCTAATAATGCAGGTTATCTTTCAAAAACACAGAACGTGACACATCTGTGTAGGGTGATCAGAATTCAATAATGTTTCTTGGAGCTGATCTACAAACAATAATGTTAAGACTTGAAAAAATGTGATGAAAAATAAAAAATGTTATTTCACTGCAAAGCAACTGGAAGCGCCCAAATGAAAAGAACAGATAACAGAGGAGAAAATATCTGAAGTTAAAATGTACACCACAACTGTTGGTGTCAAATGAGAATAAATTAACTTGCCCTTAAGGCCCCCTGTCAGGATGTACCCCTACCAAAAATGCAATTCTTCTTTTATCCATTAGGGACTAATTAATTGAGCAGATTAATCACAATAATCCTCTACCACATCAGCAAAGATGCACAGTTCACTTTTCTAGACAAGGAAAGGTCTCCAAATGTCTGTTGTTGTAAAGGAAGTGTGTAAATCCATGTGCATACATACTCAGATGAAACTGCTGTACCTGCTTGTTGGATCATTAAAAACAGAAGTTTTACTGGCAGAATACAAAACAAAAAGTGCAGAACATAAACATATAAACACTGTATCCTAAAGCCTGAACAGCTGCTTTTGACAGCCTAAATGTTGAATGCTTTGAACTCAGATTCACGCAGAGCAGTGACAGGCATGAGATATTTCTGCAGGAATTTTATATTTAGACATGGTCCACACAGATCTGACCATTCAGTGTATTGGTATATTTACATATAGAACTCTATGCTAACCAGTGTATATAATGATGTATGATTACATTAGTAAATACCCTCAGCTTTTAATAGTTTTCCCTTGTGTATCATCTCTAATTTGACAGGCACTCACTGTGAGCTTTTTACCTCAGTTTCTTTGCCACAACTTCAACAAGGAAGCTTTGAAAGATGTCTCTGTGCTGAACTAGGAAAATAAAATATTAACAGATGAAGTTTCTTGACCAAAGAAATTTAGCCTGTTGACAGATATTCAGTCTGTTTGCTGTTGAACTCAGTCACACTAGAAGGTGGATCATTAAGCATAAAGCCATATCTGAGTTTATAATGATCTGTTTTCTATCTCAATGCAGAGCAGGTCAAGTACTATCTTTTTTAACCTGTTCCAGAAAAAATAATGAATGGGGAAGATAAAAGAACTGCTGAAAGTTTCTGAATAGAACTTTCTTCTTCAGATCAACATTTGAAAATCATTCCCAGCTGCTAAATCTGAATTCTTAATTGTACACAAGAGGCTGAGGAGAAAATAATCAGCAGATGCAGCTACAGTTTGTCATATCTGTGATTATCTATTCGCTTCATGATTTATGGTTTTCAACCACTTTTGGAGAGACTGGCACCAAATTTATTCTTCCAATACTGCTATCTGTGCACAAGTATTTAATTATAGTTTCCCTCACATTTTCTATGGAATAATTATTGCATGCAGAATACTATATGTCAATTCCTAGAGCTTATAGTCTCAAAAATCAGAAAAAAAAAAATAAATCAGGTATTCATGGTGGCAATTCCATGATGGTAAAAGCTCAGCCCCACTCCCTGTGCTGTTCTGGCCCCTAAACACCTGCTTTTCCCAAAAATTCGAGTAAATCTAGCCAGAAGGAGAACAAAAAAGGAAAGAAGTAAATGCATGGGGAAGACAGGATGGTGAGGGGGAAAGCAAACAGCAGTTGGGGTTATCCCTTTTTTTTGACATCACGTTACGTTTTCCATCTGCATACCCCAGCTCTCAGACAAGTCTATAAAATTATGCTCTACATGTGCTTCAACATGTTGGTTGAGGGAAGTGATTTACAAAGAATTCAAGCCTGAACACCTCTCCATTTGCAGCCTTTAATCTCGATGTCTTCCAAGCATGTTCACCCGAGTGCTAGGAATAAGATGGTGCTTCCAGGTGTGCTGAAGTGCACCAGGACCTCCTCCCAGCTGGTGAAGTCTGCATGCAGACAGTGAGGGTGACAGCATGGGCTCCCAAGATCACAAATGTGTTAGCAATTTATTGTATAGGTCTGTGGCACTTTCATGTCAGAGAGGCAAGAAAAATGGATATTTAACTCAGTAAATTTTGTTGCTCCGTAACACAGAAGCCATTACAATCTAGATGAGATCTGGAATCTATTAAAAGACATAATAGAAAATAAAAGCTAAACACATAAATAACTCATCCACTTGGAATTTCTTTAAAAAATATTGAAAGGCATTAGACACAACCAAGATTAAATGTCTGTAAAATATTTTTTAAAAGAAACATTTTTTTCACCAGGGCATATGAGAACAAAGCGACATCTAAAACCTCAACAAAGAAAAGCTTTATTAGTTCTGCCTAGAAATTTTAGGCTCCAGCCTTAACTCACTTTGTTCCTCCAGGATGTGGTTGGGAACTATAGCAGTTTACTTGGGACTTGATATATTATGGCAAAATATTCATTGATGGTTAAAGATGGCCAGACATTGAAATATTGAACCTTTCAAAACCAAGGGCTAAATAAATTTCAAGGGTGCACTGATTATACACTGGACCGTGGGAGTTCCTCCTCAATGACCAAATATCATGTATGATTGAAGACAAGGTCTCTTTAAAACAGATGGGTCAGTGGTATGGAAATGGTTCTGCACAGACTAAAAATTTTTAACCATAACCATGCAATGAAAATTAATTCCAGCATGCTGTATTTTATGCAGGAGAACTTACATCTCATAAACCAAAAATCTTTTCTTGTTAAATTATTCTAATGGTCACTTAGCTATCTTTTGGAAGCTATCAGAATGAGAAATGTATATATACAGAAATTCTGTATTTATACAATGGCACTGATTCAATTAAACCTTTAGCTATGCATTTTATCTGAAACAGTTACATATGGAAAGCAGATGAAGCAAGCTGAAATTATTTTTTTAAGCTAAAATCCTAATTAAAAAAGCATACATCGATAGAAATACATCTTCTGTTAAATATACCTCTGTTCTTCAGTGAACTGTGGAACATTTCTCTGATCATGTATACATTCTATAAGCACTAAACCAAGGCAGAAATCTCTAGAACTACTTAAATAACCACAATATATAAGCTCACCCAAAGGCACTTTGTTTATAATAATTTATGGTTTTAACATTTCCAGACTACACAGAAGTGGTGGGTTAACATACCAGCATAGCTGTGGACTTCAGACAGACTTCAGACATTTAAAACAAATACTGGGTAACGACCCTGCAGTGTGGCAGTGACTGCAAGTATGAAAGGGCCACACAGCAAGTGACATTCCCCTCTGCAAGTACTCGGGCACTGCCTAAAGAGAAAATAACTCAGAATATCTCTGATAATTGCACTTAAAAACGAAAAAAATTTAAGAACCTTATGATCATGGATATATTGCGGGAGGGGATAGTAACCAAACACTCCCTACCCAAACTGCTAGGGACTCTCTTCTCTGATTGTTCTAGCAGTTGTAGATCCCTGGCTCTCTGGGTGGCAGAAGTCAGGATCCTCATGTGGCTTCTCCAGGTCACCTAACACCAGACCTGCTGAGCCAAGGGCCTGATCACTGGGCAAGGAAGTGGGCTCAGTCAGGGCAGTAATTTCAAACAGGATCCTGTTTTCTAGACCTCTAGAGATTGATGCACACTCTGAAGATTAAAAAAAAACCAAAAAAACCCAGCCACAAAGTAATAATTAAAAAACCTCTTCCATTCTCTTAGCAAATGGGATGTTGGACAATTCAGCCTGGAGGTTCATGAATTGGAATGGCTTGCCCTGGAGTGGCAGGCTGGCATGGGCAGCACAGGGCCGACAGCTAGGCTTGGAAGGCTGTGTTGGATTGTCCCGCACTTCCCTGAGCCACAGAAAGTCCACAGCTCTGCCCTTGGGAAGCAGCAAGCCATGCCATGAGGTGTGGGCAGGCAGCAGGGCAGCCCCTCATTCTGCCTTGTGCTGTTGAAGCATCAGCAGGGAAAGCAGAGGGGCTGAAACTGCAGCTCAGAGGAAAACATCTCAGACCAGGATCCCTTCAGCGCCTCCTGGATTGGCACCAGCATCGTTCCAGCTCCAGCTGCCTGAACAGCTCTTGCCTTTACTTCCAGACTGTGCAGGCACAGAAGACCCATCCAGGCTGGGAGGTACATCTAGCTGTCATCAGGGAACAGAGAAGGGGAGACAAGGACAGTCATCTTCCAGATGAGACAAGGGCTTCCAGTCTGAGATGGGCTCCAAGAAAACAGCTGAGATCAGAGGAACGACTGGTCTCCTGAGCAGAAAAAGGAATATCCTAGAGTCCTTTTCTACAGCAATACTGGGTGATCAGAGCAAGGTAAAAACATGAAGTACACTGAAGCAAAAACCCTCTGCAGGTACAAAAAGGAGTAAAACACATATACTGCAAAGAGGACAACCTGCTCCCTGGGAGACACACAGTATCTGGCCCAACAAAAGTACCCAAAGTTCCTAAAATAGTTATTTTATTTTAACTACTAGGTGAGCTTTTCCTTTCAGTACAAAAGTTTCCATGATGCAAAAGATCCCATGCTGAACTTGACCTGAACCCCACGTCTCTAACAGCAGAGAAAAAAAGATGCAAGACTGAGGAAGTCCTTTGAAGCACTTAGTGTCTGTTCCCCACCATAAAAGATACTTTAGTAGATATGACAGGATTTCTAGGGGTGGAAGATCATCTATCTAGCAGGGTCTGACAACTCTCAAATTCATTCCAGTGAGGATGCAGAGGTGTGTCAGGAGCTCAGGCGCTGGAGCACAGCAGGCTCTGCTGATTGAAGGCTGCTAAGCTGAAGGAGTGCCAGGAGTGAACCACAGGAGACAAAACAGTCACTGTGAACAAACTCCTAAGTGCACACTTGAAAGTCTTCAACTTCTGCTGCTTGATCTTATTTCTTAAAAAAGGAAAAAAAAATGTAGTTTCACAATCCTAACAGTTGCTCTATAAATAATGAGATAAAAGGAGAATATGTAACGATAAGCACTTAAATATTTGCCTCATAAGCCATTAGTGAGGAAATGCAGCACTATGAAAACAATGGGTCTGGACACCAGCAGTATTATCCTGCTCCCTGTGCCAAGGAATGCAGACTTGCTGAGCAACTGAATTTGTGCTGCCATGGTGCATTTCATGCACTGGTAAGAGACCACTAACCTGCACAGGACTACCCTAAAAACAGGTGTGGTGTCCACATGTAAGGAAGCACTTTCAGAATAGCATCACAATGGGGTGACATTAACTACAAAATATTTGCTCTCCTAAGCAGCCCAATGAATAAATGAATGAAGGTTGTGGACTCAGTAAAAGCGGGTTCAGTACAGGTATAGCAACCCTCTGGCCAGTGACAAGTTTGTGCCCCAGTTTCCACACTTCAAAATAAAACTTACTTCCCAATCTACAAGGATGTTGTAAAACTGCAATTCTTTACTGGATGTGACAACTATCAAAAACCTTAAGGATATAATAAATTACATTACTTATTATATTATTACTGATATGCCTTGCCATCAGCTAAAGAGTTTTGCTTAGGAGTAAGCTGAATTTTTTCCACCTTGCATAATTAAGGAAATTTGTGAGACCTTTGCTGATTTTCTCACCAACAAATTATAATCTTTAAGGTAATAGTTTAAACATGTTTTAAAAAACACGAAGCAACAGCAGACCATGAACTCCCAATGATATGCTGCAACCAGTGAATACAATATATGAAGGGAATTCAAAGTAAGAGCAGGGAAGCAGCATTACTCCTCTATGTGACTCTGACAGGACCATAAAATAATGCAAGCTTAGCTCTGGAGTGTGTGTATTTCAAAAGTAATGTTGAAAAATGTAAGCACATTCAGGAAAGAACTATAAAATTATGAATTATGGATTATGCCAGAGAAGTTCTCCCTTCAGGCTTTGTTCAAAGGAATATGAAAAAGTGATAATATGGGTACCTATGAGAAATTTCTGGTAAAAGAGTACACTTCAGTTCAGAAGCAAAAGTATGTGAGATGGGAAAAAAAAGTTATTATAGCAATCAGTTTGGTCCTAAAATGTAGAGATGTGCATTTTCTAATATTAAGGTATATTTCTGGAGGTGAAACCCTGATTTTAGTTAATGGAAAGAGTTAGGACTTCAGCAGGACAAAAATCAGACGCACAAGATTAACTTTCATATCGTTAAAGTGAGCTTTAAGAGCTGATATGTGCTCATATTTTATTTTGTTACTTATTACTAGTTCTAGTTACCATGGTCTTAAAAAAAGAAGATCATAATGGAAAAGGTACAGGATATAGGGGCTTCCAACAGTTTAACTAAGGTGTCTAGCAAGAAACGGATGAAAGTCCATACAGTATTTGTGTTTTTCAAGAACACTGTTTAATGCTGTTTAAAGGTATCTAACAACATAACAGTAGCATATTCCACTGAGCACAGAGAGAAAAAAAAAACCATCATAAAGAAGGATGCTGGGTCAGCCTTCAGTTGGCCAGTATTTGGGTTTTGCTGTGATTATGATTTATAGGTAGGGCCATATCAACCTTCTCAGCTGGTATCAGCTTTCTGCCTGAATTTAGTTTCAGTGAGAACTAGTGACACATCAAAAAAGCATTTAACAAATACTCAGAATCTGTGCATTTTCTCTTCAATTCACAGCAACTAAGAATCTGCCTCACCAGGTGGGCTCAGCAGCTTTCTGCCACAAGATAAGGCCATGAATAAGTTTGAATCTTGTTTTGTGATGCAAGTTTATATTGAGAGCAATCTTAATGGAAAGTGAAGCAAAGCAGGTATTTCCTTTGCATCTGCATAATGCAAACAAGCTTCAATGCAAATATATTAAAAGAAGAGCTGAAGCTTGGTTTTGTTGGACATCAGTCAGGCATTGATGAGACAGAAGTTTGTTTTGAATGTAGTTGTTTAAAGTTATTTGTGTTTTAACAGTGTTGTGTCTGCAAACTGAGCTACCTTGCTGCTGTTCCAGTGGCTGTGTCATTAACAGATAAATTCCTTAGACCTTCTATCTCCTGGCAGAGAAGACAGTGCCACCTGCAAATACACAATTACAGCAATTGCCACTCAACTGCACACAATAATCATCCACTCAAGTTCCAATATAGTAATAAAACCTATGGGGAAAAGTATTCTTTTTTGGGAAAACTATTTTCATTTTTTCAGATGACTTATGCAGTGAAAACCACAGAAAGGAAAAGTTGTCTTGTTCTGTCCCGTATATCACTCCAGAAACCAAGTTGGTTTTAATCAGGACTGCAGAAATCCGACTAAAGTCAGGGTCTGAATGAAGTAATGTCTCATAGCATTTTCTCTAAAAGACTATCCTGCATGAAAAAGTAATGAGGAATCAACAGAGTTCATGCTGAAAGGTCAAAAATAATGAATACTGTGTAAGCTATATAGCTCACAAACATTTGTATCCATGATACACACTGTCTTTAATTGGTCTGTCGATACAATCTGCCTTCAGTTTTATGAGCTTTCAGTTTTGCCCTACAATAGCCACAATGAGAACATTAAATCTCCAAACAACCCAGCTCTTGTAATCCTGACAAAACAGTACAGCTTAGCCCCAGATACATCAATGTCTAATTGCCACAAATATATATTTGTTTTTACCATCGCTGGCAGTCCACAGCCCTATCACCATCTATGAAACAGGCAACTGAAAACACAGCCATGGGAAACCTTGGAGCTGACTCAGCTGTTCTAGGAACTCAACACAGAAATTTCCAAATCACTGTACATCCTGCCTGCTGAGCTCCTACAGAGAGAATAAAGGGAGTCAAAATGTTAGAAATGTCTGTGTTTCTCAGATCTCACCCAGATGAGTGGCTTATGCACACCAGAACAATTCCAAGACATGATGAGCAGAGTGCAGCACACAGGACATGCTGTTCTCTGGTGAGCTATAGATAGACAGGCTCAAGGACCTTATAAAATGCCCAAGTTTAAAACAGTTCCTGGAGTTGCTTAGATGAGCAGTAGATACCACATGCAAACTGTGCTGTTTAGTCCCCTGGGACACAAGAACTACTGAATTAAGCAAAAAAGAAGCTGCAAACAACCAATGCTGTTCATCTCCACTCTATTAAAACACATTACTGATCAGAGACCAAATAACAGTATTTTCCTGACAGTGCACTTTTCCTTTTAGATTTTCCAAACTGAAGAGCAAAACAATATATGATCAGAGAGTTGTTTCAGAAACGTGTAAACTGCTTATAGTTAAATATTTCCCCAGTAATTAAGCAGCACAAAGAAAAAGATAAGACTGATTGATTGACACTACAGATGAACAGAAGTACTGTTTCCTTGTTATTTAAAGCTGTGAAGTTTAACAAGTATTACTCTCTGAATGAGGAAAGAAGACTATTTTTCATGTTCTGCCTTCATTCAACACTCTTAGTCTGCCAGACACCCATGAGCTCCTCCCAAGGCAGCAACAGTAGAGATGGCCAGAGAACTGGGACAACAGTACAAAAGTGTTTAATTCAGAAACAGAAAACAGAATACATAGTCTCACAAAAACCTGCTTTCTTCTGAACCTACTTGATCACTATCACACTCAAGAGTATTTGGAAAGTAGCTCTGTTGTGACATGCATGATCTCTTCAAGGACTCACTCTCTACCAAATTATTTTGACTGTCATGTCAGTATTTTTCTTATTTAAGCCTCCCATATACTAGTGTGGTATGACAGGAAAGATACTGCATTTTCTGTAACATCATTAGAGTCACCATTTTCAGCACCGCCAAAATGTTTGTTTTATCCTTAATGTTTTGTAATTTATTCTCACCTTTTACTTGTATTCAGGAAAGCTTTACTGTCATTATTAGAAGATGATACATATACTTTGAAGAGTCTGAAATAGTTTTTAAATGAAAACTGTAATTTACGAACTAAATAAACAGATATTCTACACTATACTTTTCTAAGCTGTCATTACTCCTGTTTCTTCCTTCAACTGTCCTACACAAGCACCCCACACAGTACTTATTAAAGACACGTACTTCCTTTTGAAGGAAAGAGTACAGCATAATTAAGAAAATGTTGCAAGTACCTATACATGAAAAAATGTAAATTAAAAAATGGATGAAAAAACAGATGAGTTAAAAATTTATAAATTAATTATAAATTCCCATCCTGAGAAAAATTGCTAGGACAATAACAGTACCAATAAGCAGAAGAAGCCTAGACTCCAGGACCACAGCACGGTCACCACCTTCACTGCCCAGGTTATCAACAGCAGCCCCAAACCCAAATGCTCCCAATGCCAGGAACCTCCTCTCGCCTCCCCAGTGCACTGAACCCCTGGGAGGCTCCAGGGGGCATTTTGAATGGCTACAGCGTCATTAAAGCCCAAACTAACAATTATAAGCCCCATTTACACTGCTAAACAATGAACATCATAAGAGCAGGAGGAGGGAAGAAACAACTGCTTTGACTAAAGGCAGGTTAATGGCCATTGAAACCAGGGACCTGGCCAGGGCACGCAGACATTTCATGGCTCACAGGTTGGCCCAGTGATAGAGCTGCTCCCTGTCTCAGCAAAGCCAGGATTTCACCTCACCATGACTTTTGCTTTTCTGCTAATCATCTCTCTTACTTTCGGAAATAGATGAGACATGCTGAGAAAAGTAGCATAACGAAATGATGACCATATATATTTTCCAGCATCAGCATTTTATTAGAGGGGTTTGTTTGCCAGCTTATTTTTACAGGAGCTCAAGAGGCCTGACTGCATATTTGAGAGGCTGCGCTCTGTTCCAGCTTTTAATGACAAAATGCCAAAGTTTAACATGCAATGCCAAACATTCCAGAAACCTCCTGCACAATAGCCACTTCAAATGATGTCTTACTTTTCCTGCTTTGTGAGGCACACACAGTAGCAGAAATGCTCTTCTCCCCGCTTGTTTAAAAACATAACACAGTAATGACAGCTGCCACTTCAACATGAGAAAGCAAACAGACTCCAGCTCTTCAATCCCTTGTGTGCAAAGCTAAAGATCTGTAGCAAGTCACACATCTTACCTTTTAAGTACATTAGCATGTAATGTGTATACAGACATGCTAAACATCAACCCACAATCCATATATATATAGGGATTTGTTTCTTATGTTGTGCAGTAGATGATTTGCAAAACACTGAGTGTTTCCTCCATATCTGCTTTAAATAGAAAATCACTGTAAAATTAGTATGTCAAACAGGAATTGAGAAATAACAATAAAACTCCTTCTGAATGAGGCCGAAATCAAACAAAAAATATTGAAATACAATATAATGTATTTGTACTGCACTGTTAGAGATGGTCTCCAGCTGGGGATTAGCTCTCATTGTGCACAGTGCTGTATACAGGCATTGAAAAGCTTGAAGCAGGCAGCAAAATCCACTCCAAAGCCACAATAATTAAAATGCATGGTCAAAGGAAAAACATTAATGCACAAAAAGGCTGCAAAAAGAAGAAAGACATGCCATTATGGTTGGTTCAGTAAGGTAGCAATTAGCATACCAGCTGCCCAGTCACTCGTGAGTGCTGTACAGGCAACCTGACAGACCTGAGTTAAAACAACACTTTGAAAGAGAGTGAGTAACTGACTTTGAGGAGATCCTAATAAAAATGGTGAGATAAGCATGTGGGAGTTTGAAAATGATGATGTAGCCCAGGGCCTTTCAGCACCTTTCCCATAATAGTGCAAATGTCGTAATGAAGCACCATCATTCACAGCAGAACAAATTAATGCTTCTGAACATGAAACATAGATGACCAAACCCACTAAAATAAGGTTATTTTAGAACAACCCCACACCACAGGCCCCACAAAATCTTCATGCATTAAGAAGCTCATCTAAAGAAAAAATCACTGGATGTTTTTCTAATGATTGTGTTATACTGTTGTCACAAGAAGTTTCAACAAGCCACTTCATTCCCCCAAACAAATGTATTAACCCTTTTTTAAGTTATTGAAAATATACCAAATCAGAATGCAGATTTTCTGTTTAGGTGCAACTAGAAAAAAAGGGATACAAGTGGGGGATATCAGTAAGAAACTGCAAGCTATTGGAAAACTGAGGAATTTGAGTCTGTTTGGTAGAGGGATATAAGGGTTATAAGAGAAATTAAAACCCTCTAGTTCATGTAATGGTTTTCACTTAAATGATGCATTTTTCTTCATTAAAAAAAATAAAAAGAAGGAGAAAAAAATGAAGGAAACAGAAGTAATGACTGTTATGTCTGATATTGCATATAAATACATGCACCTTTCATATGCCTCTTGCAGACAAATTTTAATTTCTTTTATCCCCACATAGTAGAAATCTACCTTCTTCTCAGTGTTTAACCAGATAAGGCAGAAGAAACCACCAAGTATGACTGCCTGCAGTTTCAACAGGGTGTTACTTCTTGACATCCTCACAGGCATACCTTCAAAGGACACAATCACACAGCAAGATGAAGGCAAGTTCTGATACCTATTGACATATGTAAAAATAATTTATGAATGGACATAAGGTTATATACATACATGCATTTATACATACAAGCATATATCATACAGTTACAATGTCTTGCAAGGGATTATCAAGAGTGATTCCTTAAGGCAGGTGTGTAATATGGAGAACACACTGCAATCAATTTTACTCTATTTTTGTTTTATGGGACAGTCTGACATGTTCAATTACTCCATTTCAGTATGGAACTCAGAGCAGACACAAGATCCTAAGCAGTACCATACACAGAGCTCACTTTTGCAGTGTGATTGAGTTAGGAACTCCTCAAGCAGACTCCATGATTATGAACCACTCAACAAAAAAAGCCCACCTAAATGATAAACTATTCTAAGCAAATGAGTTATCTGTATTTTTTCATCAGACATGTTTAAACTATTTTACAATAAACTTTTTTCCCCCCTTCTGGCCCTCCCCAACAGGAACAGATTATGATGATTATATCCAAGATTTGTTATTCAAGTTCTAATTCATTGATGATAACACACAAAAGTCTTCCTAAATTATGGCCAAGAAAAACAGCCCTGCCCACATAATAATGCAAGGCATTACTTCACATGTCTGGAAGAATTTCAGACTTTCTACTTCTGTAGTTCTTGCAGGTCCATTATGGTAGAATATCCAGCTATGCAGTATCTGCTACCAGCTACTTTTATAAAGCTTTTGTAGCTTTATAAAGTTACTTGCACTCATTTTTTATAAATTTTAAAGTGCCTTTGTTTTTGACACTCATACAATTACTAAAATCATCTTTCCAATTAGCTTTAGAATCCAAATGTGTTTAAAGCCTTTTCTAGGCTTTAAAGTGGCACAAGCTCTTAATGAAATTGTCTTTTTTTTCTCTGATTAAACTTTGCAAACAATCCCTTATCAGAGATGGTTTCTTACTTAGGTTCTTCTTGCTTGCTGCAAAGGCTGTTGGGCACATTGACGTGCTTATACAAGTTCTGTACTACACAGCAGCTTTATTCATGGCATCCACAACCATCTGAGAGCACCTACATTAAAAGCAGATGGGGGCAAATGCACATAGATATTTAAATAGGTTTTGCCACCTTATCCACGTTGTTAACTATGGTTGAAGCTCATATGTTAATTGATACACTGATTATTTCTGCAACATGCTGACACCACAGAGTAGTAATGTAACACTACACCTTAAGTGTACACAACAGTGTAACCCAGGCTCTTCATGGTTTGTGCCACAGTTGCACTGGACAGAAATGTAGTTTCATGCTTGACGCTCAAGAAAGAAGTAGCAAGAGTCTCAAAACATATGGTTTTGTGCTTGTGCTAGTGACTCCAAGCACAGCCCTACTGCAAAGGTCCTTGTGCATCTGGCTGTTTTCAGTGAAAATTGACTGACTGATGCAGAAAATGTGATTACGGGGTTTTACATGAAAACAAGATTAATGCTAAAGTCACAGTGAACAGTGATTTACTAATTTAATGTTATAATATAAAATCTAAATATATGGTATATTTTCAGTTAGCTGTATTTACATGAGCTTCCCTTTATGGTCAGTCTACTCCCAGTACAGCACAAAGGACATCAGGACATAAACAGAGCCACACTTTAAAAGAACATTAGCTCAGGGCTGTAATGGATGCTACACTTCCAGGTTACCAGCTTCTACAAAAGTGCTGTGGTTCACTGCCAAAAAAATTCTTACCTTACAGGTAATGTCTATGCTGGTCACAAAACACGCAAGTCCAACTTCTTTTTATGCTGTTTGATTAATTGCAAATAAGGTAATTTTACTGGAGGTAATGAACACAGAACTGACTGCCAGCACCAGCAGCTGAACCCGACAATGGATGAAGGTGGAATCAGACAAACCTCAGACAAGACATGAGCCAGGATCATGTCTGGCTTCCAGGAAGACAACTTGTGGGCCAGGCTCCACCAGGGCACTTTTCTTTCACAAACAGTAACAATGCTTTATTCTTCTCAGAAACTTGACAAGAGTAAACTTGAATGATTTTACTTCCAAGGCAAACAAGGAGCATGCCTCTTCTTTAACACACACTAGTTATAAAAAGAAAATTCTCTTGATAATGACCATGTGGTGATAACTCACCTCATTATTACCAGGGTTTTGTCATTTCAAGACTTCTAATTTCCTTAAAATATCAAAGTAGATAAAATATAAAAGGCTCATTTGTTTAGCACAGCAGTGGTTAATGTTCACTACGGAAGGCAAAGTAATCCCTCTATTGCTGTGGTCCACAAACTTCTGTGGTAATTGGCTAAAAGGCTCCTGGCAACTCTTCCTGTGGAAAGGAAACTATTCCCCTCATATCTGCAGGGCAGAAACAGTTGATGTGAACAGTGCCCATTTCTCTTTAGGTTGGTTTTTTTTTTTGTTCCCAAAATAAAATAGGTATTAAATAACGAACAGGAAGGAAGATCTTAGGGGCAGGAGCTATTCTCTGGAGGAGTCACCCTATAAGCACTAAATGACTTTCTCAACTGCTGCTTGCAGGCAGCAAACCCTTTACTTGGGAGCAACAGGACATAGGACCCTTGTCCTAACAAACACAGATTGGAGGGGTGGAATGGTGTAAGCAAACTGAGCTGTGGATAAATCCTACCCACCAAACAGAAATAAAAGACTCCCTTATAGAAAAGAAAATAAGTAATAAGGGAGTAAACTTTATAACTAAATCCTTCTTTTCATCGGTAACATATCACTGTGATGTAATTTCTGAATACTCCCAGTACATCCTTCTTTACTACCCTAATTTCAAACACACTAGAACCATAAGCATAGTTTACAAGAAAACAGAACAACTATGAATTTTCTCCTCATTCCTTTAAGCTCCTGGTCAGCCAGGTGTCTGCTTGCCACTGCACTGCCCTCGTACTGTGACATACAAGAATGAACATATTTATGCTCTAATCTAGAAGACAAGAAGTGCTCATAGATCAGTCCCCAGTGCATGAAACCTGTCTGCAACCTTCTAAGGAACATTTAATTTCTCACATATACTGAAAATGAAGGTATTTTTTATTCAGGTGGCAGTTCAATGTCTCCCTGTCTCTCCTTAACTTTGCAGAAACACATGCTTAACGTGCTTAACTTCAAGAAACCTGCCTAACATTTGTAGTACTGTAATACTGGTGCCTTTAAAGAGCAAAATGAAATCTTTAGGGAAGACCAACAAAAAAATGTAGAACGAATGAAAAAGTCTGCATAAAGGAGTTGCTAAATCCTTCAAACAATAAAAGGGAGTATCCAGCACATTAGTAGGCAATTTTGTGCCTCTTGCACATCCACAAATACTTTTGAAGGCAATGAAAATATGGGTACACACGGAATAAAAGGTACAGACAGAACAAACACCTCACCTTTCCCCAGCACATAAGCCCCAGCTTTAAGCTACAGCTAAATCAACACAACACTAGATATTCCACATCAGTCTAATGACCATAATTGAGCACAAAAGTATTTAGGCAGGTTTCTGTATTGTTTTGTATCTCCAAGCACATAAAATTAATTCCGATTCATGTATGGGAATTTTCATGTAATATGTAATATTATAAATTAATTTTCTTCAAGAATAAGTTTTTATCACTGTACACTAAGAAATATTTAACTTAGAAACTATTTTCTCTTCACTTGCTTCCAACTAGTGCAAGTGAAACTCACATGCCCTTTGTAAAGTGCAAAAAAATCTGCAAATCGATTTTTGTTACTGATTTTCTACTACCAGATGCCTCTTAAATAAACATAATCAGCCACTTTAGCAAAGACCATTGTGCTGCCACCATTCAGTGGAAGGGGTTCAAGTCATGTGAAACCAAACTGTCCAGGGGAAAAAAAAAGAGCTCTGCAGTGGACACAGCTCTGGAATTTGCTTTGCCTTTAATTTATGTCCTTTGTCCCCTAACCCACCACGCTCTAGTGAGACCCTCCTGCACTCCCTGCACCACCCTGCAGAGGAAGGACAGCCCCAGCTGCAGCATTATCTGTGCCACAGGCAGGCAGCTGCCTCTGCTCCCTTCCCAAGTCAGCTTGGGGCAGTGTAAATTGGGATTAAATTGGGTAATTGGGATTACCTCCTCTGAGAATAGTTTTAGGACAGCTATTCTCCTTTCAAACTTAAATAAAATCATCCAAGATCATTTTACAGACAAAAAGATACATACTCAGTCATGTGAGCTTTCTCCTCCTGGGAGATGAGTCTAAAAGCCAAACACTCCAGTGCAGCTGCCCAGCCTGTGGGCTGCAGGCAGGGCAGTGAAAACAGAAGTGGCTTTGGGGGCAGATGAAAAAAAAGGAGGTGGCTGATGCTGACAGAGAAATCCAGCTGAGTACATTTTACTATTGTCCCAGGAGCTGATCACAACACCAGTGACTGGGTGAGGTGGGGGGAAACAGGAAATCCTAAATTACTTACTTTGCTAGTAAATTAAGATTCTTAAAAACATAAAAAAAAATCCTGCATCTACTGAGGTCAAGACGTGCTATGACATTATTGTCAACGCACTTAAAATTTCACCCTCATCTGTATGAAGATACCAGCATGAAATTTGTTATTACAGTCTGGATTACACGATTTTATTTGGTGTATTGGCTTTCATTTAATGTTTAAAGTCTGATTTAAATATAGAAAATATATGGTGACTCTGTATTAAGTTTCCATGAACTTTAGTTCATGATGTAGCATTTTGGCACAGGACCATGGACTTAGTCTCTAATTAGGTCTGCAGAATACTCATTTACTTAAGTGGGATCTACTCATGGGTCTCTGGAGGAGCAAGTGAAACAAATGGTTATCTCATGTCTGAATAAATATTTTTGCTATTAGTGAACGAGCTTGAGCAGTGATTCCTTGGGAAGGGTGAAAGTGAAGGATTACATCCTGAACTAATCTAAGGCTGAAGATACATTATTTATGGCTCATCTGGTCTAACAGCCCAGCATAGCTGGAAGGGGGGCCAAATCCTCAGTTTTTCTGCCCCCACATATATTTCTGCCCCCCCTTTCCCCTCTTTATATCCCCATCTTCCTCCCTATGCATAAGGTGAAACAATTTGTCTTATGCCCCAACACCACAATAATTTTGTCCTGTTTCTGCAAGTCTTTAACTAGTGTGTGGGAAAAGAGAAAAAAAAGGATAGTGGATTGGTAGATCAATACAGATTTAACATGTAACTTTACACTAAATTACCCTTGCTGCTGTAAAAATTAATGGAAATGACCTACTTATACTTATTGGATAAATGGCTGGCCTAAGGTTGAGAAAGAGGAATCCAGTGGCCCTGGATTACTTTATCTTCCAGATGGAATTTACATGGTTCAGTGAAACCTGGGCCTTTCTCCTTCAACAATGCATTTTCATAGCTTTTAAGAAAGCAAAATCTGGAGAGCTCTGCAGGAGCTCCACTCCTCACCGCGGGGATCTTCACCTCTGGGCCCCAAGTGGGGACTGCACGGCACCCCACGGACCTGGGGCGTCACCCAGACGTGTGTGCAGGGGTGACAGAGGCAAGTGAGAAAGGCAAAAGAAAGTCAGTGTCTCTTGCTTCACAGCAGAAGTTAAAAAAACCTCACAGCTGAGAAAATAATATAATGTTATGCTACAGGTACATGAAGCTGATGGCAAATTCACCTAAATCCACCTGTAAAACTATGTTTCATTAGTGATTTCCCCTACTGGCATTATCTGCACAGGGCTGAAGCATTTCCAACAGCAAGCACAAATGCTGAGGGAAAACACTGTATCTAAGCTTTTATACCAAATCCAGCCTATAATTAATTTTACATAGTTTTGACAGCTTAATTCTGCAAATTCTCCAGATCACATTTCAGATCAGGATTGATGGAAAGAATGTGCAATCCTCCTGGAGGTGTGCAAGCTCCTGCCCTGCCGAGGCGGCCAATCTGTGTGTCAGCATCAGCACTTGGGCGGTGTCACCAGCAGGTAGGGCAACATGGTCCTGTGGAAGTCACCTCACAGGCAGACTGGGTTTTGAGGCAGAAGGCTGACATGGCAGCCTCTGGAGCACTGATGGTTCCCCTGTCACCCAGCCCTATCCTCTCAACCAACCAGCCATGTTTTTACTGGGGAGGGTGGCACCAGGACAGCTCACCTGGAAAGGCCATGGGAACACGCCAGCAAAACTGTTTCTGCTGGATCATCACATTTCTGTTCCTGACTCATAGATATTGACAGGTTAAGGGTCTTCCCTGAACTGTCACTTTGAGCACAAGAAGACAAAATATTTCATGCCTTTCTCTTCTTCCCATGTTATGGGTTGCAATTACTACAGGGGCACATATCCCTCAGGACACATTTTCCCTGGCCTTCAAGTCTACCACTGCCACAAAATTCTCCACTGATGGTTTGCAGCTGTTTGTGAAAGAGCTGGGCCACATCACCATTCAGTCTGAATTTGAACATTGTCATTCTGTTTCAATAGATGGATAAAATTATGACCATAGTCCAAATCCAGCATTGGGCTTCCCATTAAATTAATGAGCTCTGGACCAGCATTACATTAAATTTCAGTGTGAAAAGTATTTTCTGTTTCAAACAGTTTCAGCATTTGATTATAGGCTGATTAGACATTAACATAAAAAACCCGCCATAAAATGGACATTTTCAAAAATACCATTGTAATTGTGTCATTTTCCGTTCTAAATTAATACAATTATCTAAATAAGCAAACTGTAGCACAAAACTCTTAGCTGCTACTGCCAACCAGCAGGTGTAATCTGACCTATTAATCAATTACCTAGATAAAAGTAAAATAGTCCCAAGTTTCAATTACACATAAAGAAAGTCTAATTTTAAAAAAATCAATTTATATGCAAGACAAAGTTGCACTGCAGGCATGAAAAAGTATAATATTTTAGATAATTGGTTTTAGGAAAAAAAATACAAATTACAAAAATATCTCCAAAAGAAAGTGTCTTTAATTGCATATAAAGTAGTTCATGATTATTTCCTGTAATTAAAGTCAAGATTTGCTGGGACTAAGCCTTTTTGCAGATGAGTAAGGTATTTTTGATTCACACAATCCTCACTAAACCAGAAAAGCAGAGTAGTTGCTTTATTTAAATGCATGATCATAGATTTTGCTTTTCATGTGTTATTTAAATCCAAGCCAAATGTAATTACAAGCCTTTTTGTAAGATCTGAAAGGGCCATGACAAAGCTGACCAGATGGCCTCTTCCTTGCCACGGCACGGGCCCTGGTCAGAGAACCCAGGGTTACTCTGGGTTTCCCTCCCACATAGTGTGGTCCCTGCAACGAGACAGATAAAGGATAAGAGGACAGAAAGGACTTCCCCTGAGGTGGTGGTCCCATGGAGGCACCTCTGTGACATTGCAGCAGCCCCAGGTCCTGCCTTCCCTGCTGCTCTGCTCCCTCAGCAACTCCACAAACTGCCTGGTCTTCGACTCTGCAGTTTTTAAGAGTGGATTACAGGCCACTTGGGATTCAGCTTCTTGGGAGTCAGCTTCTAAAACTTGGTTTAAGAGTACATTCTGGAGAGATCTGAATGAAATGTCCCCAGGGGCCATAGGTGAGATAGATTTTTAACTAGTGTGGAGTAGTCTAAGTCACAGTGGGCAAGCTTCTCAGTGGCCATCAGATGCTAGTATGTTTGAGGACTTGCCTGGCTTGAAGGCAGAATCCCTTCTTTCATTCTACCTGCTTACAAGATCATTGGTAAGTGATGGCCTGTTTTTATTCTCTTAATAGAGATTTATTTGTTAGACTTAAGCTGTCAAAATCTATATTGCATTTTAATTTTTTTAAGAACACCATGAATAAGAACCTTCCACTTCTCTCTAATGCTGTCAGTGTTCTGGTATTCCTCTTCCTTTCCACATAGTCTCTGATGACTAAAACAAATTTGAGACAATCCTGTGATCTCTTAGTGAACAAGAACTCCAAAAGAGGAGGAAGTGACCTTGTTTTCTCTGCCTAGCATCCTCCCAAATTTCTTGTCAGTAAGGGGACTGACACTTGGGGACATAGTGCACTCAACTGCTACACAGATCAACTATCTCAAACATGGCTCCAGAAGAAGAGTAGACCTTAAAATCCAAACTTCCAAATCCCCCTTCCAGGGGAAGGAGAGCATATCTTGAACATCTGTATGTGTGAGAGGGAGATCAAGTTCCAAATCCTTCCAGGCACCTTTGTGGCAAGTGAAAGCATCTTCCCCCAGGTCTGCATTAGCAGTGGAGCATTTCTGTGACAGTGACAAGGTGCCTGTCTCACTCAGCAATACTATCCTTCTTTACCAACACTTAGAAGAGACACCGGATTTTCTTTTAAAAAGAGCAATATCAAAGAATATCTATTCCAGATTGAGATATGCAGACAAACAGGGGGAACAGGACCAGCAAGTTCAGAAGTGTCATGTACAGGCAACTGCTACCAGACCAGATTTCTTGAAGAAAGGGAAATGCAGAGTTCCCTGTCACACAGTGACAGAGCTTGCCTGCCCTCTGTATTAAATCATCCCAATTTGTGCTTCTGCTCCACATATCTCACTTCAGTGTCTGCATCCTTTCTCTGACAAAGGCATGCCCTGGAAAGGTTCTCAGCACCCGCAGAGAAGAGGGAATAAGGGTGTTCCCAGCCAGAGCAAGAGGCAGTGACCTGCCATTCTAGCACACAGGTTTGCAAAGCAAATGTGACATGAGGAAATGCAGGGCACAGTTTTATAACAACAGCTCAGCACTGCACCAAAGGCAGCCAGCAAGACAATACAGAGGCATAACTCAATTTCTGATCTGCCTTTTTATTTCCACCCTGCAGTTATTGCCTTCCTGTTTCCAACAGTAGCAGGTAACAGAAGTTTACGTGCTTCACCCTGGATCACAGCAACATGCAGAAGAATGTCCAAGCCTCTCTTTTTTATTCAAATCATCTGACTCCAAATCATCTGACTCCATATATACCCTCTGCAAAATGAAAAGTTAGCAAAGCCACAGGACATGGTACAATTTCACCTTGCAAATGCTCAGAGGCACAAAGACAGACAGAATGCCTTTGGGAGCTGCCTAAGGAGCTAGCCAATGACCCAGAGTGCTGTCAGGAAAATTATTAAATTCAATTTGTTTTAACCCCAGTTTCTATATGAAGTCTCATGTTTTTCCTGAAAAAGTTTGGGTTTGTATTTGCTGTGTACAACAGTTACACTTCACAGGGAATGTGCATGTATGGCATTTCCTACTACACAAAGGAGGAATTTCCCTTTGTGCAGTGAAGTATTCCAGTCTAAGCTGCAACCTCTACCTATTTTCTCTGTTACAAAGACCTTTCCATTAATAAAGTATGTTAAAAATCAGATAAAAAATGTTATTAACCCCCTCTCTACACAATTTAATTTATCATTTACTAAATTTCTTTCTTACATTTTTTTTATTCCCTAGATTTGTTCCCCAGAGACCTGCTGGAATTAAGATGATGTTTGCAGGCATGAACAGTGCACTCAAATGGCGACATTCACAAGAGCTTCAACAAGAGTTCCAAGACCTGGAATTGCAACGGATTCTTTTTATTTTTGTAAACCTATGAGTTCTTTTCTTTCTCCCTCACATCTTACTGCACTCATCTATAAATCTTGCCAAAGTCTTCCTTGGTTGACATTTATTCTGAGGCAGTCTCAGGAAAAAAGAAGCTCTGGGTTAGAAAGTATTAATTAAAGAGCCTCATGATGGCAAAAAAATACAGCAAGTCTGTTTTCAAGTTGGAATTAGAAGAAACCATGTGAGGCTCACACCAAGAATCAACTCTGCACTTATCTCAAACACAGGTAAAAACTGTCCACTTCTGGATGTAATTGCATTACAATTAAAAAAGAAATCTAATTAAACTAAGCTACTAAGCTATATACCAGGCTATTGTCAATTCTACATATTTTCATATTTTTAAAGGTTTGACACAATGTTCCTAATCACTATAAGCCAATACCCCTAGTTACTCTCACTGGCCACAACACCTCCAGGAAAGGGAAGCAGAAAGGCACTTGGCCACAAAACCTCAAAAGCAGCTCAGACACACTCCTCTGCCTCGTTCTCCAGGCTTTCAAATATATCTCAGTCAAAGTTATTCATGAGTAAGCAGGCTATGAAACACAAATTTATTCTTTCTCCTCTTCAGCTAAAATAAATTCTAAGGATTTAAAGTCCTCATACTTCCCTTATCAGCCACTATCAAAGGAAGATTTGGTTTTTAGTAAGTCTATAGAAAGAAAGAGATCATAGGTCACAACTAAACTCTTTACCCAGTTCATTTGGGTTCTGAATCAAAACAACATATGGTGACAAAGTGCTGAAAGCCAGCAGAGAGACACTAATAGCATGTCCTAGCATAAAGATCTTTACCCCCATAAACAAGTATCCAAATGCACACGTACCTTGGAGAGTAATCTTACTGAACAGTCAAGAATACTTAGTTAAATATATTACAAAATGTTTTCTACTGCACAGGTATACATTCTTAGGGGAGAAATAGAAGTTAGACCATCAAATTCTATTAGCATTAAAAATATCCTTTTCAGTAATATTAACTTACTCTAAATTGAATTTATAATAAATACAGCCCCCTTTATAAATCAGTATCAAGACACCTTGTCTTTTAAGAGATGTCAAGTAAAGAAAAGTGGTTTACAATAATTGGATTACCTATTACTGCTGTGGATTTACAGTTTACTCTAATATCAGAAGGTTTTATTTGATTTATTAAAATGACTCTATTAATCAGAAGAATTGGGCTATGTGTCTCAGGTACCGAGCTAAGATGCTTTCTTCTTCATGCTCAGTACAAGAATGCCAGAATGCTTAGAGTTCAATGATATCAATTGTCCACATCATTGGCTGAGAGAGAGAAGAAACCCACATCTCCCCATATTGGAGACAGGGCAGCCAAACACCACCTGTCCTTGAAAAACAGAGCTCAGAGATATGTTTATTGAATTCTGTGCTGAGAAGTGAGCTTTCCCATGGGAAGAAAAAACTCAGCAAGTTTGCACCCAAGAAACTTATAAAATATCAAAACTACAGTTTAGCAAGCTTCAAGATTGAAAATGTTAACCTACCAGATGTCAAGCCTCCTTCAACTCTGCACTGGACAAAACCATCCCATTTTAAAGACCAGCTTATATCAGGTACTCAACCCCAAGTACCCAGCCTCAAATTTTTGACAAGAGAGTGGTAACCATGTAACTGCAACTTAATGCATTTGCATCTTATAGATTTGAACCACATTTTCATATAGAGATTTTTTAAGAAATTCAGTCTTAGAGATTCAAACATCCAATAAATCCCATCTTTCAAACACAAGACACCAACTGACAACACCAGCACTTCTGATACTGTTGTACCTAAATATCAAGCATCTTACTTCAGAGTGTTCTCAAGCACCTACCTCATAGGAGAGCTCATTAAACATTTTGTACTAACCATTGTTTTTACACACACACACACACACACACACACACAAAATATAGGTATATAGGTAGATAATGTATAGATAGTTATTATATATAATAAAGGCTTTCACATGAGGATGCGCTTTAGGTACACTTTAATCATTTTACTTCAAGGCTTTCTAAGGTCAAAAGTTCTGTGAATAATCATGGCTCTTATCTGGTCTTTATGTAGCTTTTTTGTGAGTTAGATGCCCAGTTTTAGTATACTTGCATATTTTTATCTGGTTTATATTAGGACAAACAGAAGCACAACCAGCCCCCAATCAACGTTAGAAACCACGGTGGCTTTAAAGTAATGGTCTTTCATTGCAAGCAGCTGTTTACTAATAAATATCTACATGAGAAGCCTTTGAAGCAAAGGTGGTAGGGGAAAAAACCAGTACTTTAATTAAAAAGAAAAAAAGAAGACATGTAACTAAAAGCACTTCTGAACAGAAAACATAAGTCTTTCTGGCATCCTTCCCAGCTAATATTTGATTCTATGCCCTATGTGATATTTTATATATCCTTGTATTTGAACTACACCAACAATATTTTGCTTCTTCCTCCTACTGGTTTTTGCACTACTCCCACAACAGTGTCACTATGTAAAGGAAATGCACCATACAGTGCTTTATGCTTTCTATTTGTAATCTGAGGAAGCTGTTTTAAAAAATTACCTAAAAATCCTTAGGTATCCCAATATTGTTCATGAAACGGGGCAGGATCTGCAGTAAGAATTCTGAATTTTGAACTGAGTTTTGCATACTTTGTGTTAACCCATAACATGTGGTTTTTTTCAGCCTCGACCCTAAGCTCTAAAAATTTCTCTAATTTCTCTAATTAGCTAACATCATGACAGTATCCACTGTTTATTAAGCACTGTGCAAACAAGAAGTTAGATGGCTCCTTCCTCACAGAGCTCAAACTTTAAGGAAAAGAAGTAAAAGATGGCAATGCACTAGTTACAATTTTTTAGAAGACAAAACTATTCAAACACTGATCTTTCCTAACACTAACCCAGGGCACCTACAGTGTGGATTCCCACAGGGTGTGTTTTAAGTGTAAACTTATCACCTTTAAAAATCAGAGGGCATTTTTAAGACACATGTCATCTGATCCATTTTAGACAGTTCCTCCAGGGTGAGCACAGAACTGAGATTGCACTCCCCAAGGGGAGCCTCTATTAATTAGTGAGATTGCTTGTGCTGAGCAGCCATGCAGCTGCACCCTGTTAGGCCACTAAGATGCCATGGTAGGCACAGATCTCACAGAGGAATGTGTCAGTCGGCAAGAGGGATTTAAAGGCAGAAAATCTTAAGGAGCAAACTTATTCAAGCAGCTTGTTCGGGGCCTAACGGGTGCATGAAGGAAAGCAAAAGAAGCAAGCAGAGAAACATGCTGCAAAACAAAGGAAAAAAGTGTAATGGAGTGAGCAATAGTAAATGAACTCTCACAATTAGTTTGCTGGAAATAATACTTGGCAATGGAACTGAGAACTTCAGAGAAATGCCTAGTGCTACACCCTGTCCACAAAGAGAAAACAAAAGAAATCCACCAGGAAATTGTTCATATTTCACTAAGCCATCCCTATAAAAACAAAAAAATATGCTCACAAATATTATCTAAATTACTTTAACATACATAGCTTATGCATGTCATCAATGATCTGAACTTACTGTGAGCTGCCCTGCTACCTGGGGGAATCATTCAGATCCTGTAAATCCTGAAGAACTGTTTAAATAACTGCAAACTCCCAAACATCTCATCATGTAAAAAAATCAGTGTCATCCTTCCTCGTTCAAGTGTCTCTTCTCAGTGTAAGTACACAGCTGTCCAAAAGATCAAGTTTCATCTTCCTAAGCCATTCCAGTTGTGATGGATCCCATACTGAAGTCTATAAACAGCCTTAGGTACATCATTGGTTATGAACTGGTACATTTCCTAACCAACATCATTAAAATACAAGGCAGTTCACTGAACTCAGAAAACAGTAAGAAATTACTCTCCAGAGTGCAACATCTGGTATAAAGGAGGAGAAAAATACTGTTTTCAAGAGCAAGATATTTAAGAATTGGAGGCTAAACCAAAACCCATTAATCTATCTCCACCCCCATGTTCAAAAACAGATGAAATGAAAAACAGAAAAAATACCCTTTGGTGCTTCACATTAGAATATACAAGTCTGAGATGTCTTCCATCTGTTTTGTTTGCTGTTTCTTAATAAAAAAGCAAAATCACCCTGTTCTCTTTTTTTTTTCTCTGCTTTCAGTAGAAATCTTGAAGGATATTCTCAGACCTCTAATTCTAAGGTTTTTACACTGTTCTCAGCCCACGTTATTTGGTTGCTTATCAAATTTAACTGCTCTGCCTTAGTGAAGCAGTATCTGAGCTTTTCAGATGTTATTAAAATTATCCTGACTAATTTTAAATGCATCACAAATCTAGCTGAATTTAGGGAGCCAGGTGAGGAGGTAATTTCCTCTGTGCTCCTGTAATAAACTCTTGACCTCTCTGTACATTTGTGAATAGTCCATGGCTTTTCCAAGCCCCTGCTGTCCCCAGAAGCTGCCAGCAGCCACAGGCCACCAGACAGTGACAGCAGTGGCCATGACCCCTCAGCCTCATCCTGCGGTGCTGGCACAAGGAAATTGGGTGGAGTTGGACATCCTGGCTTTAAACCACCTGGCAATTTCCTCTCACTGGAGAAACTCCTGCTGCCTCAGCAGAGCTTATGGCTCATCTGCACACTCAGAGGAATGAGTCAAAATCCCACCTGCAATGATTTGGGATGCTGGGAAGGCTCATTGGCCACTGCCCCTTAACTCTCATTACACAAACACTGCTGCACACACTTTAGTTACCTACTGATCTTGGATGAAGAGCTAAGACTAAAGCTTGTCTTTCCTGGGGCCAAGAAGTGTTTGAAGCTAGCAGATGGATATCCTTTTTTCTATCTAAATGTATCCCTGTTGTACTCTCAGCTCTGAAGAGCCACCTTTGGCTCAGTTCTGTCTGGATAACATTTTGTCCTATTTCTCCTTTTATTTTTCAGAGCAAGCCCTCATATCCTGGCTTACCAGCTGAATGAGTTCTAGTTAAGTTCATAAAACTTAAAATAGTTTCTGTAATAGATGCTACTCTCTCTACATATTAAAACTGAATATAAAGCTTGTCACCACTTTTAAGGAACATAAAAATGGTTTTAAAATCCTTGTGTGCCAATGTCAAATTCTCTGTGATTCAAACAACTTAAAGCCTTAAATTTTGGATATTCATGTCTGCAAACCAAGGCAGAAAGTAGATTTAACACTTGAGTTTGTTTTCCTAAAACAAATGTCTGCCTTTATTTTAAATCAGCATCACATATTATAATACCAATCTTTTTCAAATTCTCTACCAGTGGTAGGTGTGGTGGAACATATCATTGTAATTTTTTTTAATATACTGAGTGAAATTTAGATGTTCATTTAAATTAGGAGTATCAGTTTCCTCAACTTTCAGCAAAGAAAAGAATTAAAAGCAAACACCTTCTAAGACTTATTTCCTGCAGTTGAAATTTCCTTATGCACATTTGAGTAAATCATGTCTTTCCATCCAGGTACAAACATGATTGCACAAGTTAACTTAAACAGTAAAACCCTAACTGCTTCTCAGCATCTTGCCAACTTTCAATGCAAGTGGTGGGAAAGTTGTATCAATCTCATTAGAAAGAGGAAAGTATTTTCAAGGTCTCAAGGCAACATGCTATTGTTTCACTCTTGCGACACAACAGCACAGAGACACTTCTTCAAGTAATATTTCCAGCATTTAAAATAATTACATGGACTTTTAAAATGGTATGAACTCTTGTCCTCAGCATCTTATTATCTAAATGGCTTTATGCTGTGCAAAATGCTTAACTGGCAGCAATCACCAATTTGCTCCTCAGCATACACAGGGCAAAACTCCCCTCCTCTCCAAGCCTGAATACAAGAGACTTCCACAAAAATGCTGTGGGAGAAAACTTTCCCATGGGAAAGGTCATGTGGTGATTCCAATGACCCTGGCCACTGGCACGAGACAACTGAGGGACACTGAAGGTCACTGCTACCCGGACACACTTGGCTGATGGCACAGGCCCACAGGCTGTCCCTGACTTTCCCCAGACTCATTCATGCTTTCACAGCCATCCCTCCCCTCCACAGGCTCCCCAGCCTCACCACAGTGAGGAGAGGAAGGAATCTATGGGTATTTTATGAAGGAAATAGCTTTAAAGTACCATTTATACACAAATATGAGATTGTGTTAATTCAAATACACTACAGGCACACATTTCAGAGAAATATTTGGTAGCTGGCCTCACTTCAGTGCTCTCTGGCAGAAGGGAGCCATGCAAGCCAAGCACAAGTCCTGGAAGGAAAGGGTACATACACCACAGACAATGCTGATCCCTTCAGACCATGGAGAAATGGTCAGAAGCCTCCAGAGATGACAAAACTGAGGCTTCACCAAGCGGTGGAACAAAGCACAGGGGGAGTATTTGCAGAGAGGCTGATCCGTGAACATTGTGCTGGGTTTGTAACAGCAGCAGAGTCAAGGGGATGGAGGAAAAACACTTCTGCACTCCTGCGTGCTTCTCAAGGAGCTTTACAAACTCAGTCCCTTAACACGTAATTTTAAAGGTTTTCATAAGTGTAGTGCTATTCCCAGTGCTTATGTGGCACTAGCAACCCACAGCCTAGAGAGAACTACAGGCTGAAATGATGACAACCCAGGTCAAGCGTGAAGAAATACTGGAAGCACATTTTTCATCAGCCACAAACCTCTGTACACAGCCTGGAGACTTTGTAGAGAACGTGACCCAAACTCAGGAAAGTACAGACAGAAACCCAGTACTGCATAACATATGTCAGGGTGCATTTAGGTGTTTTCATCAGTAATTAATTGGCTGACTCCATCACCCACACCCTACAGGTGTGTTGTAGCTGTCAGCAAAGCTCAAAAAGCCTGAAATAATACTCAGCCCCACCAAGAACTCTAATAAAAGCAACTGTACACTTGACTCATTAGCACATACTCTGGATGCTTTGTTTTCCTTTAAATTATTTATACCATGACAGATGGAGAACTGAAAGTGACATGTAGACTGGACTTCCATTTTATATAACAAAACATCCACGTCTTTTAAGAGAACAACAACAGGTTCAAATTAATGTTAAAGGGAGATTAATGTACACTTGGTATAAAGAAATTTTTCAGATCACCATTATCTGGGAAACAAAATATAACTTTTATCCTTTTGAAAATTTCAGTTCAAAGAATGCTTCTTTTTATAGGGGCTTGAGGAACAATGTTTTGGGAGCAGAGCTTAAAAGACTCAGTTTAACAAGTAATGAATTATGTTAATGAATGAAATGCTGACGGACTTAGTTCTTGACTCATCTGCATAAATGTGGCAGACTTTTCATCTGAAACTGATACAAATTTTATATATAAATTATATATTAAACAGGTACTCCTCATGAAAATATGAACATTCAAAGCATTTCATTATTCCTCGTTTTGGCAGTCACAAAATTTCTTCACAGCATTTCAGAAATTCTACTTCCAAAATTAGGAAATACCACTAAAACAACTAATACCACTAAAACTTTTTTTTAATGCAAAAATAAATAGAAGGGGCAAATTAAAGTTTAAAAAGGTACCTGCTGAGACTGCAAAAAATTTGAGATTGATTTGCTTAATTCAGACTGAAATTTCAGGGAAAAAAAACAGGAAAATGTTCTGAATTCTTTGCAATTGCATTTCCTTTTTTCATATTACCTTCCTCTGCATTTAAACACTAGTAAAAGACCATGGAGATTAATTTTTCTGCTTATTTTGCTGAGCCAATGCAGCTGACAGTGATGTTGCAAACCTCTGGGAGTCACCCACACAAACCTGTAAGGCCCACCACTGCAGCATGGGGAAAAATTAGTTCTTCTCTTTATTACTGTCAAGCTTGCTACACCTTAATGCAATAGCAGGATATTTACAAATGCAGACTGTCTAGACTATACAAAGTATAAACTTTTTTTTAAACTTAGGCTATTATCAATTTTTATTACAAATTTGGTTTTCTCAAAACAGAAGCAAGATCTAACAAGAGAAAAGGAAAGAGGCACTAAAGAAAGAAAGCAGAGCTAGATTAGGTACTTTACAACTGACAGTGCTACCAATTTATCCCTCACTTGATTGCAAATTGTAAATGATAAAAACTTTAATTTTTGCTGGTGGTTTCAATAAAGAAATTATATATTCTTGTAAATATTCACACATTTTAAGGTAAATACAGTTCAGATGGTTTCTGAAACCATTAGGTCAAACCCCAAGCTACCCATACAGTGGAATGAAGATCACAGAATGGGTCAGGTTGGAAGGGGCCACAGTGGTCACCTGGTCCAAGCCTCTCCCTGCTCAAGCAAGATCATCCTAGAGCTCATTGCTCAGGATTGAGTTCAGGCAGTTCTGGAGTATCTCCAGTAAAGGAGACTCCACAGGCAGCCTGAATTCCCCAGGCACAGACATACAAACCTCCTATACCTCATTTTGGGAATCCTTCCCAGCTACTAGAATTAAACTGCTCAGCACCAGCAGCTTTGAGCAGCACTCAGTCACCTCAGTCACGGGTTCAAAATGCTCCCCTCCTGCTGCAACCAGCTTTGGTGCACAGCTTTGGTCCCCTCAATCCCTTCTAAAACTGTGTGTGCCTTTCTAACCCCTTCTAAAACTGTGTGTGCCTTTCTGACAGACCCATGTTATGCCCATGGCCTATCACACTGCATGTGCAATATATTTCTTTACCTCATTTTTTTACATTCTGCTATGATTGCAAGAGCAGATCAAGAATTATTTTCTGCTTAGAGATTTCCCATATTACTTTAACATAGCGCTTGTTCTTTTCTTGTTCCTGACCCGAGTCCTAACAGAAATTTCTCATTCTCAGACTATGTCACTTTGTTCTTATTCTCCCTTGGAAAACTCATTCTGAATTTGGTCACCCCTTCCCTCAGACAGACTCTCATTCCTCATTCTGCTGTGCCCACAAATAATTGTCAAATGGTGCAAAGTCCCATTTTTAGGTATACTTCTTTCCATTGTGGAACCTTGCTCCAGTGAAGGGGTGTTTTTTTGTCTCCTCCTTACCCCAAAATAATTGGGTTGTGGGTTATTTCTTGATTGCTTCAAGGTGTACCACAGTCTTGTCCATGTTCAGAAAAATTTACTGTAGCCAGATCCATTACTTGGAAGTGACAGTACATGAAGAATCAACAGGGGACTTTGTTGGTACCTTACAAAGCATCAATTTCAGGGCAGATCAAGCCTGGGATCTCTAACATTGCCAAAACTCTTACTGCTATAAGCAAGAATTTTCCCAAGGAATAACTGAGGTGAAATTTAAAGTTTTGGTCAAAGTAGAAAACTCCTCTGAATTAAATGCATCTAAAGCTGGGAAATTTTTGTGGTGGCAATCACACAGGCCTTTCTTATGCTTGTTTATGATAGTTGTATATTGGTATCCTGGCTGGGATAACAATAATATATAGACATATTAATATTCTAATTGTAAACGCCAAATACTATTTACCCTAACTCTACCTTAATTTTATTCACTGACTCTTTTTCTTGTAATATTTTGTTTACTACCCTTATTTTTCTCTTAAATTTTCAAGTAACCTATATTTTTTAATACTAAAGCAATTTTTTTCTAGAACAGCTGATTCTTATTGCAGTCCTATATTAAAAAGCAGCTGGGTCAAACTCAGTTTCATATGAACAGTGCTTGAAACGTTAAAATTGCATGAATAGCCAAGGGTCTCAGTTGCATAACCAGGGCCAAGGAGCAGCCAATAAGTCTCTGCCAATCACCCTCATTCATCACCAACTTTTGTTTGACTAAAGCATATCAGCTAGAAAAGCAAACTGTCATAGTTCAAAGATTTAGAGAGATGAAGAACCTCTTGCTTCCCTTGATAATTTGCCAGAATAATGAATCATTTCTATATGAAAAATATTGCACATTACTCCTGATTTGAATTTGCCCAGCTCTCCAGCTATGTTATGGTTTTTATTGCTGTTCTAAAAAGCCAATATAAACTCAGTATATTTTCTCCTGCTTTCACAGAATTACATTCCTTAATCAAGGAGGATCTCTATTTTGATTGGGTCAATGGATAAAAAATCACTGTTCTCAGAGAGAAATAATTTCATGAGATCTCAAATCTTTTGGATGTCCTTCTGCAATGCTCCCATGGTTCAACATCCCTTCTACAGCAGGCATTCCTGTCACAATGCACATCCAGAGTCTTTGAGACTTAATCACTGTCTTCCTGGAAAATAACTCCTCCTTTTATGATAGCATCACACTAGGAACTCTTGTGGAAACAGAAATATCAAAAGCTCCTTACATCCCTTCCAGACTTACCATTTTCCAGGGTACAGTTTACCTTGTTCCTGGAAATTCCATCTGGACAAGTGGTGGAAACTCCTTCACTGGCAATATTCAAGACTCAGTTTGATGGGTGTGGATAATCTAATCTAAATCTCTGCTCTCCACAGCAGGTCAGATGCTACTCAGAGGTCCTTTTCAGCTTAGGCATTACTATGGCACACAATCACACATTTGCTCAAATGCAGTTACTCCATTCTCCACTGCCGTTTTCAAAAGGTGAGGCAAAACTTTACAAAGTCATCTGATCTTGTGGGTTTGCAATGCCACTGCAGGTCCTTTCAATACCAACTCAGTATCTTCTTTTAAAGTCTTAACCTGTGAAAAGTTTCACCCATGTAGTATTGCAGTATATTAAACACTTATATACATCATGTATTTCCACCATGCTCATGACCATTCATCAGCTCTACTCTTTACCCCTGAAAAGTGAAACTTTGCAGGCTGCTGCAGGTTTCTGCAGCTTTCTGCACCACCACAGCAGACTCACAGCAGGAGCTGTGAGCAGAGCACTGTGCACAAACACTGTGCACGTTTCCTAAGGTGGTTACTTGGGTATGACAGTTCATTACCTTTGGCTTTATCTCTCCACTCAAAGGATATGTTTACACATCTGACTAAAATCTTTCCTCGCCTGTTTTATTTGTAATTTTCTTTGTAAAATCACCATTCTCTCACTTGTCGCTCTTCACATCTTTACAGAACTGCTTGCCAAACTTCTTTGTCTATTTTATTGATGAAGTACTGAGGAAACAAAAGATAATGACATATTAAAATATGCTCTCTGGCTGGGATACACTCTGGTTTTGTAACAAGATACTGTGTACCTACTAGGACAGTATGTCATACTCCTATGGCAAAAGATTGTATTGCAATTGCTGGCAGCTTGAGCAGAATGAATTTCTTCACCAAAGTCTAGATCCCATTAAAAAGAAAAATTTCTATAACAGCTGCCTGTCAATATATTCCCAAGAACTGTTTCAAGAGATGACATTTAACATTCGTCTATATCAAGTTTTAACTTCTAGCTATATTTACCTGCTCCCAAATGAACCCATTTCACCACAAATTTATGAAAAAAAAAAAAAAAAAAAAGGATTAGGTGCCAAACTCAAACTGGCAAATCAGGTGAGAGTACTTTATTACCAAACTTTGAAGAAATCCATGGATTTCTTCAAATGTTAAATGTTACCTAGTTCTCCCTGTGCTAGTCCCAAGGGCCAGCAATTCTCAAGGCAAATTTCATTTTCCTTGAAATTTCTGCGCGTAAAAATCCAGACTGTGAACCTTCCCCTGCCTGTGTCTACAGGTAATTAATATTCTTGATTTCAGTTTTCAAGGAGGAGGTGTAGAAACTATACTGGTATGACTGAGCAGGCCTAAAACCATGCCAGATGACCTGTTCTGGTAGTCCAGCCCTACTGGAGGTTAATACACTTCTGGCTACTCTACCAAGGGTTGAGGTTGGGAAGAATCTCTATTTTTTTGATCGTGCATCATTCAGATAATTTCTTGCTACAATAATCTCCTCTTTCCAGCTATCAAGACAATGATCCCGAAGCACTTACTACTAGTAGTCTTTCTGTAAAGGTCACTGTACTCTACAAATGGTTTATGGCAACCTGTAATGCAAGAGGGAAGACAAAAAAAATACCCTGCACAAAAAAACCAAAAAAGGCAAAACAACTGCATCATGGTTTACTCTAATTTTGTTTAACTAATACTGTGGCTGAACAAACTCTCAGAAGCTTTTTGGCCTGTGAAATAGTATCTGCAAATCTTTAAACAATGTGCTTCTTAATGGTTGGCTTAACAAACCCCCTTAGATTAAGAGTGCACTGCTTTCATGTGAAGTAGCAAGGCAGTGTGTCAGAGAAATAAATAAAGATTTTGTCCTGTTGACTCTCAGCCTACCAATCATGGAAAAGGGGGCAAAAGGCCTTGTTATGTGGCCTGTGATCTTATCCCTTATCCTTTCTGACCAGCACAAACTGCCGGGAAAGAAACAGCTCTGCTGATAAGAAGGAATACCTCCCTCTCTTTTAAGTGGAAGTATAGTAGCTGTTCTCCTTCAAGTCAAGCAGAGCTCACAGTGCAGCATTTATTTAAGAAATTTTCCAATATGATTAAATATTAACTTGTTTTGGTTGTGTCTTTTGGATTAGGCTGAGGAAAAGAAGTACAACTCCCAGAATGTCTCCAGACCTCAGCATCACTTTTCTTTTGATCAGTATACTTTGGACTTACAGAAGCAAATTGCAATCATATTATCAGTCAAAAAAAGAAAAAAATACTGTTGAAAAACAGCACTTGTATTAACATTTTAATCAGATCCTTTGAAACCATCTTCAATGAACAGCAGTTAACTCAAACACCCACCTGGGACAGCAAAGTCAGTTTGATGTTTGTATATTCCTACTTACTGAGACCTTCCAACAGGAAGAGCTTGGTTATTAAAAACCAACAGCTTGTGTATTTACATGGAGCTTTTAGGAAAGGCAATGGGGAAAAACAGTGCCTTTTTACATTGCTGACAACCAACTTCACTTCCATGGGGGATATTTGAGCATCATGCCTAATGTCTGAAGCAGGGGCCTAAATGAGAAACAACTGGTTGATCCTCTTCTTAGATGAGAACAAAGGGATGGGAGAGATTAGAGGGATCACATGGGCTGAGTCCGGGCAAATTTGTTCTTTGCAATGCTTCTTGGTGCCTGAGCTTTCAAGTGATCAAATAGCAGAGCTGTGGTCATGACTGCTTACCTGTCTGTTATGAACAAGGAAACTGGAAATTCTCCCTTTATTTGTGGACCAAGGCAGTCTAGTCATGGAAAAGATAAACAATGTGCTTTTACTGAGCATGATACCACAATATTCTGTGAACTCTGCAGCTGGTGCCAGTCATTAGTTTTCAAAAGGATTTTAATGGTTTTGCTCTTCAGTGCAACACCCAACACACCTAGAATGGACTCAAAGCAAAACATTCTCCTTGGCTCATCCAGGCTTTTCTTCCCCTTATAACTCTTATTCAACTTTCCCTCCCTCCTTGATTTCAGATAAAATTATTTAAATCTGACTTGCAACAGAACACTGCCAGACTCAGCTTCTTTACTGAATTTGGGTGAACAAATGTAGGTGATTTTGTGGGTTGGCAGAGAGAGCAATATGAAATCAGGCTGGCTGTTCTGGTTAAATGAGCAGTCAAACAGTATGTAAGATGAGGTTTCCAAACATAGCTCCCTGCCATACATTAAGGGAAGTAAAACTAGACAATTGCCCTCATCTCCACTGAAAGTATTGGAAGGCAGAATGAACATTTTGAAATTATGACTACATTTTAAAAGACTTCTGAAAGATCACAGAACCCAGACATGTAAGAAAGTCTTGAAACCACAGGGAAGATAAGCTGAAAAACAAAGCAGTAGTGGCTAGACTAACCTCACTTGAAAGGCTTGATAACTTTTGTCTGACTGCTTTTGCAGAGGAAGTTAGGAGTTAGAAAAGCTATTCTGCTCTCAAAATCTAATGCTGTGCTCCTAAAATTAAAAAGAGAGAGAGAGAGAGAGAGGGAAGGACAATGACAAAAGCACAGACATTTTGGCAGTATCCAGGGAAGTTTGTCAAGTGGCAGCAGAAAGCACAGATCAAAAGACCACGCAAGTTCTTTTATTGTCGAAAATACCTAGAATTCCATGTTTATCTTACCACAATAAGCTACTGAATGGTTATCTAAACTGCCCTTGTTTTGCCAGGCGACTCAATACATCTGTAGGTTTTATCCCACATTAGTTTTAGTCTGGTGTGTTTAAAAGGCTACACAGCAACTCAGTCTAATCTAGAAGTTTATGCATCTTCTTACAGTCATCACAGAGAGTGATCACCTTAAACAAAATATCTCTTTGGTATCAGTTCAGAATTACTTGCCCCAGTTGCTACACCCAAAATCACATTGCTATGATACATCACAAAAAACCTCAGCCCTATCTCTGACAGTACAGAGAAATCCACAAAAGTACATTAAAAAAACCCCAACCCTACATGAGAAGCATCTCACAAGGACCTGTTTGAGTACTTGTGAGTCTTTATTTTTTTTCCCTTCATTTCCTTAGTTCTCCTTTTACTAACTGCGGAAAGTTTCCTTAAATTCCAAACTGGCTTTGCCTATATACCACAGCAACAAAGAAATCTGTCTAACATATTAAAAGTGGAACTATTCTTGGCAAAATAATGTCTCTGAGACAGGTTTAAGTCATGCAGAAACAAGACTGAACTTGTGAGTTCACGGTTTCTTTAAAACAAACCAATACCTCCTGTCACAGGAGGAAGAAAAAAAGATATGTCAAACCCAAAATATTACAGCAGAAGCTAGAGCAGGCATGAGAAAAAAAGTAGCTCACTCATCTTCACTATTCAAGTATCTTCAGAGTAGAAGTCTACTGTTTTCTAACCCTTCAATTCAGAAGAGGCCCACAAAGTCCAGAGTCCTGGAAGACTTCCAGTAAAAAGATTAAACCCTGCATATAAACATTGTCTATAATTAGAGAAGAAAGCATCTTGGTTTTTGAACAGCATATAACAAATTTTGAAACCATGAGATAAAATCAAATTGTATTTTAACATGGTTCAAGAGAAGCCTTTCTTCTGTAGACTGTCAGTTTCCCATCTTGGAAACATCAGACAAAAAATGCTTTTTGCACCTCTCAAAATCAACCCAGAAACATGTATGGACAATGGGATAATAATAATGAACACTTAAGGACATTCCTTCTTACAGGGAGCAATGTTTTGAATATAACAGCCTATCCAAAAGCTTTCACTGTCTCTTACACAAGCCCTACAGAAGAAAGCCGTGGCTCTTTACCACAGCTGTACCTGGCTTGCAGCAGAATCACCAGAGGAGCAGCAAAGAGCTGAGAAGTTCCTTCTTCTTCTCGGTTGTGCCACAGGAGCACGAGGGGTTCCCTCCTCCCCAAAAGCCATCCCCTCAGCAGCAGACTGGCACCAGCATGGAAGGGCAGAAGCAGGAGCAGCACAGGTCCCTCTTCCTCTTGGTGCAGCTTTTCCATAGGTGTGCACATGCGGCAGAGCCTCATCTGATGTGCAACTTCATTACACATCCGGGTGTATGAATGAGTCACATATAAAAAATACTGGTTTCTCGTGGCTGCATGCTCGCACACGGGTGGGGATTGAGCAAATACATTCATTCACACGTGGGCTGGGAACTACCCTTTTGTGACAGGATTAATACCCAAGACCAAGGAGGTAACAATTCAGCAAAGAAGAGGGCAAAACATGTATAGCAAGACATGAAAGAGCAATCGAAGTAATACAAATAGTTAATGCTGCAGTGAAATATCTTGAATTAAGCTACAGCAACAACCAAGCATTCGGTCCTGCGTTACTGAAAGCCATTCACCGGCCTCACAAAGAAACCTGACTCCAAACCTGACTCCCTACTCCTGGAGCTGTAGGGCTCCAGGCTCAAATGGGATTAAGGCAGTTGCTCAGGACGGGATTAGGCCCTGTGGCCCCGAGCCCGTGCAGCAGTGGCCGCAGCTGCCGGCGTGAGGGAGCCGCGGGCCCGGCGTGCCGCAGCAGCAGGTGCCTGCGCGGGAAGCCCCGGCTGCAGCGTCCGGTGTGGAAAACACTCGGTAAAAATAAAATAGAAGGGAAGTACACATGAGCCAGAAGTGAAATGCTTGCATCTGATATCAGAGGAAGAGCACGTCGGTCGGACAATCCGCTGGGGGTTTGAGCCAACTGTACCCCGGTCAGCAGGAACATTTTATTGACATCAACACCGGCACCACGAGAGCCAGGAAAAACATTTTGTGATCTGCGCCTCCTTGCTCCGCCCCATCCCACCCCTCCGCGATGTTCTGAAGGGAGAGGTTCTCCACTGACTTCCAGAAAGGTTTGCTGCTGTTTCTATCACATGTTCTCGTTTAAATTCCCCAGTGACAGACACCACACCAATTGCCTCTGGCAAAGCGGAGTCCCTGGTCTGGGCAGTGCAGAAACCCTCCTCTGCCCCACTCACCCACAGGAGAGGCGGGCAGAAGGCACCATCCTGCCTATACTCCCAGTGCTGGACTTAGTGTGAGCCAAAAAGATGGCAGCTTGGATTAGCAGCTGAAAACAAATTGGAACAGTAGAGATCCTCTAAAAAACCCGAAAATACTGCAGTAGTTACTGACAAATCATGGTAATTCCATTACTGTGGTGATCCCATTCTCAGAACAGAAGAATACCGAGGCCCCCCACATCCCTGGGTAGTAGACGTTGACATAATGTTGTCTATTTAATACAAAGCTATTAAACAATTTTAATATGAAATAGTTGGGTTTTTTTAAATAAAGATCATGTGATATCCATAATGAAAGAGTGAAATTTTACACAATATCTGTGAGGTTTTGGAGCTGCTTTTTTTTATACAGACCTTTAGGGAAATATATAATAGGAATATAAGTAGATCAAGAATTTACTTAAATTATCACTTCTCTGTAAAAAAAAAGGAAAAAAGAAAATAACCAGTTTGTTTAGATCAACAAGAAATTTTATAAATTTCTTATAATTTATAAATATAAATTCCGAATTTTTTGGGTACACTTTTTAAATGGAAGCATTTACATTATATGTGCACTTTTCAATTTTTTTTTACATTATCCTAAAAAATAATTCTTCCTTCCAAACAATATTTACTGTCATTTAAATCAACTAACCAATGTCATGCAACAGTTTATTTGTTCAGCCAATGGGAAATAAGTGACATTTCTTTTTACTTATTCTAATCAAAGTCAAATATTTGTTCCTTCTGTGAGTAGTTTCCTACTAATTACAACAGTCTGATGTATAGTATTTTGTGTTACTAAAAATAGGGCCAAAAATTAATAAATGCAGCTAAAATTATGCTTTCAAAGCACAGTGGAAGAAATCCCAAAGCTCATACATAAAGATTGACAGCAGGTCTGTTTCCAGACTTTAGACACCCACATACCCACAACATAGGTGCAAATTGGAAAAGACTCTGCTTGTTCATCTGGCAGGAAGTGTATCTGAAATGAACATATCATGTAGGGTTTTAAAATCAGAATCAACTTCTTTCAAATAAAAAAACCAAAACCCTTTAAACTCTGTTTTTCCACTTTTTACATTTTCCTCTTGCTGCCTTCCTCCTTTCTTGAAGGACATATATCTCCCCCTTGACCGAAGAAATATTTAGCTTCAATTGAAATTGAAGTACAACTAGTTTTTCTCTTTTGAATGAAATAATTGCAATGAAGATAGTTTATTAAAGGTATGTGTAAGAAATGTGTAAGAAACTCCTTAGAAGTTGAAATAGTCTTAAAACCTAATTGAGCCCTGGAATTTTCAGTCATGAGACATTAACACAGTCAAGGATTCAGCAGTACAAAACAAAACTGGACACTCACGTAGGTATCAGGAAGATCCAGTTTTACAACTGGAAGATAATTTTGGAAGATAAATCTCAAGATGTGGGACAAAATACTCTGTAACTACTAAAGATCAGAACATACGTGATGACTGATTATTCCACATCCACCACCTGACAGGTGTTGAGAAATTGCCCTTAAGAGGCAGAACTCAGAGTGAAAAACACATTATTGGTCTTTTGGATTTCGTAATCAAAATATAACCTAAGAGAATACCTTCTCTCTTCCTTCCCTTAAGAACTAATTTTGAATTTCAGACTTTGTTTTTTTTTAAAGTGAAGTACACCTATGGCAGTATATTGATCAGCCAATGGAAACCTTTCCTAAACTGAAACAAATGACACTGCTCAGTGCTTACTAAGGCAGCAGTCAGCAATCTCCTAGTGAATAACTGGAATCACTACAATCCCCTGCACAAGGGGCCACACAAAATGCAGTAGCACAAAAGGTACTAATTGGGACAAAAAATCCCCAAGACCAAAAGAGGACCCTTCAAGAGATTCTTGACCAACCAAAAGTCCCTGCATTGACTCGCAGATGCAAAACTTGATACCACAGATTCTGCATTTACTGAACTGGCACAATTACCATGACTGGGTGAATATTAAAAACACACATCTGAGGGGCAGCTGTCAGAGTCACAGGTGTTGGCCACAATTTTTACAATAGCTCTGTTTTTCCTGGTGTACTCAACTCATTTGAAAAGAAAGGAAATAGGAATATATGTATATAAGCAAATGGCTTATCTTATTTACCCTTGTTCTCCTATTTGAGCCCAGAAAAGACATTTAAATCACAGTGATTATGGTTAAACCAAACCAGTTAATCAGGTGACTTCAGTGCAATCTGCCTTTGTTAGAAAATAAATATGTGCTCCCATCCCAACTGACAATGTGAAAATAGCCCAAAAGTGCTTCCCAGTGAGAAGCTAACAGGACTATTCAGCTCTAACAAGAACAACCCAAGCATATTCACAACCATTTGCAGGGAAATGGTTTTTGGACACAGCAAATTCACCACTTCTGAGGCTCATCACAGGTTACAGAGGGAGCCTTGACCAATGGCCAGGGAGGTTACACTGTCACCTCAGCACTACCACCAGCACAACCTGTTGCCCTCACCCAGCACCTCTGCCTGGCTGTGATCATCTGCCAGACAAGTGCTCCTCACACCTTCTCTAGCACACCTCCAGAGCTATGGCCAAGTGAGAATGCCTGCTCAAAACCACCGTGGCCAAAAGTGTCTGCAGACCACAGCTTGCAGGCCTTCATTATCACTTCTGTCACAAACTTATTGTGCTCTCATAAGTAAATAAGGGGCTTGAAATTAATTTTGGGATTTAGGGATCACTGACAGGCCCCAATGCCTCAGGTTTTAGCTTTTGTATTTTTCACATTCTGTACTGCTTTAGTGTGTAGTTCTGAGCTTCGTATTAGGGGATAGTAAGCTCTCTTCACAGAGTAGGCAGGCAAAACAATTCCTTCTCTAACTGGGGACCAAGGAAAACCAATCCAAATCTCAGGCTCAAGAGCAAAACCAATGGTGGACTGAAGAGAGAAAAACAAGAAGGATGGGACTTCATAAGCTCAAACTATAATTGGACAATTAGCTCCAATATAATAATGAACCAGAACTTATAAAAGTGTGAGACCCCGTGACCGGGTGTCCATTTTGTGACCATTTTGGGTTCATCTTGGGTGTAGCCCTGGCTGGGCTCTTGTGCTGCTCAAGGTGGATCTATTGAGGCCTTTTAATAAATACCTGCTTTATTCTTTAACTCTGTCTAGTCTCTGTTCTAGGCCAGCCTTCACAAGGCATCAGCTCCATCTAGAGCGGTGTCCTGAGGATGCCTCCCACGCTGTTCATCCCTGAGCTGGGCAGGACGCAAATGGGGGTGCTTTGGTTTAAAAGCAGAGCTGGAGAGGAAGCAGTGGCAAGGCAGCCTTTGTGCAGACACTCCTCCCCACCATGCTGAAGGAGCCGGTGCTGCACCGAGCCCGTCCCCCAGGCAGGGCCCTGCTGGCTCTTTCGGTGCAGCTTTTGGCAGCCACCGACAGAGGCAACCCAGAGGAACCAGCCCTAAACTGAGTATGTGCAAAAACACACCTGTAAATGCCTCAGGACATTCTGGGCCAGAAAAGCTTAAGTTTCTGAAACCTAAGGAACCTCAGGTGTCTACAATAACTGGGAGAGGTTTCCATGGGCAGCACTTTTGAAGGCAGCTACCTGAAATATGCTTTAAGGGATACCAAAGTCCTAGATTCTTTACTGGATTTAACAACAGGTACTGGAACAAGATTACTGTAGGCATTTACTCAGTCAGCTGAATACAAAGCATTCTAAAAATACTTTTACTCTTCATAAAATTAGATTAGAAAAATATATGTACAAAATTCACATGAACAAAGGTAAGTACAAACAACTACCTGGGACTTCTGAGTTACAAACAATACACACTATTTAAAATGCAAAGGTGTTGCCACAGAAAAAAAACTTACTAATCCTGTTGGGGCAAAGTAACTGCGCTGGTGTGTAGTTTGCATGGGGGAGGGAAGGAAAAAGAAAAGGAATTGCTTCAATAGCCTTTTTGCAGCTTTGTTTTGTTTGCCTTTTAAAAAAAAACCTAGCTTTTCAAATTACTTTTAACTGATAGATATAAATGAAGAAACTTATATTTATCAAAGCAAGCATTAACAATCTAGTTAAACTTCATTTACTCCCAGAGATACCTTAGGGCTAGTAGTTTAATATGTACCTTAATAAGTTGCCTTACTTTTATAAACTAGAGGGTAAAAGAAAGACTTTCCACTGAGACACTCTATTAGGAATATTCTTCTTCCTCAGCATTTTCACTTTGAGTGAATACAAAGTAAATCCACTTTACTTTGCTAATGAAGCAGCTCTTTGTTCATTTATCTATCAAGCTATTTATAAATATCTTGCAATCACAGCATTATCTGGGGGCTAAAGAGCATGTTTCAACTCAAAACAAATGGACATGTCATCTCATGTCCTTCCATAAACAAAAGCGAAGGGCTTGGAATCCAGCAGAGATTTAACCTCGTAATCATGTTGCATATGTTCATTTTCATAGCTTTTCTTAGGTGCTGGTAACAGTGTAAAATACGAGCAGCTGCCCTTAACTTAGAGCAGCCCTGGAAAGCAATAAATTGTTGTACCAGATGTAGGTGAGACAGGGGACACGTGTGGACACTGGGGAGGGTCCCCCTTGCCGAGCCTCCAGTGTGCTCTGCTGGGTCACACAGACTGCCAGGGACAGCAGGAACTGCTCTCACTCGGGCAGGGAAGCAGAGCCCATCGATGGAGAGGAGGCAGGAGCTCCCAGAAATGCCCTCAAACCACTTCTGAAACTTTACTGTTCCCCCACACAAAAACCTACAACCTATGCCGACACAACAGCGAGTTCTGGCTGGTATGGCACTGACTTCTCAGATAAAAATCAGCATTTTTGGTGACACGTTAAGTACAGCAGTATATGAACCAAGTGGTAATTCAGTGAAATGGACATTCTCAACTAGAAAAATTTGCAGCATATGCAGATTAAAATCACATTCTTCACATTTTAAAACTGAATGTAATTTTTAACTCTGTTTTTTAACTTTCACAGACCAAAGAAGTGTTCATGCAGTATTAACACTAAATCAACTTCTCCCTACCCGATTCCATGGCATCAACCAGCAACAGTGTAATGAACACAAAATATTCTAGTTTATTTTACACATTGTTATCTGTACATAAGCAAGTACTAAATAACTAACACTCAGACTCTGGGAGAAAGGTTAAATTGAAATGAATTCTAAAAAATTCCCATTAATAACTCAATTTCAAGATATAACTGGGTGTAAAAGCAAAAGAGTTGTGACTAAAAAAACCCCAGTATTTAAAGTGATTTCTTCACTTGTAGTGCTTTCAATTCTTTCACTTTAAAAGTCACTACACATTCCAAAAAATGTTTATTTAACCTTGCCTAATCAAGCAATGCAGGATATCAGAAAACCTTTATACCCTGTTTTTTCACCTGGAATTAAACAGTGTGCTTACCACGTTCTGCAACCCCCTCATTCCCTAAATCCTACTGAGGATCTACATGGAAGTGAAGTTGCTCTCAAGTTTACATCTCTCAGCAGTCTTAGGCAGAACATTACGAGTTTTCTCTTTCCACATGTTTAAGCTCAGGCATTGTTCCCACCCTTTCCCACCCAGACCTTTCCTTTCCATCCCACCCTGAGCGATCTGAACCAAGTGGACTCTGTGGCCCCAGCACTGCTCCCCCTTATCACACCCCACCGTGCCAGCCATCCCTCACCTACTGGTGTTTACTTGATCTGTCCTGACTGATGTGAGCATTAAAGTGGTTGCAACTAAGAACACAGGGTGTTTACTGTCCCTCCAGAGGGACTGAAACGATCCCCTTTTGTTTATACCTCAAATCCCAAAGTCCCTATACCCTTTCTGTTGCTCGACTTTCACCTCCAAATATGTTTACCCTCTACTAATGTACTTTTATCCAAGGAAAAAATGTATTAAGAAGTGCTCAAACGTTACCTATGATATCAAAACATACACTCAAAGTCAGTTTAACCAACTGATACCATGCTTCATGTAAAAAACAAAAAGCTTCAGTATTTTAACAGATATCAAATCCTGAAATAAATGCTCTTATAATTTTAGGGTTCTAGTTTAACAGTTAAAGGAGAGACATCTGGCAATAATCTAAAAATAAATACAGTGTCTCCATTCTTAGTTTCTCCTCCAAAACACTACCTAGGAAATTTTTGCAGCATGATTCATATAATCAACATGATACATTACAATGCCTTTCAAATAATTCCGAATTCTTAGTTCATTCAATAAAGAACTCATTTTTGAAAGAGAAAAGGGAACATGCCCTGCCAGAAAACTTGCTTTATTGACTCAGCCCTGCTGCCAGCAGGAACATGGTGAAGCAAACTCCAGGATTTCAAAAGCATTTTTTCACAGCGAGGGCAGAAACAGAAAGAGGCTTATTTACCGAAATGTGAGATCCCACAGGTGAAGCCAGGGACGGTCTGAAATCCTCTTCTTTTAGTTCCAAAAGTTTTGCTTTATGATGAAGCCTGTAATAATCCTTTCAAGCTGCCAGGTAGAACGCACGCCATATCTCAGCCGTGTTTTCTTTCGCCCTTTTGCAGAGTAACTTTGTTATTTGCATAAAGCTTAGTCCTGGCCTATGGGACTTTTTGAACATCTACATGTTAGATTAGCTGTCTTGACATGCTCTATCAAGCATGACATCATGGATCTCCATGGTAACCTTAGCCACACCTGCCCAGATGCCAGAGTTACCTGTCATGTTCAGATCTACATGAACATAACAAAAAACCCTAAACAAACATTTTCTAGGCAATCAGCCCTGCAAAGGCACCGGAAGGATTTGAGTTTTGTTTTTAATTGATTGAAATCTAATTTCGTTCACCAAGAAAATTTCTTCTTCATGGAGCACTGCCTGAAGCACTAGAGCTGATCCTGACCCTTCCACACCTCCCAGCCCATTTCCTAGTCAAACAACAACTGAAGAAAGCTGTGGCAAACTTCTTTCAGCTCACTTTCTTACCCCAGGCTCACAAGGTCCTGCTCAGAAAAACTTGTATGCATTCATTTTTGTTCTCTGCCCCTCAGAAAGGTTTTTTTAGAGGTGACTTGTAAAACAGGTTCACAGCAGGGATTACCCCCTCCCATTGCCAGGTTAGCATTTTAACCTCTTAATTGCTAACTCCTTTTCGTGTTTGCAGCTACAGACCCAGTTTTTACACTTGTTCCTGCCTTCCTTCTCTGCTGAACAGAGCCAGCCTCACCTAAGCAGGTGACGGTGTCCTTCCATGAGCTCCACAGCAGATGATTCACACTGTCTGAAATGGATGACATCCCAGACTGTTTTCTTCTTGCTTTCTTTTATTTTCTTTCTAACTTCCTTGGGGATTACATTAGCGCCTTCATTTCATTACCACAGGTGAGACAGCCTTGGCAGAGGTAAGGTATTTAAAGCTCCTGCAGAAACTTGTATTAACCTAAAATGCAAAAAAACCTTTGTTCCTCAGCTTTACAGGCTTCCAGGTGGAGGGAGCTCTGGTGCCCAGCTGTGGACTTATCTTAGAAGGGGGAAAAGCTGCACAGTGAGGGTGAGTTGCTCGGCTGGGGTCACAGAGCTGTGGCCATTGGGTGCTGCATTCTCCTGTGCTGGGGCACACAAGGCATCTCTGCACCCCCCTGGCTGCTGCAAAGTCATGCTCCAGTTTACCACAGACCAGCTTAGCTGCAGGCTGTTTGCCTTGCTGCAATACCCCCAGCCCCTTGTGCAAATAAAGATGGCCCCTGCCTCTGTGAGCTTTCCTTTCCAGAACAGGATATCGCAAACAAGGCAACAAACCTTCGGAGGAGAAATGATCTGTGTGCACAGCTGGGAGGTCTCAGGTCATCACATTAGCTAACCATCAGTAATCCCTGCTGGCATTTTACCTGGCCATGATTGTACTTCTGATTTGTGGCAGCTTATCAGGAGCAGAAATGGGTCCTCAGGAGGCACATCAGGGATACATCTGAATAAATGAACCTGGAGGAAACCATTAGCGCATAGTGGAAGCTGCAGGCAGCATTCAGCTGCCCTTGCTGGTGGAAGTGATATAGCAGGATGTGACAGCATCAAATATTCTTTTCCCTGCTGTTTATTTCCTGCAAACAAGGAGTCAGTTTGCCATACTCAGATAATGATGGCTAAAATGGACAAGAGAAGAATGTCCAAAAAAGAAGAACCCAGACAATTACCAATCTTGATTTTCTATTGGTTGTGGAGCTGAAGGGTTTAGAGTAACCTAGAAGAGATGTAAGTACTGGGGTACTTTATGTTTCAGCTGCACCATTTGACAGAGAGATTAGAAAATAGTGTTGCATTAACTAATATCCTTGATAGATATCCTACAGTGGGGAAATTCCCACCATGGACAATGTTCCCACTTTCCAGATATTGGAGCAGCTGAAGAAGTAAGAAGGGAGAAAAGGAACCTGGAAAGGAACCTGGAAAATAAATTGTGACATTTTAATTTAAAATGTGACATTTTAAATCATGACTTCCCATACATCTTACAACTTTTGTTTGTGATACATGTGTATGTTACATATACATACCTACTACATGTGCAGGTAGTTTGTCTTTTGTACCACTGCGACACATTTGCATAAATAAGAGTGGAAAAAAGGAAGTATGGATGCCAAACACACATATACACCCTTCAAGGCAAAATTATACTTAAGTCTTATCCATGGAGTGTCTAAGAAATCATACATTATACGTACACATACATGCACACACACACAGCTGTGTGTATATATATATATATATATTTATACACACCTACCTATCTATATACAGTTACATATAAACACACACACCAAATACCGATACGTGGGTGTGCACACAGAGACACAATTGGTAAGAAAATCCCCCTCTGAACTGTAATGCTATGATCATCATAGTCTTACTGCATCTGATGAGCCAGACAGTTGATACATCAGATGCCAACTAAGCAACTTTCTTACAATCAACTTGGGGTTTTTTTCTGCATGTTTTAATGTGGTTTTGGTTCCATTTATACTTTTTAAAGTAAGGCTGAATGGCTGGAGTCTTCAGTATTTCCACTTCCAAGAGATACATTTTGATGCTCTTTTGTTTTAAAATTGTTAAAAAACTCATTACACACAACACATATAATACATATGTCTAATCACCAAAAAATAGAAGCAGGAGAATGAATTTTACTCTCAATAAATTAGCAAGGAAGACACATTTTAAACAAATATCAAGAGCAGTTACTGCATTCCTTCTGTAATTTACTGCCTTCAGAAAAGGCTCAAGTTACAAAATGTGTAGCGTGTAATGCTGTAGGCTGTTCAAACTGGGTTTGCAGTGTCTGCAACACTGGAACTAAATATTTACATGACTCCAAAAGATCTAATCTCTGGATTTCACCCCCCTCCCACCCCCTTTATTTAATTTGTATGCTATCTTTATCCACCACCCAGCACATTCCACACAGTCACTAAAGTTCATGGAAAAGATAAGTGGGGAGGAAAAAAAGTCAAGTCTTTAAAAAGAAAGGAGCAAAATAGTTTAAAAATAAGGAATAGATCATCCTCATTAGAGCTGAAGTCTTGCAGCAGTTTTAGCTGGATGCAGATGGATTCTAACAGTGATAGCACCTGGGATCTCTAGAGACCCCATAAAAGAGAAGTTCTAGGGGTGGGTTAACAAAGTACAATTTTTCCATAACTGTAACAGTCTGATCTTCAAATCCTCACAAGCATGCAAAGCTTCAAAGAAGCTTGGAATTCACTAAGAGCTTCCATAACAGAGTACAATATTTTTCCAACTAATTTTTATTCCTTATTTACAATTAATTTGATGTTAGTGCTGAAACACCTATAAACCACTAAAGGAAATCAATTTCTACAAAAAGGCTTGTTGTCAATCGTTTGTTAAACCAAGAATAATGAGCAGGAGATTTTTTAGACCAAACTCCAAATTCTGATGCTTGACTGAAAAAAAAAAATATTAATTACGGAATAGACAGTAGATTGCCTGAACAGATGAAACTGTTATCGCACCCAAAACCAGAGTTAGGAAGAGATCCTTGCATGGCATTCCCTGAATTCAGAAGGTCGGCGTGCTGGCAGCCTCCACCTGCTCTGAGAGATGCATCAGTGTCACCTCTCCTGTGACCCTGCACCTCCTGCTCGCTGCTGGAAAGCAACACAGGCACAGCACCCTCAGCTATGCTGCTGACAGACAAACGTGGGTGTCAAGGAGCCCTGCAGGAGGCAGACAGCTATGGGTAAGTCTGTTCTGTTTGCATTACAAAACTCAAAATTAGAAAAGAAACCAAATGAAAGGGTAACAGAGCCAGCTAAAGCATACAGACACACTCTGCAGGTATTTTCTTTTCTCCCAGGCAGTGGTGCCAATACTCAAAGTGTAACAGAAGTCAGCAGCTGTTCCATATTTTCCCTTCAGCTGTGAAAAGTAGATTGAGACTCATATATTAAGATCAAGAGTCTCACCTTCACTCCCTTCTCTGTGTTTGCTCTAAAAAAAGGGAAAAGCTTTTCAGAAATGTCAATTTCAAACAATTCCAAGGTAACACTGAACAGATTTATTTTGTTTCCTTGAATTTCAAGGCAACATCTGAATCACAGGCCACATCCTAAAATTTGTTTCATACTTAGTTACATTCTCACTTTTTGTAATGAGGTAACACTCAGTTTTGTAGGAGTTGTAAGAACCATTAAACAGACACAGTACAAATTTGACTTCCTTACCTGATCTCTTAGTCTCTCCTGGTGTCCCATTATTGCTGTGGCATGGTGGGGATATTTCTGTTTCAGATGCTCAAGAAAAGCCTCTCTCTTCCTGTCCATTTCTGAGGTCTGCATTCCCAGGATTTCTTTGGAGCTGCGAGGGCCACCTACTGTATGTCTTCGGGGGATGTTGCGCGCGGACTTGGAGCCAGCAGAAGTGTGGCTGCTCGGGGTCGACAGCAGCTCTTTAGATCGGAGACATTCCGCATCGTCTAGTGATGTTACATGCAAACTGGGTTTTGCCTGCTCTGAAAAGAAACAAAAACCAAAATCAAACACAGTTTATATTATAAAAACTTAATACCAACATTCGCATTAGTAGCAAAATGGGAAAAAAGATTGATATGAATGCTAGGTACTTTTAAAAGTCTGGCAGAGTGCAATGGCATGTTCTGCATCATTAGGCATATACATATCATAGTAAGTGGCCCAGAAAAAATCCCTTATATAAGCTATGCACATACTTATCTACTTTTATCACACAATTGCAGTATTGCCTCACAGAAAAGTGAGTATCATTAAAGTAGATGTTCCTTTTAAATCAACTTTACCTATGTGACTTGAAAAAAAGATCTGACAAGGCCCTTATTCCTTGACCTTTAAGATCTACAGGATGCTTTCTACAAGAAGAAACAGATTTCTTCAATGGGGTCCAGTACACTTAATGGCCCCATAACTAGTATACTTAAGGATACAAACTGATAAAATTCCTTTGACAGAGCAGATTTGTAATCCTTAATCTTTTTTTTCGGTATGTTTTCAACATGTTCTGAAACACCTAGGAAATAATAAGAGAGTCTGGGAGTCTCTTTTTCCTGATTTTTGACTGTGGTCTGGTTTTAAATTTCATGGATCTCTCTCGGATTTTATATGTCTCAGGACAGCAGCCTGGAAAATTCTACATCATTTTTCCATAAACCATTTCTTAAGAAATAGAATAAAAGCAAGTTCAGTGTAATCTAAAAAAGGGAAAAAAGAAACCCTCTGATAAATTTTACTACTTTAAAATCTACTTTAAGACCAAAGAGTGCAGCGACATTTGTAAAGGGACAGGCAGACACTGTGGGTATGTAAGTGCTGGCTTATCTTCAGGTAACTCTGTAACATGAACCCTCTGGTGCTCAAAAAATTGTAGACTGGAGCCTTGTTACCTAATACCTTTGAAAAAATCCCTCACTCCTCTGTCAGCAAAGGAAAAAAAAAAAAAAACTAACAAAAACGTGAAGTACTGAAAAGGCCTCTCCAAGTCTGATGTGGCCTTCCTCATCTTTACCAGACAGACTCACACTCAGACACACCTGAATGTTAACCCTTCCCAGCACCTGCCCAGGAGCAGGGAGCTCCTTCTTCTACCTGTTTGGAATAAATCTTTATTTCTCTCTGTCTGACACTTCTTGCCTCAGAGCCCTTATCCTCCCCCCCAATGTTTCACCCATGTGCTGCCATTATACAGCACCACTGTTTGGAAACAGGCACCTACTCGCTTCTTTTTATGGTTCAGTCAGTCATTCTGACACTGTGTATGGTAGGCACACCACTTGCCTCAGGATTTTATGCTGAGGATTTCTCAGCTTTCTGGTGTGCATTGTCAATGGCCTGCCACGTGCCATGGAACCTCAAGCCCTAGGAATAAAGCAAATCCTCCAACAGTGGGGCCGCTGCTGGATGTCCCACCAGTTCACATGGGGAATCAATTTCCTTGGGTTCCATAACAGAACTTGGCCCTGGACAGTCTCAAAGACTTCGCATGTTTCTGTAAATTCCCTATACTGTTCAAGGGCTCCAAAATTTTCCACAATGCCCTCTTGTTTGCATTAATGGAAACCTATCCTTAAAACAGATGCAGGTACAGGGGCCCAGACTTCATATGATACCATGGTTTGATGAGCACAGATCTGGGCACAACTTTGAGAGCAGGTTTGATTCACAGGGAAGTCCTTCTCTCACACGGATTCAAAATGTCACTGTGATCTTCACAGCACCTTCTAAGACCTTCTTAGCAGCACAATCCTGGTTGAACCCTCAGAGCAGCAGCCTCACCTTCAACTTTTTCAAGCACAACTCAGTTAAGAAACATCCGTCCTCTCTGCTTGTTGAAAAGTCATGAGCCATCAGGTACACTGAGCTTGTTTGAGAAAAGTGGCAAAGAGGAAAGTTTTGCTTGCAAGAAGCCAGTGTGACTACTCCAGATACACTCAGTGAAAACAGTTTCTGAAAGCTGCACAGCCATTCCAATGGATTTTACATGGAAGGGAAACTAGGTGGGCTGGGGCTGGATGGAATTTACCATCTTCAATTTGTTGTGCCAAGAGCCTTGAGGTTATATCCCTGAGGCTGCTGGAAAAAAGGCACAGACATAAAATAAGGGATTTTCTTGGAGCTGGAGAGAGTCAGCATGAGCACAGGCGACTGAGTGCAGCAATTTGGTATGAGCCCTCAAAGTATGGTCACAGCAGCAGTTTCAGTCACTGAAGTGATGGCAGGCACTTCCTCAAGAAGGCAGGTAAACCTATGCTGACAAGCACAACCCAGAACTCAAGAATGTGTATTTTGGGTCCTAAATCTCTCTCATGCAAAGTCTTTCCCTACTCTGCACTTCAGTCATTTCAATAGTTTAAGAGCTAATTATTTGGCACATAAAGAGACATATCAAGTAAAGTGTTTTACCACTGTTTGTTATTAGGTGAAACCTTGAAAAGGAACCAAAAATAACATACTTTTCTTATACTGTATTAGAAAGATCAACAAATTCTTTTATTTTTCATTCATATATTTGGAAAATACTGCATAAATACCAGTGAAAAGGAAAGAAAGGAAAGAAAGAATGGAATGAAGAAAAGAAAGGAATGTAAACTATGCAAACTAATTCCTCATCTTGCCAGAAAGCTGACTTGGGCATCCAGCAAGATCCTGATCCTGCATCATTACAGCACATAGCAGCACATGACTTTCTTTGCAAATGAAAATCTATTGTGTTTCAGTATGGGCCTTTTCTCTGCTAACTGCTGAAATAAAATGGTTTGGACCACATTCTGGACAGGAATAAGTGACTTCAGATGGCAGGGCTGAGCACTGGGCTGCTGAAACTCCCCTGTGGATCTTGAGACACAGCAGTTCTACAAATGCTGTTTGCTGCCAGTGCTTTAGGGAGGATAAACAGAGAGGTTTTCTGGATTTTGGAGTGCTCAATAACACCATAGGTAAACCTTCCATATCTTCCAAGTGAAGATAATAGGCCTAGTAAATCAATCTCCACAGATAACTATGAAATGTGTGAAACATCATGTGATGGTTCCCAGATGAGTGCTAAGAGTAGGAAAAGGATAAATTATGCAAGTACCCTCCTTGGAAAAGGAGCAAAGAGAAGGTAATAGAAAACACAGAAGTGTGAGATAAGCTTGTCTCCCTCTCTCCCTCCCTCATTTTCAGGAGCTAAAAGTTAAAGGTCTTTCTGTTCAATAAAGCAGCAAGTCTAGAGGGCAACTAAAAGCAAGATTTGCTGATTGACAGGGAGGAATTTGGCTATCCAAAGGCATGACTAACTCTTACACTTGATTTGCTTCTCTGATCTGAGAACAAGTTTCAAGATTTCTTAACATCACTAACATGACCCATTAGTCCAGCAAAGGCCCAGGTCTGCAGTGTAGAAGGAGCATGTCTAGGATTAGCAGCAAGATTATCATGATGGATTAATGGCTGTGAGCTAGGAGAAAAAGAATAGAAAAATAAAAAAGTCCTTTGATATGTCCTGGTATGTAACTCTTCTAAGTCACACCCTCCATGAAGTCTACAAAGGTCAGGAAAGTCACTTTGCTTCATTCCTTTAAATGCTATGAAGATTTTAATAGTCCTATTCTGCAACCCAGGTGACATGAGAAAAGAACATTTTCAGAATAATTTCAGAAAGGAACAAGTGTGGACCCGAGCCATACTGATACTGTGAAACTGAGCCTTGAAGCGAACCCCATTCAATACTAACATTTTAGAAAAGAATATGGATTTAACAGCATGAGTCAAACCAACTTCTGCTACATTTATGTTAGCAGTAAACGTGATATTATTTGGAATTGTTCTAATTTACTTCACTGTCTTTACAATTAGCCCTCTTTCCAATGTGAATTTTGGATAGGGGCCAAAACTACTACATTTGGTTATGAGCTTTCAGCACTCAACATTTTTGGGAACCATAGAATCAGTCTGGTCAGCTCTGTGTTTTCCTAGCTCCACATGTATCTGAGGCAGTTTCACACAACCCCTACAGAAGAAATGTGTTACTGAAGGCACTTTTTCTTCCTAGTCAGACACATTCTTGAAGTGAAGATTTCCATCCCACTAAACATAAGCATACACAGACACAAGTTGCTCGCAATGCTCAGTAATTTTACTTAAAAACTAATTCAAAAGAGCACCAACCAATTAAGGAACACCCAATTAAAAAAAAAAAAAGGAAGAACATTTATTTCTCCTCCTAAATTGCTAATACACTATTTGTTGGCATTGAATGCTTGTAAATTTGTGTGATTTTTTTTAAACCACATGAACTATTTGTTTCACAGAAGCACAGTAACACAACTTTTCCTGAAGTGCCTTTGAGGAATACAGCATGCTGGAAATGGGAATGCTCACAGGTGCCCCACAAACACTGTAACAGAGATATATATTAGATTAGGTGTTTGTCAGGCTACCTGAATGTTATGTTCCACGTGGAATGGCCCATGTAGAATTATCCAGGAAATAGTTTTCGTTCACTTTATAGGAAATAGATAGTGCAGCAGTGAATGTATGAACGCTCAGCGGCGGAGCCGCCGTAGAAACCTCGCTTAGCCAGTCCTGGCTTCGCTCCAAAACAAATCCCAGTGGTTTCACTCAAAGTAAACTAACCCTGTCACAATCTGCCGTGGATCTCCCTCTTTTAACAGACACCCCGAGGTAAAGATGAGCTCAAACCCACTTTTACGAAGAAGTGCTATTTCTCTGCCATAGCTGAGGCTGGCAGAGCATTTAAAGGGAAGGGGACACGCTTTCCCCACCTCAGCCTCCGCGCCGGCAGGACCCGCATCCCTGACAGCCACGCAGCGCGCTCCCGGCTTCGGAGGGCACACAGAAACCTCTCCAAAGAGAAAGTTAAACTCACAAAGTTCCAGTGTTAGGGAAATGTGCACAGCAGAGCCATTAGTACAAGAAAAAAAAAAAAAAAAAAGCTTTTTTCCTCATGCATTTTGCCTCCAGTAATATAAAGCAGCAACGAGGGACATGCTTAAACGTAACTCCATCTTTGCCTTACTCATATCGCCGCTTACTTACCCCTCGTCTGCCTGCTGTCTGTTGGGCAAGCCAGGCACAGCTCAAGTTTCTGGCTTTCATTTTCCTCCATTGTCCCTGCCTACAGCACAAGCTCCCCTCTCCAGCTCGGAGCCGCCAGCGCGGGGCTCGGGGAGGGAAAGGCAGCGCTGGGAGCGGAGCGGAGCCCGGGCGGCACCGGGGGCGCCCCGCGCCGGCCCCAGCAGGTGACGGCCCCGCCGCCGCCCCTAGCGCACCCGCGCCCCGCCGCTGCCGGCCGGCCCCGCGAAAGGCAGCATTGCAAACGCGATTACAGGCCTGAGCCTCCGCTGGAATCCGAGCCCGCAGCCTTTTAAATCTCTGTCATGGGACAAAAGCCTTTCCACACTTTTTTTTTTCTTTTTTTCTTTTTTTTTTTTTTTTTGAGCTCGTAACCACCAAGCCCACAAACATTCCTGATAAATGCTCCTCTGTCTTTTTTAGCGTCTAGTTTAAAACTAATTCATTATATAAACTCTTTGAGGTTTTGTTTTCAGTTGGATTCTTTCAAGCCGCTCAGAGAATGAATTGGGGAAAAAATCAAGATACAGGAATTCAACTTTAGCGAAGCCAATAAAAATGAATGGTAGCAATATGTAAGCGGGGACTTGGGTTAAGAGGGATTTCGAAGCCTCAGTGGCAAAACATATAGAAACATGTAACTAATTCTCTTTTGGCAGATCAGGGGCCAGCAGCCTGCATGAAAATCAATAGATCTACCAGGCTGCAAGGCAAAAAATAGCGTGGCTGAGAAGGACGAGATCAAATCCCACAGATTCCTGCAGATGCCACATGTGTTGATGTAGCAGAGAATATCTGACTGATTTAGTCTATCCAAATCATAACACTGAGTCAGAGATGGTGGAACAAACTTAGTGTTGAGTTACAGCATCAAGACCAGAAAGTTTATCCACAGACAACTTTTGAATTAGATTAAGAACAAAGAACTGAGATATTAATAAAAATAGGCAATTCTCACTTAAATTCATACTCCAACACCAGGTAGCAGTATCTTGGATGTCTTTTTAAACAGACCTAACATAATATGGACTTCCAAGTTTTCTTCAACTCTGACTTCAATATAACATCAGCCAAATTGTTTGCAATGACCTCTCAACCACCCAGTCCAGACAGACTAGGAAAATTCCCCTACATTTCCTTCTACATCTCGATCTGGCAGAAATGTCATCCTGTCTACCTAGATTATTGAACACAGAAATGTTTTGTGTATATGTAAATCCAGTACAGAAGCTCAAGGAGGATCGCTTTCCTCATGCTCCTATCCTCTCCCTTCCAATCAAAAAAGAAAAAAAAAAAAGGCTTTTGAGTAAATGACAATGAACAATTGATAAATGAACAAAACTATTGTTCATTAGATCAGACATACATATTCTCTAGCACTTCAGAAATATTTATTTTCCTTTTTGACAACTAATTCTGTATAGTCTTGGAATCTGGCAAAAGTCCCAGAAATCTGGCATGGAAAACATAGAAAAGATGAAAATACAATTTAAACATTAGCACTGCTATTTAAGGTCTGCAGTACAGTGCTCCCAGGAGAATACTCCTGTAGTTGCCCTGCAATTATAAAAAAAACAGTGTGATTTTATTTAGAATAGTGTTTTTACTGGCCCTGGGTTCCTCCTGCTCATTCTGATTATGGACTATTTTAGGAGGAGAAGTGATGGCCAGCCATCCCACTTATCTGATGTTTCTTTTGTGATATGAAGGAATGTACCTTTAACACCGAGGTTTTCCAAAGCCTGGACAATCGCAATGAGCCTCTTGCAATTTACATTCACAGCCAGCTGGAAGCACGAGAGGGCTCTTGCAGGAATAGTGAACACTGAACACCACCAACTTCAAGAAATGTAAAGTAACTCAGAAACCTCTGATGGAAAAAGAAGCCAGTGTGGTTGCCTGGAGCAGCACCATGAAAGCTGTACCAAGACATTATCTGTACACAGGGCCCAGAAACTGAGAGTTCAGAAACTAAGGGCACTTAAAAAGACCTTATCTTAAAATAACACAAAAGAAAGTACAAAACATACTAGCATTAAATGCCTGAAAGGAAGGAACTTTTCCAGCCTTGTACAAAACCAGGGTTAGCTGTGGAGGTCAGTAGTGTTTGTACCAAGAACCTTAGTAAGAGCAGAATCAGTGCATTCTAGCTCCTTAAAGGCTTTCCCTCCATCCATGGTGGGGAAAAATGCCTAGAAAATTAGTCTAAGACAAAAATAATGATGGCAACAACAACAACAACAATAATAATTAAAATTTAACTATCTGCTTCTAGCCAGAACCTATGGTTTCCATAGCCTAGAGCACAAGACAGATATCTTGACTTTCCCAGTCGCAGTGAGCAGCCAGGCACGCCTCGGGACAGTGCCAAACTGGTCTGGAACTGCTGCTTTCATGGCCACAGAAAGATGCTCCCACTGCTGAGACTGACAGTAAATGGTATCAATAGTGCTGCTAAGGGGCCTGAGCAAACCCGACACCCCAAAATGTAGAAATTGTCTAAGAGAGACTGTTTTTTTCATTGTGGACCTGTGACTTGAGAACTGGGTGTCACCTTATGAGAACTTCTGCAGCTGGTCTCAAACAGGATTAAAGAGCATTGGCAAAGGAAGAGACTAAACATGGCACAATTTGGTATCATCAAAATCAAACCAAACCACAGAGCCTGCCCATAAAACATAATCACCCCTCAGGAAACATAATCACTCTGCTGCTGCTTGGGACCCGGAGCAGTTGGGACAACAAGGTCTCAAAGCATGTTTCACTTTAAGGGAAACTCCTTTAGCAGCTGGAGACAGCCAGAACCATTATGTTATTAGGCTCAAATAAAGAGCACCCCAGTACAGTCACTGGGATGAATCACTAAGGACAAGTTAAATAAACTTGATTAACCAGTTCACAGCACGCAATCAGCGTTTGTTTATCTGTGGGATCAACAATAACAGTGGTTCCTTTTAATTACTGTGCTCAGATCTGGATCCATCAATATCAAAACAATGCACAGAGAATAACTGCCAACAGGTTATGATGTTTTAATTGTGTTTAAAATTAATGTCCCAGAGCAACTTCAACACTTCTGGATTTAGCATGTGCGTAAGAGGAACACTTAACAAATACTGGCTGCACTCAATTAGTCAAGCTTATAATATAAAGCAATGACTCCATAGCTCTAGCAATTATTCAGAACTAAACATCTGGGAAGGTAATTATTAATAGTTAAATCATAAGAAGTGTCCCATAATTAAAGACTTGTCTCAATGTCCATGTGAAATCCTGTAGCCACTGTGAAAAACGTCATGAATGCTCTCCACAGGAACCAGCCTGACACTGTTTAACCTGTTGCAGTACAGAAAAAAAATCAGACCTGGAGTGGTGAAGCAGAAGCCTGAGAGGAATTATGAGCACTCAAGTGGGTCACACTGCAGTACCTTTCCAAGCCTTTATATGGCCAGAGGTGGCTTGGACTGCCCTGCAGGAGGGGAGCATCATGAGGATGCTCCAGCATGTCAGAAAACCTCCCCTCTGTACTCTGGGGAAACATGGGTGGCTACTCTCTACCAACCAGTCAAATTTGAAATGGAGAAAGGAACTAACTCCAGAGAAAGAGCATGGACTGTGACAAAGCTCTGATTTCCTCCTTGGACAACAGAGAGCAGCCCCAGGGCTGCAGCTCATTTGAGCCCATCTCCATTCTCACTCATCCTCAGCATCTTCATTGCCAGGCTGGGTGGTGGTCTCTCACTGCTTAAAATTAAAATAGACTCACTTCTGAAAGAAGAGGACTATGTTCAGATAGCATATTATCAAAGAAGATAAAATAACAGCCACCTGCTTGTACAAGGAAAATGAGAAAAAATTCTTAGGTCTACCAATATGAATCCATGTAAACACATCTGGAGGCAAAGAGGTTTAATTTTTAAATTAATTTTCTATTGTTTAGTCATTGTACAAATAATTATAGATTATTAAGGTACGGGGGGCTTTATGATCATTTGGTCTCATCCACTTAGTAAGAGATCTCAATGAAGTGGGTCCTGTTTTTAATGCAAGCATAGTGGTTAAAATATTCAGTGCTTAAATGAAAGGAAAAAATCTGAACTTGATTATTTTTTAAAAAGTACAATGACAATCTAAAACAACTTCTGGGATTACTTATCATGAAATTACCTTCCCTGTTAAAAATCTGTGGAGAGTTTCAGTATTTATACTCTGTACATTCCAGTTCAGTTAAGAAGTCTCATATTTGTGAGGAAAAATTAGCCCAAGGAGTGAAATGGTAACACTCAGGTGAAGCAAAAAAGTAAATTGAGTATGAGTTTTTCTGCTCAACTCCACAACAGGATTTCATTGTATCTTGTCAGACCTGGAGGTTTTAGCTCTTAGAGATGTTCAGAGACTTAACAGTGGTGCCAAGAGCCAGGCTTAATCATGAAAACAACTATACAGAAGAGTGACTAAGAAGTTGAACATGAAATATTCAGGCAGAAGATATATTCATCCTTCCAATTCCATTTCAAAAATAGCTCTGGGAAGTGGCTATAATCACCTGTCACTTGGCATTGCCAAGCTGTCAGATGCTCATCTCCAAGTAACACATGAATCTTCCTGTACTCCAAAAGACATTTTGTTCAAGTTCATAACTGGACTTATGTTAAATATTTTCTGTTTTCCAAGTTTATTTTTTGTTTCCTTCCTCTCTTCCAACATTTTAAATAAATGAAATGGCCTGAAAGAAGTAAACACTTTTGCATGCCCTAAATCAAACTGAGAAAAAGAACTGTGGTCATCACAAAGAAGTGCTAATATTCTAGTGAGGAGAAAAACAAAAAAAAAGGAGAGGTGATTCTGTTCTTTCATCAATAACTTTGTCTCCCTCTCTAATTTGGGAGAATCCCAACAAAGCTAATGGTAGATACACTTTAATTTGACTTCCCTTTCCATTGCCCAAAGGAAGATGGAACAGAGCTAAATGAGCATAATTACAGGATCCATGTTTCTGACTCATGCAATGGAACACCTTATTTCAGCTTTTGTACCCTCCTGCTCTCATCCCACCCTACCAAACTGATATTAATATACCTACACTGCCACCAGCACAGCCAGCTTTGAGCTGGAGACCCTGACATGCCTCAGCTCCTCCTCACACCCACCAGCCTGGACAGCCCTTCCTTCACACACCCACATTTTCATACAGGACGTAAGGAAAGAGATCTGCCTCCAAAATAGAAAATATGATCATGTTTTTGTAAGGTACCAAACAAATTACTTTGTGAAAGCAAAATATGCCTTACATTGCAGAAATTTTAATCACTGCAGTTTAATGGAATAAAAAGCAATATGTGGGTGGGGAAGAACAGTGTAGGGGATTGTTTCTGAAGGAGGTGGTCAAAAGGGAGGGGGAAAGGTTGCTTTAAAGTCCAGCTGCTCTACAATCAAATTCGATTTCTCCCCAGTGTAAAGCATTTTGGCTTTGATAAGTTCACTTTGGATGAATTGACTCAAAGAGAGCTCTGGCTGAGTATGAATTCAAATTCATCCAACTTTTTAGCAGTGCCAGAAGAGTAAACTTACTGCTTGAAACACTGATAATCACTGGTTTCATGGACATCTGCAGGATCTGGTTGTAAATTTACGAGGTGACATGCTTCAGTGATCAAAAGTACCAGGAGCTGCTCTACACAAAGTACATTTATACTTTGAAATAATATGAGAGATCCTTTAGTTCAGCTTTTACCAAGTACACATCCAGTTTATAAGATTGTCAAGTGACTGCTTGAATTAATAAGAAATACAAAGTATACTTCAATGGAGACTGGGTTCAGAAAAAAAGTAATAGTTCAAGTTATGTTGTGATTACCATAACCACCTACTTATCAATCAGCATTTCTGATAAATATTCTACTGCAAAAAAAAATTAAATAAAAAATTGGTAAATAATGATTAGAAATATAACACAATGGCACCAGTGCTGCCAACCCACAGCATTCACATAATTCATGATGATGGTCTTTCTTGAAAAATAACACTTTTGGGAACACTATTCATTTTATTCATCTCTAGACTGTACCCAATCATATATTTGATTTTTCTCAGCAATGTGACTGGAAAGATTTTTTTCTAAGACTCAGACTAAAATCAAATGAGAGGTCAGGACCATTGTGACTTAATGAGTTGGACATTTAAAATCGTTTTTACTACAGTTTCTCCCTGTCCCCACTACAATGGCAATACTATACAACAAATGAAAATCTGAATATCTGAAAAGAGATAAAGACAAGCAGAATAAATTCTTACAGCTTTATTTCTATGCAGATCTGGTTTCTAACCCAGCAGGGATGGTCACAAGTTCTGGTATGTAAAGCTTTTATTTCTACCCTTTGTAGGGCAACAGCCTCTGAAGGCAGATGTAAGAGCAGATGTCTAATGTAGATCTTTCAACCTGTAAATATATCAATGACCTCTCCAACAGTATGTACATCTCCCTCCTTCAAAGTGCCTCTCTGACCTCCCCAGGCCACGCTCATGCTATTATTAAGACAGCTGATTAGTAAGAAAGCAATTGGAGTTGACAGCAGTGGCACTGCTGTTCTTTTTCAGGCCTACCCAGTCTGTTCTGCTGGGATGCACACTTACTAATTCACTCTTCAGTATTTAGTGTTTCATAGCTTTAGGGCAACAGGGACCAATTGATTATCTTGTCTGATTTCCCATCTATCACAAGCCATTAAATTTAATGTAGGATCCTCACACAAAGGCCAAAAACTTAAATGAGATGAAGAAGACATTACTGATCTCAGGACACCAATGCTGCATCTGCACTAGCATTTGTTTAAAACCCCACCACACATGCAATGAGATCCACCCAGATGATCAGCATAAGAAAGTGAAGGACATCAAGCTCCTATCTGAGGGAGCTTGACCCTGAGCAAAGTTCTCTCCTCTGCCTTTAATTTCCCACATGAGACATCCACCTTAAGAAACCTCCAAACCATCCTAACCAAAGATGTGATACACACATCCAGTCACTGTCTCCAGCACAGTCTGTCTTTTATGAAGGAGAGAAAAACCTGAAAGGAAAAACACCTCAAAACATACCTGTCCTGATGTACATGGAACAGAACAAATCCCACTGAGTGCTGCACATTATCTGCTGAAAGGTGCAAGCACAACAGTTGATTATAATCACTGCCTTTAACAGAGAGCTGCCCCTGCTGTTATTTGGAGGTGTTTCAGCAGGCAGGACATGGCTGATGGAGCTGCTCACTTGGGCACACCACGTCCAGCAGCAGCAGGACTGCCACAGTCCTCCACCCTGCAGCAACCACGCAGTAAATACAGGCTTTCTTGCTCAAATGGCTTTGCAAATATACCTGTTCCCATTTCACAGACTGTGTTACAGTTAACTAACTCATGTTTAATTACCCTCAGTGCTAAGAAATTGCACCCTATTTCTTCACGGCAAAATTGCCTTAACTGCAGTTTCCAAGGGTTAGTTTTATTCCCCTTTGTCAGCCAGGGCTGTAGGATGTTGTGAGCTATGTAGGAAAATCATCTCACAGCTTCCTCCTCGCTCGCTCACTCACTCACTCACTCACTCACTCACTCACTCACTCACTCACTCACTCACTCACTCACTCACATCAGCTGAGCTCTATAAAACTTGCATTATCTTTTTGTCTCGGTTTACTTCTTGTAAAACAAGTCTTTGCCTCTATTCACTTTCTTTCCAGTATCCTCATCTTCTTTCAGTACAGCTAGTGGGATTGTCAGAGCCCATTCTTCTGAACTTAATATACTAACAGTGAGAAAAGGGTACATGACCTAAATTTACCTCTGAAAACACTGGTGCAGCTGGATGCTGCATGACAACACAGAGCCCCCAGGGAAAGGGGACCTGAGGCTGGGCCACTCTGCCCAGCCAGGACAGGAGCCTGTGGCCTCAGCAACCTCCTCCCAAAAAGGGAAAGGATGTTTCAGGCTTTGCAAGAGTAAAATGTCCAAACACCAAGTGAGATGCAGTGTCATGACTCACGTCATATCTTATTCCTCCTACAAGGGGAAGTCTGCTGCTCCTGTGCAAGAAGATAAAAAGGGAGGAAAAGTAACAAAGCTCTGTCTCATCAGGCCACAAGAAGCATACAGAACTGCCTGGGGTGAAGACAAGAATAAGCAACGTCAGCATAGGAAGGTGTCATACAAGGTTTAAGCTTTTTCTGCCATAGTCTCTGTCTCTCTCATGAATAAATGCATAACCCAAGACAATTTAATTCCAACTGTTCTGTATTTCTTACAAAAACTTTTCAAACCACAGGATGACTCACAGGTGAGCATTCCACTGACAGCATAAAGTGACATTTTATTAGGTATGTCCCTTTACAAACTCAAGTCTGTACTGAGATATACAAATATGTCTCATAGCATATGCCTTTACATGCAGTACAGTGCAGGGTAGGGGACAGGCAGTAAGCAGTAACAATGACAGGTCTTCCTCAGTCCAGAAGAAAAGGCTGTTAAATATTAATTGGCAACGTAGACAGCTTTTACTGCATATGTAAATACTACAATACTCTGATTCCCAAGACTCATTTGCAAAATGTAACTCTGTAATTTGTTCAATTTTAGTTATGATTTTCATACTATTCTTTAATCTTTCATAATTAATATAAGGTCCAGTAATAAATTCCAGCTTTTTCTCACCCCTCTTTTGCTTTTTTGCTCTAGAACTGCCATTAAAAGATAATACTTCAAGACTGCAGATGGAATGATATTTAAATCCTTTCATCAGCTGGAGGATATTCTGGGCAAAGTGCTAGAAGATTTCTTTGAGACAAGATACAATATTACTTACATGCCTCCATTTCAGTCTTACAAGCTCCTGTAAGTCCTCTCTCACAACAGAGAGTAAAGTAGGAGTGCCCTTGGAAGAGGGCGAAGAAGTAAGTGAAGGATGAGTTTGCAGCCCATGAATAGTATTCATGTAATGCTTTTAGTCTACTGTCTTCTAAAGTGCCTTAACTCAGCCAGAAAACACAGGCTGAGAGCCACAGTTAGGGGTAAAATGCTACAGGCAGTAATTATCAATCACTTTCTTTTCCCAGCCATCAAAGAAGGTAATTTGTTTGTTTTCCCCACCCAGAAAGGAAAAGACTGGGTGGTCTTCTGACTTAAGAGTCTGAGAAATATTCCTCTCAAGGACAGGCTACCTCAGGCCTCTTGGGCAGCGTGAGGTCCTTTTTCAGCATGGTCTTACACTGTATTTGATTTTAGTCACAGACCTTAAGACTGTGGCAATGTTTTGCAAATCATCACTAAATACCTTTTCTTCATAGTGCCATATAAATCTCGGGAGTGTTTCCAAGAAACGAAAAAAGCCTTGCTTGTGGAAAGGTAACATGTTTCCAGTTCCTCAGCTGTCTTCATCAGCATGGGACTGCCATGCCACAGGGATTTTTTATCAGGTTAAAGAATAATTCCCCTCCATCTTGCAGTAGTTGTCACCAGTTGCAAGAATATATCAGCTTTGTTCAATGTGGAAGTAACTGAATCCTGATGCTATTATTTCATTGAGGGAGAGACATCCCAATTAAACATCCCGATTAAACAAAATTAATTAAAATTGTTTGTTTCCTCATCCCCTTCTTAAATAGTATATTTCTGATAACACCTATGCTGAAAGCCATGCCAGTTAAAGTTGAAGTTGTTTGCATACTGAAAAACTTAAGTCATGGAGTCTTCAATGTTGCAATTCAGCCTCCCTTTGCAGTGAAAGGAAGCTTGGAGAAAATGGGACAGGAACCAGGCTGAAAAGCTTTCTGAAAGCTGCAGCTGCAGGCAACAGCTGAAATTTAAAATCAGACATTATTTTCTCTCCTCATCTTGTGGGCTCTGGTACAGTTTCAATAAACCACAAATTTAGCCACAGAGGCACTATCGCTTGTAATTTTCTTTTGCTGATGGAGCTAAAATAAGAACCATTAACACTTCCCCAACTTCAGAAAGCAGCATATGTCACTCTCCAATAGGGATCTTGACAGGTTCCATGTGGACATGTTAGGCAAGTAGCAACCCCCAAATGTGGTACTGTGAAATTAGCTATTTAATATTGCAGAGAGAACCTGAAAAACAAGATCATATGGGTCAAGGAAAGCAGAAGCAAGAGCTGCAGCCATTTCCTAACCCAGTGAGAGAAACAAATTGCTGATAGCCAGCAGACATGGCCGCCTTGGATTTCCAGAGGGCATGTAGCAACATCCCTCAGTAAAAAAACAAAGAGAGGAGATCTTCCCATTGATAAAAAACTGAAAAAGATAGGAAAAACCCTGTAGGAACAAAAGCCAAATTTCCCTGGAGATGTAGATTACCAATCATGCAGAGTGGACTGGTTCAGGCAGCTCTCTGTATTAGTGACCTGAAAAAGAGGGTTAAAGTGGGGTGGCAGAGCTTACTGAGTACATTCTGATATTCAGGGCTGGTTACAAGGAAGAGACTTCACAAGATTCAGAGAATGGGCAGTAAATTGATAGATGAAATCCCATGTAGACAAATGTAAAGTGATGCACACTGACATTGAACAAACTATTATTGCTCAAAAAGAGAGTTTGAGGTTATAACCATTATTTGAAAATTTCAGCTCAGTGCTCATTTGTGATTAAAAAACCAAATAGTTGTTAGAAGATGCTAGGAGAAGAATAGCAAACAAGGCAGATAATACCATTACGCTACTGTACAAATCTGCAGTCTACCCACATTTTGAATATTGCATGCAATTTTAATTTACTCCTAGGTCAAAAAAGATATAATGGAAACGTTAAGAAAAAGGCAGCATGGATGATCAAAGTTACAGAAGAGTTCCTGTAAAAGGAACAACTGAATTATGTAGGACTCTCCATTACGAAAACAGATGACTCAAACATCTGTTGAGGTCTATAAACATGAGTGACAGAAGTTATATGGAAAAGACTGGTCATTGTCTCTCTCAATACAGACTGTAGGGTCATCAAATAAAAGAAGTAAGCTAATGATTCAAAACTTCATAGATGTGAATATTAATTTCACAGAGCATTATGGAAGTGCTGGTAAGCTATGGAACTTCCTGCTGCAGGACATTGCCGTTACCAAGTTAAGAGGAGTTTAAAAAAATAAAAAACAAGTTAATGGGAAAAATCCATTGAGCACTGTTAAGAAAAAGGACATAATCCTTGGTTTCCCTCAAGTAATGTTTTAATTGCATATTTCTGGGAGCTGGAAGGATATTCCAGAAGTATGACTACATACTTTCCTTGATCCACATCCTTCTTTAGATAACAATCACCAGTAAAGACAGGTCATTGGGCCTGGTGCAACTGCTCTTACCCTTGACAAGGTACAAGAAGCACTAATGCTGACAGCAATACTTCGTAATTTGTGCTGAACTTAAAGAAATAGAAGCACATTTCAACAGAAAAATAGCAACCATGGACCTGATCAAACCACTCTCTTTGGTGAGAATCACATGGAAATCTCCTCCTGACGAGAGGATATGGGAGAAAATGAATGGCATACAATACATTAAGTCATGTCTCATCTGTTGTAGAAAATTGTCTACACAGGAGAGTTAGTGCAGTGGAAGCCGAAGAATGAATTTGCAGAGCCTCAGCTATTCTACAGAGGTGACAGACAATGCAGGGTAAATCTTACATGGCATCAGCATCCCAGGCTCTGCATACCATCAAGTGTCAGAGCTCTGTTAAACCTTTTCAACAAGGGATCTGTATGGCACTGGAAGGCTGAGATCACCTTCTCTCCTGCATCTGTTCCCTGCTACCAAAAGCCCCTCTGGAGGACTGTAGGGCCCTGACTCAGACTAAAGCACAGCATGGCACCAAGCCTCTCTGCTCTTCCCTATTTCTCTGGGATATGGGACCACAGGCAAGGCTGTGCAGATCAGTACACAAAACTCCACAAGGCAGCACTAGGATCTGGTGGGTCATTGGTAATTTGCTTGTTTAGAAGCACGAAATCTGAATATCTGCTCACACTGCTGCATACAACCTTGCCATGAAGGCATCATATGCTTTTGTTCCCGTAGTTCCTTGGAGATTTGCTTTCACTCTTTCCTATCTGAGATATGTAACCACCTCTATGCTTTCTCAGTCCAAGGAAACAGGAGATTTTTTTTTTTTTTTAGTCAGGAGACATTTTTCAAGGGCAAAGAATAATACACCTTTTATTAAGCAGTGATGCACACTAAGAAACTTTCTACTAGCAATTTCTCAAGGAATGTTATAACTGGTTGACTTGAAAGAGACCTATCTAAAATCTCATTAGATTTTCAAGTACTTTAGAAAGCAGTTCTTACAGAATTATCTAACACACAGGAAAGCAATGGCAGTTTCATACCTGAAATCATGTACTTGTGTGTTAACTTCAGAAACACATCAGAGTGGTGAGGAGTGTCGTGCACTTGGAGCTACTGCTGTAGGGAGCTCCTGGGGATTGTTGCAGCAGACTCTTTGTAAACATTTTATTTGCATGATTAAACATTGTTTCTCAAGTGAGGTACATACATACAGTATGTATCTCAGTAACTCCTGACCCAGAAAATATGAAGTAACTAAAAAAAAAAACCAAACCAAATCACAAAATCTTCACGGGTGTGTGGCGCACACCCAGTTTGTAACACCTTGCATAACCAACCTTTGGATACTGTGGTTTGTGTAGAGCAGCCAAATCTGTCCTCTGCTGGAGACCAGGGCTCTGCACATGGCCCTGCAAAGGTGGCTGCAGGCTGGCAGATGCACCAGTTGTTCTAGGTATGTTTCACACCCATCTGCAATATTGGCACTGCAAATGACAGAAAATAAGAGTGCTCTTTTCCAGCTGACAGGACTTCTCCTTAGATACCACCAAAGAATCCCATTCCTTCCTTCTTTTGAAGGGAAGCCAACCTGCCACACCTCACTTAGTCTCAGCCATCAAAAATACAAGCAAATATCCACCTAGTATCCACTTAGTAACCACAGAGGTGAAAGAGGAACTACTGAAGGTAATTCACTGCACTGAATCTAGATCCCTATTTTAAGATGGGGTGAATTAGTCTCCTGAGACACCTCCCCACGGCTGTACAGCAGCATACACATTAGACTAAATACCCAGCACATATTACAATTACAAACCAATATTACAGGAGCTGACTCTTGCATGCAGCAGAGCAGAGCATTTATTGTTCAGTGGGCAGCTCTCCAGTGGAGGTAGTGGTGATCACTTGAAAACATCTGCTCATTTGACTTTTTGGATAGCATGACACTTCCTTAAATACTTCTGAGAATAAAATAAATTAATTTTTTATTTGGAAAAACATGCACTCTCTCTACATGGAAATATCTCCTAACACTCTTTCTAACATTTCCACAACGTTTTAGACAGTGAGTGATTCCCATGCAGACTTTTCCTCAAGAGCCAAGCAAACATTTAATTCTAAATTTTAGGCTCATGTTCCAGATTCTCCGTATGAAGAATTTGCTATTTCTATTTTTGCCCAACACTTTTTGTCATTCTGTTTTGCTGCCAGCAGACTAGACAATCAGTTTCTTAAACACTTCTCTCTTGAAACAAAACAATCCAACCCAGATCGTGTTCTGAGGAGACTCTCACTACCATAAAATGCTGTTTTACAAGGCTGAGGACGGTCTGTCTTTCCCTTACACTACATTTCTGTTTGCAATCTCATACCAGATGGAGCTGTTGCATGATTCCTGTCCAGACTTTGAAAACCGAAGCACGAAGCCCGCTCTTAAACCTTCTGTCAGTAACGCTTCATGAGCGGCGCTGGGCTGTGCCAGGAGGGCTGCAAGCGGCGCTTCCTTGCACCCTGTGACCCCAATCCATGTAGAGACACTGCAGCATCCCCCCGAGCTCTGCTGAGCACTGGGGGGATCTCAGTCTGAGGCCTGTGCAGCACATGGCACCACGGAGAGGCAGCACCTCTCACACAAACACAGGTGTGTGCCCTGCCTGCTCAGCTGCCGCTTCTCTCACCTCTTGGCTCATCCTCTGCAGCGCATTTTGCCGACAACACACCTCACTCTGCCTCATCTAGCACCCTCCAAGAAATGCAGGAAGAAAAGCTATTTATAGACAAAGGCACGGCAAAAAGGCTGTGTTTTGAAGCTGTTGGCAGCTGGATAGAGCAGATAGTTGGGCTGGTGAGAGGCTGAGAGCTGGACTGGGGGTGGCACCTGCTGAAGGCTGTTCAGCACCAGCACAACCAGCCCTGATGGGGAAAGCCAGCGCCCACCTCCTGCACATGTCGAAGCTGCTGTCCCCTAAAACAGCCCAGCAGCAGGAGAGGGAATTCACTTCCCGTCCTGATACTTCATCTCAAGACTTGTCCTAGCTTTTCACTCTGTGGTCATGACCCGACTGTTCTCAATGTCCTGCCAATGAAATACAGGCGATTTTTGCAAAACTAAACAGTTTCCTACCATGGAAAGTCCCAGAGCTTAGAGAAAATAGGTTGATCTCCACCCATTGTCTGTTTCAAAACTTCCTTCACAGCTTCAAATTACAGTCATCTAATGAAAGTATGGGGAAATCAGATGAACAGAGAAATCAGACTTTGACAATAGAGACACTAACAACACGCAAACCACTTTTTTTTTTTTAAGTTCTTTTTAAAACTTTCATTTGTCTCTAATCCTCAATGAAAGACAAGTCCCAAAAGAAGAACATGCAGAAGCATGTCCTACAGGCTCCCTGTGGCTGGCAAGATCCCCATATGAAAGTCCAGAAACTTCATCAGGCCCGGATAAGAAAAGTTAAAGCTGTTCTTAGACGCTGCTTTGGAAGCCACAAACTGAGTTTGAACACAGAATAGCAGAAGTTCTCTTTGAGAGTCCGAAAATAACTTAAAATCTTCAGTATTTTTCTAAGACCTCATTTGTTTTCAGGGTGAAGCCTCAGGCTGTTGGCTCACCCCATGGCCTCAAAACTGGGTAGACCACAAGACATTGTGCTCCAAGCCAGTGTCATAAGATTGATTAACCACTTAAAACTCTATGTAAGACCCGAGAATAGGCTGTGAGCAGAGGTACCTTTTACTCTGTAAAACTCATGACACTTGTTTTTGTAGCTACATGATGATGCAGGCATGGACGTTCAGCACTGTGCACACACTGCAATGCCATCAGTGTAAACTGCTAAATTCTGAAGGAAAACTAAACTTTTATAATTGCTCATTAGTTATTGGAGTAGATGTTAGGTTGAAAAAAAATCAAAACAAAATATCAAGTTTTAGACTAAATACAAGCTGTGGTGCTAGCAGAATTTTGAACTGACCTTATAAAATACGTGCACATGGGATATTGAGCATTACTTCTTAATGTTACTCAATATTCTTCACAGGAGTGGTGTTAGATTTAAATTCCAACAAGGCAATAGTGTTGCCTATGGAAACAAAAATACCCAAGGGATATACAGCTGATATACCCCCAACAAAAACCAAAACCAAAACAAAAGAAAACCAAAACAAAAAACCCCCAGGCTTACACTTGACTTGGCAAAGTCTTTCCACATATTAGATAAAAGATGTAGAAAACAGATGCTCCTTCTTACCAGCAGCCAAGATCTTCTAATAACCCTACAATTTGTTAATCAACTAACATATGGTACTGCTTTAGGAAAACACACCATTCTGATTTTGCATTTACATGGCTGGTTTCCTACAAAACCATTGTCAAGATTTACCCATTGTTATATAACCTAGTAATTTTTATTCCTATACTTTAAATAAGTCAATAAGTACAAAAATAAGAAGATAATCGATTTTTATCCAAACAATAAGTAAAACTAATTTTTACATAGTTTCCAGTGATGGATAGATTTCCACTTACCATGCTGAATCTCACCAATCTATAAAAATCACAACTTGCTGGAAAATTATGACATAAAAATTCTGTTTGCTTTGGCTTAAATCCCCTTAAAATCCACTACATTAAGTTTTTTAGGGCAAAGCCAAACTGTCAAGGCAAAATTTATTGTAGCTTCATAATATCTGCACAAGGTGGTTCCCCACATATATATAACTTCATTAATGTTTTTTAACCTCTATTTTAAACACATAAGAAGCCTTGATGTCTCCTAAAATGACACCAAAATTTTCTTATGCAGAATATAATACTTCTAAATATTATTAGGTAAAAAATTTAAAAATTAGTTTATTAGGTTTCTTTTTTAATGAACCTTATTCACTTAAGTTTTAAATCAGTATGCCACTGCTGGTCTAGTCTCTCTCTTGTCTCTTCCCAGACAAGAAAAGTGTGAGCAAGAGCAAGGAAGTTTGGCAGAGAAGGTCTATAAAACAGTAAAGCTCATGGAGAAAGCTTAGGAAGGCATTTATGTTTCATGTTTGCTATTTAAATTAAAGATAGGCAGTTTTGAATATGTATACATATTCTGCAGTTTGAGGCCATCAGGAGGGCTTGTTTCTTGGCTGTTTTTTCATGCTTTTACCATCAGACACAGATGTAGCACAATTCTAAAAACACTTTCAAAGTACTTGCATATGGAAGCTTGTTTACAAGTACAGAAACAATTGCCTTACAATACCACTTGTCAGCACTGGACATGACAATGCATTCAGTTATATTTAAAGGAAGAGAGAGTTCTAAAATTTCTGAATACCTGAAACACATTAAAAGCACCCAACATGTTTTTCGGCACATTAACATTTTTTTTTTCCTGCATTTTCAATGACAGAATAAAAATGAAAGTGGAGCATGTGAATCCCTGAAATTTTTCTAACATTTAGTTTAAAACTTTAAATCTGGGCTTTTACTTGCAAGAAATACAAGGCACAAAGTTACAGGAAGATAAAGTGACTTAAGAAAAATTAAATGAGAGAATGCCATAACCTTTAGTTATTTGATACTATTCAAAATTCTATAAATTTATATAGACAGGAAGACAGATATTCTTATTAATTATTAAACTTTGAACTATCCCATATATACACACCTGTATTCACAGTCACATAATGCTGCACCTCTATGTTTCACAGCATATTTCTCCCTCTCTAAATTGCTCATCATCAATTAAATTATAAACTCTATCAAGACACAGAAGAATTTCCTGCACAGCATGTGATATAATGGTCCAATGAATTCTACTGTGAGTTTCAGGCTATTACTCATTATATAATAAATGATACTTTAAAAATGCATTGCAGAAATTCTTTCTCAGTTAAATACTTGATTTTCACTTAAATGTAGCAATAATCTTCTGAAACAGATGCATGACTGAAATGAACATTAATAGTTTCACATACTGGCACACATGCCTGACAGAGATCTTTAAGAAATTCAAAGCAGGTTATACTGCCTGCAGAAGATAAAAGTCCCACCTGGCCAGGTCCCAGAACAGATCATGGGATAGGATGAGACACTCAGTGCTGGAATGTGTCTTTGCTGAAAGGCTAGCACGTACATTTTTGGGACAGTGTGTGAGGGTGGCTCACCTGAGTATACAAGCAGTTTCATGAGCAAACTCACACCTGCAGCAGCATTCTTGGCTTGAAAGGGGTTGCAGAGAACACTTGATAAATTACCTGGCAGAAGATGTTTCTACAATCTCCAGCTTATTCTCATTTTTTAAAAATTAATTATTTTCTTTGAGTTTTGCTGTATAAAAATTCAAGAACTTGCTTACCAAACCTCAGTTCCTATGGGTGGCAAAAGGTGAAAAAATGTGAATTTTCAGCAGTGCAGCAGAATTTTCAGCACTTTTGGGGTGCAGAGTCTCTCTGGCATTTGTATAATGGCTCCTACATGGAGCCCATAAACAGCAGTGGAATCGCAGCCAGGGATGAAATTTCCTACTGGCAGCCAAGGCAGCAGGGAGGCACAGACAGATCCTGGGCTTTGCTTTACTGTACCCAGGCTGCCTCCCTGAGTCAGCCCTGTGGGGAAAGAGCAGAGGACAAGGGGACTTTGAGGCTTGAGCACACACCCCACTGCATCAGGAGCACCTTCTTCGGGAAATGGAGGAGCACAAGGGCTCCCATCGTGCCTCCATTCCCAGGTCCTCATGGCCACTGCTCCCAGTATGACAGCACAAACTTCTGGGTGAAATACAGAGTTAGGTATGCCTTGAACACTGCACTAGTTTTGATTAAAGCAAAAGAGAAACGCATCTAGACAAATACTCTCATTCTACTCTGCTCACCTAGAGTATCTAACTCTGCCTTGGAGGAGGTTTGGGTTGTTATTTATTATTATTTATTTATTATTGCTATTGATATTTAAACAGAACCCTTGATTATAAATTGTTGGGGGAAGTACCCTAAAGCTATCTGAACCATCTGAAAAGATAACAACATTACAGATTTGTGGATGGGCAAAATTACCTCTGTCTCTTGATCCAAGATCTGGGATAATGAAATGCACTGCTGATGTCTCTCAGAGGTACTCCAGCAGCTTAGACTGGTGTTTTGCAATACAAGCAGTAGCAGATCTGCTATTGTTTTCTTTTCTTACTGAACATTTCACCCTTGCTGTATCAGCAAATTAGTATCTACTGAGTTCAAAGCTATTACACAATACCCACAGTCCCTCCCCCTTAACAAAGAAGATAAAACATACTATGTTTAAAATACAATTAAATTTATAGATAATAACAAAATGTGTGAAATCAAAACTTCATTTAAATGTTTTAACTTACTGAACTATTCTTCTCCCGCAGCAGAGCGTTCTGCACCAGTTATTAGGAACAAGAAGGGAATTTCCTCCTTCTCAGACTATTCTTGAAATAGATTCAGTAAGTCTTCCTTTCCAACCCCAGCCTTCAACAGCAAAAGGAAGCAACTCTCAATCTACCGGCAGGAACAACCTCACAAACTAAAAAAAACCCAACCTAAACAACCCCCATCCCAAAATTTTGACAATCGTTTTATTAAATGTCAACAAAGCCATTTCAGAAAGATCTCTACGAGCTGTTTTAAAAGACTTCCTACTGCAGAAACCTAAATCACACCATAATGCCTGCTTGACTTGCCTTTCAAGTCCGGAAAGCTCTTTGTTAAGATCACTGTAGTAAGGAAACAAGTTTTCACTCACTCTGTGTGTATTTGTGTAAGCCAGTCTTGTAAACAAACCAGTGGTAGTTTATAGATGCCAATAGAGGACAGATTGCCTTTGCCATGAATATTAAATTAAAATTTCTACATCAGCCCCACACAGCCTTGCAAGATTTGGGAACTCACTCCATATGGCAGGGTCAGCTGTCAGAAGACAGACAATGACAAAAAGGTTCAGGTGGCAACAGCCTCCTGACAACTTTATTGTCATTAATAGGCAAGGACAAGGCAAAATATGTAGCAAGTGGCTGTATAAATGTGCACTGCACAGCATGGAACAATCTCATTTCAAAGATCTCCATTAAGTGGAAGCCAAATCAATAGCTAAACCATATGCTAGACCCTGAGATCAGCCTTGGTACAGCCATGATGAAAGGTGGGCATTAGCTGAATTCAACAACTGAGAAAATAGAGGGTCCTTTGGTTTCAGGGTGTGTTTGGGTTTGCTGGGTTTTCTTAAAGATAGTGTTCTCTGTCTCTTCTTTACTTCTTCAGTCTGGAACACCTCCCCTCCTCTTTTATAGGCCAAAGAAAAGGGCTTTGCACAACAGCTTGCTAAAGTCCTTCTCAGAAGGAGTATCAGTATCATTAAGGTGTTTTGAAATAGAGACTGATGATGCAGCCTCAGCATCTTAAGAAAGGTGGAAGGCCAGAGTTGCCCCTGTCAAGTCCATGGATCCATCTAGTCTGGATCCACCTTGAGATCTGATATAAAATCTTGAAAACTCAGCTGTCCTGTGAGCACTTCACAACCTTCCCAGTACTCTTCTGTGGAAACTGTGTTGACAAAAAAACATTCTCCACAAGGTTTTTATGTAGCATTGGATTGGTAATCACAGGCTTCTTCAATACAGCATGCCACTCCTAGATTTAGCAATTCCCCACTCATATATTTTTCTGACCTTGCTGCAGACTTGGAAAGCAGAGAAACCATGATCTAGCCCTTTAATACTAATATGTGAGGTGGAAAAACTGTAACAGCACAACAGCATCATCACCTTCCATAAAAAGCAAGAGACAAAGAAAGTCCTTCCTAAGGACATACCTTCCCCCATCCCTGATCAGTTTTAGACAATCTGATCAATAATCAGGAAGATGAGAGGTTTTATTTGCTGTGTCAGGAGCCCAGGCTGCTCATTTAGGGGTTGGAGTTCCATGACTAGAAGTCAGTCATCTTTGAGAATAACAGACTGAACCAGAAATCATCACTGAATCAAAGCCTCACTGTAACAAAATGGATTTTCACAATAGAAAACTGCAAATTATGGGCAGATGCTCCATCAGTGCAAAAGAATCATCACAAACTGAAAACAGAAACTTGGAAAAACAAAGTGTGCAGGAAATCCAGAAAGAACAGCGTTGGGGTCAATGTGACAGAGGAAAAGAGCTGAAATTGAAGGATACTCTCTACTGGGAAAAGTCTGAAGAAATACAGGAAAAATATTTCCACAAGTTTTCTGGCAAAGAAATCCTCCATTAGGAAGCAGGGAAGTCAAAATGCTCCTGGGACAAACACAGAGAGGGGTGTTTGATAGCTCATGGCTACCTGCCATCTGATTAGGAGTGAATGCTCCTACCATAGAGGCAGCAGGTATGAAAATGCACTGATATACTGAAATTCTGTCCTGGGGAAGCATGTGACAATACTTTTAATTGACACTAGCAATACTTGCACCTCCCAAAATGTCCATAAAATTTGTTACAGATTTATTCAGTTGATAATTTTTGTTTCATATGAGAAAAAGGAGTGCCATCTCTCAGTAATTAGGTTGCCATACCAAAATCTGTGTTGATTTAAATAGCAGACTAAATGCAAACAGATGCTGTCTTGATTTCACATTTAAAGTCCAAGACAATGGTTCTCAAAGCAGGGTCCCAAACTATGTATGGCCTGTTGCAGGGCTCTGCAAAACTGAAATCTCATTTTACAGTGACCAAAAAGCATCTCTGGGGAATAAAGAGAATAAATTGCAGCTACCCTTCTTACACCCATGAACTTTGCTTCTTTTTGGAAGAGGAATGGAAGGAGGATAGTAGCAGGACCCAATAAGAGGCTGCAGCTATTTAGCATAAAATTGCTATTTAGCAGTGAATGAAGATTTTATAATGGTTTTTACCATAGCTTCATTTTACTCATCATGTTATGTCTGATTATGAAGTTACAGAAGGTAATACTTTTCTGTTAATACTTCTTTTTAAATGAAAACTCGTACTGACTGTAGCCTCTGTCAGAGTCACCCTGGACACAGCCAAGGCGTAGGTGGGGAGAAGCAGCCACTGCCAAGATCATACACCACAGCTTAAAGAGAGACTCAGAACTTTCATCCCACTTCTTCCAAAAACTTGGTGTGTCCCTGTTTTGCCTTAATTCCCTTCCAGGAAGTAGGGGTGTAACCTGTGACAACTTGCTCTTGCTGTGCCTGCGTGTTTTGCTGCTACAGAAGTCTCCTTTGAAGGTTTATCTTTGCACTCCTCACGAGTAGTCCCTTAAATAATCCACTGTAAAATGTGTCAGTATCACTGGGGAGATTTGTTTCAATCATGTAGATAATGTTTTTATCTAAGCTACACCATTCTTAAGACTAATAAACTAATTCTTGCAATTCTGGTTTTGACAATCCTTACGACTTGGAGAGCAAAAATTGTATACAGATTTAATTCCATCCTCCAGACAAGCTGAGCCAGGTCCAAGGGGGAGTCAAGAGATACCTGGAAGTTAGAGGAGAGAGGAGGCTTTCCCATATCCAACATGCAGCAATCCCACCACTTCTCCTCACACCTCCTTGCTTCTTGGAGCTCTGTCCTCTGCTCTCACAGCCGAGGTTTTCCCATCTCTATCAGCCTGATAACCATCACCCTGGGCTCCACCCTGGCAAGAGGAAGTCAGGGACAAAACAGCACAGTCCAAGGAGCGCCTGGTGACAAATACACGTGAACTCACCCTAATTCTGTGGTGACAGCACAGTACCTGGAGCACCTCTAGCCCAAGAGTAGATTAAGACCACAGGACAAGAAGCCAGGTAGTGCTCAGGTAGTTCTCTTGGATTTATGACATTTAAAACAAATCCTGAGCTGGTGCTGCCAGCTATCACTGTCTCACTGCCTGTGCTGGAGTGTTTGGCATCCAAGAGGCAGGGAGTGGGTCTGATGATGAAGACATAGGCATCACCTGAGACTCAGCTGAACAAAGACTGCTGAATGTCAGTAAAAAACAGTCACTCTTGTGGCCTTAAAAAGAGGTTTCTGAGATTACAAGGGTTTTAGAATCATTTAACTTCAATTCTTATTCTGATATGGCTGCATTCCCACAAAGACAAATTACACCAATTATTAAATGACAAAAAAGCTACACAGCACTTGGAGTACTTTTGTCAAACTAACCAAGTAAAAAACTTGCAATTTAAGAGCCCACTAAAACAGAATAAAGAGAACTCCACCAATGAGTTCAAAAGCAGGCAAAAGCTGAACAGGCAAAGAAAAACAAAACATCAGAGAGACAAAAGGCTGGGAAGCTGCTTGTATTGGGTTTGCTAGGGAATATTTTAGTAGGGGGGGGACAGGGGGCTACAGGGGTGTCTTACATGGGAAACTGCCAAAAGCTTTCCCTGTGTCTGATAGAGCCAATTCCAGCTGGCTCCAGGGTGGACCCGCTCCTGGCCAAGGCTGAGCCCATCAGCCATGGTGGCTGTGCCTCTTGGACAATGTATTTAAGTCAAGGGGAATGAAGTTATCACACAGAACTGGTTGTAGCTGGAGAAGAGCGGAGTGAGAGTGTGTGAGACAATCAACTCTGAAGACACCAGTAACGAAGAAGAGGGAGGAGGTGCTCCAAGAGCCAGAGCAGAGGTTCCCTGCAGCCCATGGTGAAGAAAGTGGTGGGGCAGGTTGTGTCCCTACAGCCCATCGAGGTCAGAGGGGGAGCAGAGGTCCCCCTGCAGCTCATGGAGAGCCCCACGCTGGAGCAGGTGGATGCCAAAGGCAGCTGCACCCCCTGAGAACCCTGTGCTGGAGCAGGCTCCTGGCAGGACCTCTGGACCCTGGAGGGAGGAACCGACTCTGGAGCAGGTTTGGTGGCAGGACCTGTGACCCTGTGGGGGACCCACGCTGGAGCAGCTGGGGAAGAACTGCAGCCTGTGGGAAGGATTCATGTCAGCTTGGTGGAGGACTGCCTCCCCTGGGAAGGAGCCCACACTGGAGCAGAGGAAGAGTGTGAGGAGTCCTCCCCCTGAGGAGGAAGCAGCAGCAGAAGCAGTGTGTGATGAACTGATTGTCACTCCCATTCCCCATCTCCCTGCACGGCTGGCAGTGCGGGGTAGAGAATCAGGAATAAAGATAAGCCTGGGAAGAAGGGAGGGTTGTGTTTTAAGATTTAACTTCTCATTATCCTGCTCTGGTTTGATTGGTAATAAATTAGACTAATTTCCCCAAGCAGAGTCTGTTTTGTCCAGGATAGAACCTGATGAGTGATATCTCCTGGTCCTTGTCTCAACCCCCAAGCATTTAATTACATTTTCTCTCCCCTGCCCAGCTGAGGAGAGAAGTGATAGAGCAGTTTTGGTGGGCTCCTGGCATTTAGCCAGGATCAACCCACCACACTGCTTCATTAAAAAACAATAAAATGAAAATTCATTATAGAGAAAAAGAAAAGCATTCATCTAAATACACAAGACGAATAGGAGAATATTTCTGTAATATTATAATATTTTTACCGTGCTAATATACCTTTTTAAAATTAAGGATCATTGACTGGCAAAAGGTGAAAAGTAGTAGTAAACGTATGACCCAAAAATGCAAGTTACAAAAAAAGAAGTGGTTACTGAATCTTCCAAAAAATATATATGCATTGCCTGAGTTAGAATAGAAATTATAGAATCATAGAATGGTTTGGTTAGGAAGGGAACTTTAAAGACCATCTAGTCCAACCCCAAGAGCAGAAGGGACACAAAAATGGACCTTTGAAAGATGGTGAAATGCAAGATATGTGAACCTCTGAAAAGATTATAGTAAGGGCAGAGAGTGGTGAATTTTGATGCAGAGAACTGCAACATCCTGAGGATGAACAGTGAAGAAGAGGAAGAAGGTCTCACTGTAATTAAATTAATATAACAACCTCAGCTGTGCAATCTTTGAGATAGATTAGAATCAGGATTCCTATTGTAAATTAATCTCTCAAGAGAGGGCATAGGGGCAGTAGAGGAAAAAGGTGCTGTTCCTAAAATAAAGAGCTATTCTGGAATCCATCCATGTTGGTCAGAGAGAAAAGACAGCCAGGTGAAGCCATCTGATTTGGATGGATATGGGCAGGACTCAGAGGAGACCCACACAGCTCTGGGGAGTTTTCAAACATGAGGGACGAACTGAATACACAGAACATCAGACTATCCTGCTTACCCAGCTGCACAAGCAAATCTGAGTTGATTTGTTATTATTACAGGAAAGTTTGCTGTGCTGTTACACACATGCTAAAAGTGCTGCAAACATTTAGTGCTCGAAGCCATGAATTTACCTCATGTGTGCACTGAAATACAACAGGAAAGTGCATGGCTCCATTTAGGATGTCTTCTTCTGCCTTTCCTACAAAACTGAGGAAAAAAATTGCTCTTAACAGAAATACATTGTCAGAGTTTGGAAGTAGATCTCAGAGAAAGCAACTCACCTCTTCAAGGGAGCAAAAGCCAACTAGTGAGAAGTAAAGGAAGAAGCAGCCACAAACACCTAAAAATAGAAAGTCCAGTAGGAAGTTCCCCTACAGAGATTTAATCTGCTATTGTACTCAGATCTTGGCATTAGGAGTTAAAATCGACAAGAAGCTATCATCTTTAATACATCATCTCCTTCCTACTGTTCTTTAAAGCAAAGAAGCTGATTAAACATCCTGCCACACTCCGGTAACCTTAACAGCACATTTCTTCATCTTGCACTGAAAGAGGTCACTCACATGTTAAATTGCTCTTCTTTGTGTGAATTTACAGTTAGCACAGGACTGAGTCAATAAGGGCTGTACTTCTGATCTTTTCAACAAACCAAGCACTAAAAAGTAGGACATTGCATCTTACTTCAGAGAGATGTTAAAAATTCAAGTACTTCTTGCTTTTTAAAAAAGTTTGACTTTTACATTTGCTTACTGAAGATCCAGATTAACTAGTGTGGTATATTTTACTAAAATATGAATATCTCTCAAAGCACTAAAAAAGCAAATACCTTTACCTTTATTTTATAAAGCAGTAACAATCTTAAAGCTTATAGCTTTATTGTTCCCTAAAATGTAAGTATAAAATTCAGAAGAACATTTTAAGGCTTTTAATGAAAAGAATAAAACCAAAAATAAAAATGGGAAATCATTAGACATTAGCATATATTAGCATTTATTTTATTTAAGAAGTAGTATCACTTCATACACACTTCTCTGAGCAGTTGAACTACTGACTAAAAAGAGATAATTTCTATACAGCTACCAAAGTCCCATTTGTCAAAAAGTGTAATTATTCTGGGGAATACAGCAGTGGGATCTGGGAAGAGCAATTTTTGAGGTTCTTGCTGTTGCCTGACCATTCTTTACAGTTTTTGTGCCTTTGGGTGCCTGTTGAAGTTGGTAGGAAAACATGTTTGTTTTTTAAAGGCACAAAGTTGAAAGTTGTGCAGGATGATACTTTTCACATGAGACACCAAGGCATAGGTTCCAAAGCATACTTATAACCACCTCCCTCTCACCCCATGAAAATAAAAACATGTGGGTTCTCTAGATTGTCATGGCAGCACAAGGGGTCAAAAAACTGGAGGGGGATTGTGAGAGGACTTTCCCAAACATTTTCCTACACAGGGAAACAGGTTGGCTATTACATGTCCACCCTTTCAGTACGGGAGGTGTTTTGAGTGGTAAAGGGCTTTATTCTTTGCATAGCAGAAATGCTACAATTCTGGCTAGGGAAAGGAATGATGGATCAAACAGCTTTCCAATATGTACAGTAAGTATGAAAATGAAGGTGATTTTTGAGTTGGAAACCAGCAAATCTGTGAGTGTGATTCAACACCACTGCTCTTTGAGACAACAAGAGATTCGGACTGGCAGAGGAATTCTCCTTCCACTTGCTCCCAAACAAAAGCAAGATGCCAGAAGGTCAGAGCAGCACTAAGTCCAGGCCTGTGGGCTACGGAGCTCCAGCAGACCCTGGCACCACCTCCCTGTTAGCCCAGAGGGGCTGCAGCTGTGCCCAGCCCAGGGGCCGTGGGGCACACATGTCTCTGCAAAGCCAGGAGGTGCTCCACAGATGAAGCTCTGGCATATTTTGCAACACTGCTGGGTCATCAAACACAACCTGCAGTGTAATTGTGGTTAGCAGACATCCACGCTCTGGGTTTTACAGGATCTGTCAAATGAAGATGAAAGGCAGTACTGATCCTCACCTCAACCCCCTTGGTTTCTTGTACTTTAAGTACAGCAACCTGGATGAGTAAATGGATACACTCCCTGCCACCCTGGGGTACATCAGCTGTGCTCTCTTACCTGAATCTAGAATGGAACCAAAACCTTTAAACTCCACTCCCCTTTCTCTTCTCTGAGGGCTTTAAAGCAGTAATAGGTACCATGTTTTGGTACCACTGTTAGTTTATCCCCTTGGTGTCTGTGACAGTAAGAAAAGGACAGGCAATTACTTACAGCTATCTGCTGTTAATAGTGCACACAGAACTTCTGATTGCAGAGGAAGCATAAACCCCTTCCTCACAGGATAAAAAGGCAATATATCACAATCTGAATACACAATGTACTTATTGCTCTTAGTATTTGCACCTGGTAACCTTTGAATCTAATAATACAACCTTAATATTCTATAATACAGTGCTAATATAGAATTTCTTTAATATGCAAACAAAAGAAACCAATTCTATCATGTGAAACAACTGTCCAAGATACTTCTGGGGCATCAGTTTTCTTATTGTTTCTCAAAAATATGCACAGAATCACAGAACTCCTTGTGTTTTCCTTGCTATACACACACACACTCACACCACCCAGAGACACTGGGCACTCATGCACTAAGCACAAGAGGTGACAGCACCTCTGGAAACTCCCTCACAGAATGAGAACAGAGAGGGTCTGCAAGAGCCCACCAGCTAGGAAATTAAGCAAACCAAATGTGTAAGAGAGGAGCAAATGAAAGGAGGCTTTCTTGTAGCCACAGCTGCTGGGAATGCAAGGAGCCACCTGCACAAGAAGGGCCAACTTACCCCACACAGCTCCCACCAGTTCCATGATGTTTTTCTGCAATGGAGGAGTTTCAACATGTAAAAGGAATTTGATTTATTTGATTTTAATTCCAGGCTCCCAAGACATAAGCCATAGCTTCATGAACTTTAACTTGTTATGAGGTGGAAATGTTGCTGCAAGAAGACATTCCTCTTCCCTCAGCTGCTCACTTCCAGTCCCTGTCCCCACGAGCCTCTGCACAGCCACACACTGAACCATGACAGCTCAGGGAAGTGACCCTGATGAAACTAACCTAAAAAAAAAAAAATCTTTAATTTCTCTGGGTTGTTGGTTACACTGCAAAGCATAACTCACACTGAGACTCTATTAGAAAGGAGGAAATTATTAATTGTATATTGGGTTAATGACTAAAAGAGTGAACTGGAAAAAATATAATTCCATATAATTTATTGGAAAGCTAACCACAATTTCCCCCACCAATTCCAGTAACAATCTGGATACCTTTTTATCCTTTTAAGTTAATTTAAATTTTCTTTGATACTGCACCTGTTGGGGACACTTAGTAGGTGTGCTGAACATAAGGCACAGAAGATAATTACTTTGATCTGCTTGGCAGAGGTAGCCTATAGCTATGCTGGTCTCACTGCATCCAATCCCATCTAGTCTTGAAAGCAAAGAGGTCCTGAAGAGTTCTAAACCCACCCTCAAAAAGTGCAACTACTTCTGGTCCACCATATGGCAGCAATCCTGTGTAAACAACAGTGTACACTGATTTTTCAGAGAAAGAATTTTTCAGAGCAAGATCTCTGCTTGAAACTGAAGAGAGATTTATCCCACAAAAGTATGCAGCACATCATTGCCTAAACCAGAACAAAGGCAGGACATCAGTATTCAAGTGTTATGGGAACTTGAACAGGGAAGGGTCAGGGATTTGATGTGATGTCCGAGTGAAATGCCAGTTATAGTTTGCACAGTGCCATTGGACAGATAATACAAGTTTGCTGAGAAACTATTAATTTAATGTTATGGAAGCAAAATATTAAGCTGAGGGGTCCCATTATACTCAGAGCCTTTGACCCTGGTTTAACCTGGAGTTCAAGCTCTGATAATCTATGTGCTTGAAGCTTCTTGGTGGAGAATGGAAAATTCTGCTCCATTTCCTCTGGGACTTCATGCTCATTAGTCACAGCATACCAATTAAAAGCTTTGTTAGAAAACCAGAGGAATGTGACACAGCACATGTACAAACCAGGAAGCTTCATTCACATATAACATGGATGAATGGCTCTGTATGGAAAGCCAAGCATTGCATTAGCAGGTCGTGTGCATCAGCCTGCAAGATCAACAAAATACATGCAAAAATTTTTAAGTCAGCACTCTCAGTAAGCAACGAATTTTCATTTTGAACAATGAGAGTTACAGTATTTTTCACAGCCTACACCTTCTTTCTAACCAAAGGTAAAATATTTTAAAAGTTGTGTTTTCTTATTTGCTAGTCTGGCAATTATCTAGCAGGAAATCACTAAACATCATCAGCTACCAACCAGATCCTTTTCCTAACCATCAGAGGTGAAGCTGGGGTTAGTGCCCTGGCAAGCTACTTATGACTAGAATAGCAACCATTTTCAAAAGGGATTATTGCCACTATGAACCACTGTCAAGTATCTGTAACAGCAATTATCAATTAAGGAAAGAATAGGACTCAGCGTCTGTGCTCTGATCATGCAGTTAACAACTGACTCCACCTCAATCAAAACAAAAGTGGGATTTAACATGCAGATTGATTTTTGCAACAGTTTGTGTTCCCATTCCCTGCTCAATCATTTATTAGAGAATTTGAAAATAATGGTCAGCTATAGTGGTGAAAACTTCAATTTGCTACATTTTATTAACCCTTAAGGCTATTCCAGCATTTCCCCCATAGGGAAGGAGCTGCTCCCAGGAGGTTTTAGGGTTAACATCTTCCACTGACAGCATGCTATAAACCCAGCAGAGGCAATAGCTCTACCTTTCAACTTCTATTTTTATTTCTACATTTCAAATGCAGCATAATAGAGATGTTTAGCATATTTCTTATATTATAGACAGAATACTTTGTAAAATATTCCGTCTGTGACAGGGATGATCACATTAGAGTTTATTCCTCCTCCAGCACACTGAGAACATTGCTTTTTTCCTTCCATTTTTCTTACAAGCACATCTTTACATTCTTTATTCTTGGTGATGGCAACTCACCAGGTGGAGCCAAAAGCCAAGGCAGTGACCACACTCCCAGCACCTCTCAGCTCCCACTTTGCCCTGGGGATCTGGGTCCTGGCAAGGGACAGGGACAGCTCTTGCCCCATCTGACCAGCACAGTGCCAGGAGGTGGAGGTGGCCAGGGGGGAAGAGGCAAGAAATGACCTCATTCTTTCTCACCTGAGCATCACCAAAAATTGTTGGCCATGGTCATTGGTCCCACCAAGCACAGAAGAAGCCAAACTTCACTCTTAAAGTGAACTTCACTCTTCACTCTTCTGCTCCTTAGAGAAATCTTAACTCAGTATCCTTTCTTTTTACCTACAACTAATTGTGTCTAAATTTGGAAGCACATAAACTAAATAATTGTTCATATTGTATGAAGGAAATATCCACTTGTGCAACCCTCCCCCACCCCCCAGAAATCCCCACTGTCAGGAGTGCTGGCACTGTGCTGCCTCACTGAAGGAATGGGCTGGGCTGGGCTTGGGAGGCTCCTTGGGGTTGAAATTCCATCCACCACTGCAGAGCACAGCCCCACTGCACTGCAGGTCCTCCCACCTTTGCTGTGTTCCACCTGGCAGGGACCCAGGAGAATCTCATGATGACTGGAGAAGGGAATGGCATCGGCTTCCTCCCCAGGTGTCAGAGGAAAGGTGGGAGCAGAGCCCATGATGACTCAGAGAGAAGCTGTGAAGGCAAACTGAGATAACAGAGTGGGTCCTTCTCCTTCCCCAGACCCTCCCAGCCACAACTGAGACTTTCTCTTGGGAAGTCTGTGGTTTTCCTCACATTTAGATCTGGTGTGAAGCTGCTCAGTGGTGTACTTAGTGAAGGTAGAAATACAACATGAGAAATGAATTGACAAATAGCCGGCTTCTTTTTATGAATTCAAAGAACAGGATTAAAGCTGCTCAGAACACCTGTTTCTTCTTTCAGTTTTCACAGAGCTTTTATTAAAAATCTATATCCTGCTTGGAAGATGTGGGAAGGAGACAGAGTAGAAGCTCTATGGTATTTTGAACCTAATGTGCTAAGATATCCTTCGGTTTAGCAGAGCCTTGCATCCATATCCCCACTAAAATCCAAAATAAATTTTAGATTCTTCGTTTGTTTTTTAGATTTTGAGCATTTAAGTTACAGGCAGGTAATATTTCCACCATTTTAATTTTGTGACTCTAATGCTGTGAGTCTTTTTTCTTTTCCTGGAATCAGAGGTTTAAATTTGCTTTTAGGATTCCAGGAGCAAGAACACCAAGAAAATCTAAAACTGGAAAAAGACATGAGACTTTTTTTTATATCAATGTCAAAGGCAGTTTACTTCAAACTATATGTTTATGGGTTCACAGTCATACTGAATAAATTAATAACAAAGTAATTTTTAAAAAATCCTTCCCCAATCATTTTCCAGATCAGTCTGACGCCTGCTAACACACCATCCTAAAGTTAAATAGTTTTAGGAAGGTAATTTTTTCCTAAAGTTCACCAGGGCAGCTCACAGTCTCTCACTAAAGCAAAGTATCTACTCTTTTATTACTCTAATTTTTCAAGTTGCCTTCGTATTTGATGGATACAGCTGCATGTAAAACACCATTATCTTAAGAGAGTTGTACTCTCATTCAATGACACATTAAACATATTCTCTTTTTAAATGGAATTATATTTTAGTGTAAGTGCAAATAATTGAAAGACTACCAGTATGTGCCTATTACTCTAATCACCTACTTTAAAAAAATCGTGGAAATAAATTACTTAGAATGAGTGGAACAGAACTACAGGATAAAATATTTTGGTTTGGATACCTGCTTACAGCCCATACCATCAAAGTTACTAAAAAACCCCAAAATACATGTATATAGACAGACTGAAGTAATTTATCCATTTTCATAATGAGAACAGTGAAAATAAGTTTCAATATAAAAACAGAAGTAAACTATGAATCAGTAAAATAATTCTTCCCTGTACAGGGAAAATTCACGTTTATTTACAGTAGCAGAAGTCCAAAGAAAAAGTACTAACTCCTAATTTTCTTGTTAAAATAATCCAGGTTTTCCAGTTAACAAACAAATCCAAAGCATTTGAGAGTTATTTTGTGAGATTCTTTTTCCTTAGGGGATTAGTGAAATCTCTTGAGCTTTTTCCATTCTTCTGCATTTCTCATCATACCCTATTCTAGCTTTAAAAAACCCCAGAACTTTTATTAAAAATACATATCTTTCTATTGGATAAAAATTTAAGGCAGCAGAATCACCATGAACCTATGAACAGATCCCTGGTACTCCCAGTGACATTTATCACCACTTCACCCACATTTGTCACAGCAGCATGAGGACATCTGAAGGAAAAGGAAAGGAGCTCTGAATTTGCATGTGCTAAAGGATTTCCTGCTGCAGCTCCCTCCTGAGGCACAGATTCCAGGGGTGAGGAGCTGACTTGCTCAGGGTGTCCCTTTGCAGACACCCAGAGCACGAGGGAGGGATGCACACCCAGCAGCCAAGGGATGTGCTCACTGCCTCACCAGGCCATCCCCAATGCCAAAGGATCCTTTTCTACCTTCTAATTTTTCACATTCGGAAATTAGTCATTTTTCCAATCTCATTTCAGTTTATAGAAACACATAAAGTTACCTGTGGTGCACCTCGAGTCTGTGCTTAGCTGTTTCTCTTCTTTCCTGTCCACAGACATCTGTTCTTCCCCTCTATCCTTATCTAAGATAAGCAGCTTCAGTTTACACACTCAGTACCTTGCAGAAGCATAGTCTGGAAAATTAATTCTTGAAAGGATTAATATTTTTTTCCCTCTCATCACAAATATGTTTCTGCTTCTGTAGACAACATGTTCCGCTTTGCAGACAGAAGGGGCAATGCCTGCTCTGGCAAGAGCATTCCTCTTCCATACAAAAGGAAAACTGCACACAGCCCAGTCAGGAATAATTCTATTCACCAAAGTAACATGGTCTGTCATAATGATGCAGCCTTCTGCAGGCTGTGATATGTTTAGGGAGGTTTTTTCCCTTCTCTCATTTTTGCAATACCAGCCTGGCCATTTGAAAATAAAGGAAATTTCTACCACCCATTTTGACTCATTTTTAAAAGCATATTTTGCATGGAGTTGAAATTATATGCAAAGGCTTGTCCTTCAAATGCAGTTAAACAAACCAGGGTGAAAAACCTCTCCTTGCCTGCCTTTGATTTCATGGTGCAGTGCAATGGAAACCCTTGCAGAGAGGCTCTGAGTCCTGAAGGTGCTCATTTCACACTATCCCAGAGAAGCATCCTATGAGTGCAAGAAGCAGTAATTTTCCCCTTGAGGAGTCAGATAAATCCCTTCCCTTCTAAATCTGTCAAAGGTTTCTTCCCTACCATCGGCCTCCTGTGTCACACATGGACTCCTCTGCTTCTTGACTGCCCAGTGCAGGGGCATGAAAAAAATCCATCCAGCCACTTGGATAACTTTGAAGGGCAACCAGCTTTATATTATGCAATGGCAGGGAAAAAATGGGCTAACTTTCCCACCCCTTATTTTAAGAAAGATGTGGTCTTCTGGCCTTTCAGCATTCAGCCTGACTGCGTTATTTCTACAGCCGCAGACTTGGCCATCGAAGCATTAAATTTTCATCCTCAGGACCACGTTCATTCACTCTCACTTCATCCAAACATAGACAGTGGTCCATTACAAAATTAGTAGAAAGAAAAATATGCAGAGAGAACAGGAGAAACAGCATAAACTAAAGCCAAACACAGTGAGGCAGCAAAGGGAAATAAAAGCTTGTTACAGTGCGGAGATTACGAGGTGAGAAAGCTGAGGGAGGGCAAAGGAAGGTAAGAGAGTAAAACGAAATGAAGTTAAAGGAAAGAAAACCATAATGAATAGAAATATTTTCAGTCTTGAATACAAGACAAACTTTGACAGTCTGTGTCACACATGCAACCACAAATTGCATTATAGAAACCTATTTTCATGGGGCAAGGTGAGCTGGACACTCCATTGACACCATATTCTGCTCTTGAAGCTCAGCTGTTCAGGGGCTAAAAAGATGTCATTCATATAAAGGAAGAAGGCAAAGTGGGAAAAACTGTATATCCAGGTATAAAAGACAAGAACTGACTTTGCTAATGTTGATGAATGTATTACCTAAATAAAAGTTGTGTAACTTCATCATTGCTCAAATAAACAAGCAAATAGCAAAGCTGGCTATTACAGCTTACTAAGGGAGAATTGCTGCTATATATAAATGTCAAAAAGGAAATATAAGTTTTTAGATGTCCTTTCTTCATTGGTTTAGGGGGCTTTTTAAACAGAAAATAGAACATTAAAGTTGACTGTCCCACTTTCAAAGTTGGAGCTATGTGGTCCATCTCCCCATACTGACTACTCTCCCAAGTAAGAATCTGCAATCTCTCAGCAACTGAAGCAAAGAGAAGGAGATTTTAGCTTTGATAATGATTGGTGAATTTCAAATAGTTTAGATAAGCAAACCCCCAAAGTTCAAAATGAATATTCAAATTTTGTTACACAGCATGGTCTGCAAATTGAGGATAGAAATCTCAGATGATAGCTATCTTAGATCTTCTCCAAGATACTCCACATGCCCTAGTTATGTCTAAGCAGGAAATAACACAAAAATCACCAATATATTTAGTTATAAAATGCAGAGTTGTTCTGAACATTCAAAACAAAAATAATGAGGGAGAAGATTCACTGAGAAATCACAAACTTGCAACTAGGCTAACTTCATAATGGGCCCATCCCTGTTCCACCTACATTCCTTGACCAGTGTATTGTTTGTAATTCCTGAAATAGGCAGTGGGACCTGTGGCAAGTGCCACTGGTGACTCATCATTGCCTGGCAGAGAAATCTCCCACACCCACTGGTGACCCTGCTGAAAGGCTGAGAGCAGTGCAAACCCAGGGCAGCACTGGATCCAGCTCTGCACCTCTGCAGGGCTCAAGCACTTGCCTTGCACAGGTCACTCCTCCCCTGCCTGGCAGTGCCAGCTCAGCAGGGATGCCACTGCTCATGGGCAGCGGGGCCAAGCTGGCAGGCATGGGGACATCCTCCTGCTCCAGGACCCTACACCAGGTTCCCATCTTAGCTCCACCATCATAACTGAGCAGGAAGCAATGCAATTGCATAGATAGAGCCAAAATTCCAAAAGGCACTCTGTGTGAAGCAGGACTAGCCATTTGCAGAGGAAATGGCAGGATAAGAGCAGCCCAGCAGAGCTCATGGGTGGCTCCTGCCCTGTGGCAGCTGCCACAAATGCCACCCTCCAGCAGGAATCCTCCTGCCTCTCTGAAAACGCCGTCTCTTCTAAACAAGACTGCGGGCAATCGCCTAATATCTTCCTGGGATTCATTTATTCACCAAGCTCTCCAAGTCTGTGTAAATGGTCATCATTTACTTGAAACGAACTGGAAAAAATAACAAACAAGCAAAACACTTAACCCGATGCTCTAGTTCCAGGAACACACCACTGTATTGTTATCTTTGCCCTTAGAAATCTTCCACCACGTATCACCTCAAAGGACAAACATTTTGGCAGAGGGAGAAAGTTCACAGCATGCCATCAAAGTTGGAGATTTGTTTTTGCTCACATTATGACTTACACATTTCACAGAATCAACAAACAATTTACGCTATTTCAGATATGGATCTTTGCCATCTCAGTGGGACTTAATTCCTTCAAGCTGAAAAAGGAAGCCCAAAAAAACCGGAATAACTAAAGTGACATTATAGGAAACATAGCCCGAGGCTGCCAATATCTGTGCTGTTGTAGGAAAGACTGCATTACTGAGCTTTACCAAACGCCATTTCCAGCAGAAACCTTTCCTTCTTCTTTGCTGCCATGAGGAGGATTACATGACACAGCACTGCACTAAGCCCATTTATACAATTCTACTTCTTTAATCGGGCTGTAAAAATAATCAGCTCAACTTCTCACACTAATCATAGAAATATTAATACGAGGCACTAACTACTCATATGCTATGAGATTTTCTTCTCTGTGCTAAATATGAGAGTAATAAAGTTTATGCTTCCCATAAGTTGCAAGAAATTGTGTTTTACTGCAGAAAGGTAACATCAAAAATAATTACTGCTATAAATATACAGCAAAATATAGTCACATTTGGCATATATCAAAGTTTTATGTGAAAAACTTAGCAAAATGCCAGCTGCAGTATGGTTTTCCTCTTTTTCAGATATACAGTGCAAAAATCACTTTTATTAAAAGAAAGCAGAAAAAAAATGTTTAAAATAAAGGTAGGTTTTCATTTAATGAAACTATCCACACAGTAAAAGGGGGCCAAATTAGTCTAAGACTTCCCAGACAAGCAAAATTCTGTTTGAAAAACTATTGTGGTATGTAGTTTTTGGGGATATCAGTATTACATGGGCTTTCCTCCCTTCTGAATCAAAAACCTATGAGTTTCATAATTTGCAAGTATGTAATAATGCTACCTTTACCAGTATTATTTTAAAGTCTTCTCTCCCCATCTTTCCAGTATCTCCTTTCTTTAGGAAGAGAAATCAATTTTATTACCAAATCTCTTCCTTGTAGGCATTACATGGCACTACATTATATACTTTTTTTCCATGAATCAACACATTTTATTCTAAAAATTAGTCTGGTGCCTTGTTCCACTGTGCTTCATATCTGAAAGCTGCCTAAATTCCCAGCCCACAGATTCTCAAGTTCAGTGTGTAATTGTTTCTTTTTGTGCTAGAACTACCTTTTATGCACAAATCCTCTTCTGTGCGAGACAGCAACTGTATTTCCTCTCAATTTTCTTTTTTACCGAGACGGACAAATCAAGGATTTTAGTCTCCCCTCATAAAATAGTCTCTCCCTTCCCTAAGGCATTCTAGAAACCTGCCTAGGCTCCTAAAACAGTTTGAATTTACTTTACTTAAGTATATACGATCCCACCGGCACAGATTCTTGTTTGTTATACTTCACACATACCTTACACCAAGCAGCACTGAGGCTTCCTTGCATGGGAAACATATTTCCTTATACTGCCAGATGATCCATGCTAGAATCAAATCTGTCCACTTTCCACAAAAGTCTCATTTTGATGCCTCAATTATCTCAGCTCCCATACCTGTGCAGCCTCTCCCTGATACAAGCTCCCAAGTGCACGACCCTTCCCTTCTGACAGCAGTCTGTCATCCCCCTTGCACTATTTTCCAACTCATATGCTCATTCTATTTCTTCTAAATGAAACTCCAGTCTTCAGCATAATCCTTCTCGTAACTTGAGTCATCAAAACTTTTTTTTTTCCCCAGTATTGTCGCTTTCATGGTACAATCAGTAAAAGAAACATTTTCTAAGACTGATCCCATAGTCAGTCCTTGGGAAATCCTTTGGTGACCTCCAACCCGTCTTCCAGCTCCAGTTTTCCTTCTAGGTAATTTTTTCATTCTCTTTTCCCTCCTAGAACTCATTCATAAATCCTGTGTTAACAAATCTCTGCACAGCAGATGACAAATAGAGTATTTTACTGAAGCCCATGTGGATATATCATTACTTCTTTTGTTTAGAGAATTAGCTGAGCTATTTTTTCAACTAAAGGTATCAGCTTAGTCAGGCACGACCTCCTTGTGGAGATCCTACATTGTATCTTAACTTACTCACCATGTTTTGTGTCATTTGCTTATTCTTTCCTTAAAATCTTTCTCTTTTTTTGTCGAAGATTTTACATACTATTGAGAATACAATAATGCTCTTTAATGGAGTAATTTTTTTTCCAATTTAAGTACTATTTTTTTGTTTATTTCCCCAGGTAATAACAACTGATGTGATGCATTTATTAAAAGTACTTGCTTTTGGAATGGAAATATTATGCAAGTTCTTGGATGTGGATGATATGGTCTCTTCTGATTGAAACAATTACATAATTTAAGTTTTGCTTCCCCCTGGAGGTAAGAATTTCCATTTCTGCATAATCATTCCTATTAGAGGCCCTGCATTTGTCCCAGGTTCAATAGAATCATTAAAAATGTGAGGAGTGCTACCTGTTACATCTAAAACCCATCCATCTATATCACCATTAATGTCAAAATTCTAATTTTTTTTTCCACTGACTGCATTTCCATTCTTCTTTATTTTTTCCAATTTTTATTTTTAGAAAAATACTCATATATTTGTTAAGTAGCTTCTTAGACATTTACAATTCATTCTCATGTTTTCTGATTTTTGTGGTACAGTTCTCTGTATAGGCCAATCCTCTTTCCATTACTTTCAGACTCCTTGCTTATGCTTAATACTATTTTTAGGATGATTATTTATACAATGAAACATGGGGAACTGTTTTACAATGTATCTAAATTATATATTTTTATAATTTCTGGCAGTTTTTTTGAACCTTGGGCTCAGGATGAGATTCATGCCTGCCTTATATAGTAACCCCTGCACTTTTTATTCCAGATTAGTTAACTGCTGCCTGCAACTTCTCAAATACTTGTCCACTGGAAACCCTACAGATCTATGTTGGTTTCTAAGTCATTCTCTCCCTGTCCTTATTCCTATCCACCTTTGGATTACTGTGACACTAACTCAGTAAAGCTTTTATGTGAGTTTTTCTTCCATTTTTTTTCTTTTATTTAGGGAGGCTCTATTTTCATCCCATCTTCCCTTTCTCAAAGTTTATGCCCTTAATGTGTGCAGACACCCAAGTGATTCTATTTGCCAATACAAGCCTTCCTGGACACATTGCCATTTTTTGGATAACACCTCATCTCCCTTTAGCACAGATAGCTTCTATGCACCTGCCTGGATCCCTACATGGATGCAACAACAATTCCACCATTCACACTGACCTCACCCAACTCTCAGCCAGATGAGATGAGATTTTTTCCATAACTAAATCTTCATGTCAGAATTTTTACCAACACTGGAACTAGCTTTTGCTTGCTCGCTATCACCTCATAAAATTGTTCCTTTATCCACTTTTGTAGTCTCATTTGTCCAATTTTAATTTCTCTGTGCCTTCAAGGCTTGCACAGGCATCACAAGGGTCTCTCTTGCACTTTCTCCTGTGTCCCTTTTCATCAATTTAAAACTATTCTCATCAATCCCACAAAATGAGGGAGCTGAATATTGTCCACCCACTGGCAAGGAAGTTATTTTGTCTCTGACATATAATGATGAAACTGCCTAAAACTTTCTTGCTTTCAAATCTTCTCTAGGGATGATCTATGAACAGATCTATCAAAGGTCATCTCAGCTCTCACCTGTGTCATTCTCCATCTTTTTATGGTCCTTGTTGATCCACTCCAACAGGAGTATCACAGTCATTCTTCACTCAAAATAGCATTTGTAAGAACTTTTCCCATTCCTTTCCCGTTTCTTTTCAAGTTCAGGTATTTCATGCCCTTACTAGCAGCAAATATTTTACTCTCCAGATCCCCTTTTGTGTCCCCATCTGGTCTCTGCAGGTAATCAATAATGATCACAATCTAAACTCAACACGTGCTTTAATTTTTATTAGACATACATCTGACATGCAGGAACTCACCTGGATGCCTGTGCTCACAGGGGTTTTTTAATTTCCTTTTGTAATTTAATGAACCTAAAATGCTGACAACAGGAGAGAACAACACTGAATCATTTTAAAGCAATGGTCTATTAATATAAAGTACATACTATTTTAATGCATTAACAATAACATCAGACAGATTCACAGCCCAGCCGAAAATTCTTAACCTCTTTACTTCTCTCTCATTTTAGTGTCTCTGAGTCCAGTTACAGTCATCTATCAGTACTGTCATAAAGTAACCCAGATCTCAAACTACCCCTTCAATGCAGTCTAGACTTTACCAGATGGAATTAAAAGTATGATCCCAAAGCTTTCTCCTATCTCTTATTTCCCCAATAATTTATAATGAGAAGACTTTCATGAAACCAGAAGAGTTGTCTTTAGATGCATTACCCTCAATTGTCCAGATACCACATTTATAAGGCATCTTGTACCATACTGAAAATACCAGAACTTCAGCATAGAAGGGAGGAACATGCTCCTTCCAGATATCCATTTATTTTAAAGTCAGCATTACAACATTCAGTAAAGTGAACTCAGGGAGACTGAATACCCATTTCATTTAGCTGAAGCAGTTTTTAAAAGATGAAAGGAACATTCTCCAGGATGTCTCACAGGATGCAATTCCTTTAACAAATGGCACGTCTGGATTTAATAAGCAGACACATTTCTTTTTAAACTGCAGAAACAGTTAAAAAGGCTTTCTTTGGAGTCAAATGTATTGGAAAGAAGGTGGAAGAAACAACAGAACCTTTTAAATGTAGTGCTTGCATTACTCTATTAAGATGAAGTCTTTCATAAGATACAAGCATACTATTAGATTAACCTAGCTACAAATTTTAAACCTGATGTCAGAGACAGTAAATACCCACGAAGCCAGAGTGTGTTATATTACTGTGACACTTGGAGCACACTGATCTGTTGCTGGTCAATGTTATTTACTATCATTTCGTAGACACCTGCTCAGTGTCCAATAAAGCATCAGGGTCCTCACCACAGCTCAGCCTTGCAGCTCATCATCTCCTCAGACCAGGCAGTGAAGCTGCACAGGCTGCAGACAGAGCTCCCTGCTGCCCACAGACACAGACAGACACATGTCCTGCATCCCCTGGCTGGGGAAACGGGAGTGAGCAGCCATCAGAAGGCACCTGGCTGAGGGAATGTGCTCTCCAGCCCCTAACCTGCCCAGAGGGCTGCAACAGGGCAGCTCACACAGCAGCACAGTGCTCAGGCTGCCTGCTAATGACAGAGGAAGGGTGCCCCAGCTCGTACAGACAGATGAAGGTGAGAGCAAAACCAGACAGATAAATAAGGAATTGCATTACTCCTACTGTGCAAGGATTTTCTTAAGGCTAGGAGAAACTATAAATCTTGTTTGCTATCAAACAAAGCCTAAGCACTCTGTGGTCTGTGTACTGAGTGAAGAGATGAGTGACCAGTCAAATTTATTAGTGCAAGTCACTCTTCTTCCCCTCCTTACAGCTGGTTGTCTCACATATCAAGACACATCAAAAAAACTGAAATCCACATATCTGTGAATATGGACTATGACTACTCCACAGAACTGCTGAATACACATCACGTTGGTTTAGCAAAATCATGTGATAATTAAAAATATTTATGACAATGTTAAGTACCAATGCAGATAGGGTGCAATTCATATTGATTGCATCATCCAAACCCACTATTTTCTTTGGTTCTTTGGGGTTTTTTGCTCTGTTGGAAATTCAGAAGAACTCTGACAGTTTCAGAGCACTTCCTCTCTGAAAAAGTGTTTAAATATCTTCATACACTTTGTGTATAAAGTGTAGCTATCAAGGGTCTTAAAAATGCTGCTGATTTTACAAGGCTTGCCTGTGCAAAGATCACATAATATAATAAGTGGTAAAGGTGCTTGCTTTCTTTACCTCAAGTCTATATAAGTCCTTTTTCAGTGAACTAAGAAAGTAAAACAGAGAACTCAGAACTCACACATAGTTCTTCCAATCCTTGGAAACATCTAATCACAAAATTAAAGTAGTACAAGAAGTATTGAAGTATGTGGAACTTGTTTTGAAGTTACTGAATATATTCTTTTGAAAATCACTGAAGACTAAAAAGGTATTTATATAAATTTCTGTACAAGTAATTCTGTGGTAATTTAAAAGAGATCTTATACAGTATTTTTATAATCCTCGACACAAGTGCTATCAGATGTTCATTTAGTTTTTCCATTGAAAATATCAGTAATGTTGTCTGCATGTATATCACCTTTCTTTTAAAAAATTCAGAATTCTTTACAAGGGCTTCAAGTATTTTAACCACGTAACATCATGGTGAAAAGAAGGCACAGATTTTGCCACCAATTCTGACTTGTTCAGAATTCAGCTTCCAAAGAAGCTCCTAACACACACCTCATGCCCTTCCTTTACAGCACTTTTAATGCACCAAGGAACCCTTGCCCCAGAAGGCACCCTGTGGCATGACTGAGCTAAGGGAGTCCTGGCTCTTCCATCCACAGACACAGGTTGTGTCTATATTTCCACTTACCAAAACACATATTTTTTAAACAGATCTTTTGATCAGGGATCCTGGGTCCTGGCAATGAGCAGATTACCATTCCACACTGACACTGCCCACGGGTCAGGCAGTGGCCACTTCACCCCATTTCTTCATGGCAGCTACAGCAAATGCATGCACAGAAAATGATTCAAACTGTAAGTGCACCTATACCTGCTCTTAATGTCCTCTAAGCCAGCATACAGATGAAAATCATAAACTAATTTACTTAGAATCTTTTTAGAGGTTAAGAAACTCTCTTTAGAAACAGTTCTGTCACAATCTACTGGATTTTCATCTCATATGTTAGCTTTTTTAATGATGCAAGAATATCTAGTACAATCAGCTGTCTGCATTTCCTTACTGCTACAGAATCCAATGTGACTCCAGGAGAGATAAGGACACTTGGCTAAACTTCCTCTCATATCTCTCCAGAACAGTGTCTGGCAAACTACTGAATGCCTGGGCTCATCGGCCACACATCCTATCAGCAGAGTTATTAAATGGTCAGTAACTATTGGATTTGCTTTCAAACATGTAACATGACAAGACTTCTGCTTGAGAGATGACATTTTATCAAAATTATTATATTCAATAAATAGATATATGTTCTATAGGATATAAAGATATGAGCTGTTGCATGCCATTGAGCAGCACAGAACACCTCCAGCTGTCAGGAATGTCAATGTACTGATAAGCATTGCAGAACCTTTTGAGGAAGATAAAAACCAACTGGTGTTATAACTGTGAGCTTAAACATGCTGTGATGAAGAGTGAAAATTAAGGCTGTACCTGCTATTTTCTACCAATATTTTTGCAGAGGGCTTGGAAAAATCTCTATCAGGTCATCTGGAATGAAGCTTGTGCTATGGACAGAACAGAGACTAAAGAAAAATCAGTGCTTTTAGCTGTAACTTGTCATTTGAAATTTAACTCCTGTGTTAAGAGGAAAATACAAAAATCATTATTAAACTGGTACTGTAGTTCACCTCTGTGGATCTTTATGGGTCAGCTGTGATGGAGCAATGTTCTGCACTAGGGAAGCAGCCTGGAGCCTCACACATTTTTCTCCTAAAGCTTTTGGCTTTGCACTGGTGGAAATTTCCTTCTTTTGACAAAAAATTATTTTCTGAATTTTCAGTGATTAGCTGACTAAAAAAGAAATTAAAAGGCAGTGCATTTTTGACTTGAAAAATTACAGTTTTCATTCAAGGCTGAACAGGAATTACTAAATACAGAAGATGACTACAGGCCACCATTTTTATCTCTGGATGCATAGCTTTGATTTAGCACATGAGTAAGAGGAGAGATCAAGGCTATTGCCTCTGGTATTCAGTCCTTGAAACAGGAGGATATTGCTAAATGAAGCTCCTAGATGGTTTCAGGGAGTAGCTCCATGGCATCCAGGATGAGACAACAGCTCCTAACACCCCCAGAACAAGAAACAACATCAGCATTCATTTTAGAGGAGGTCATGTCAGTAAGGCACTCAAAGGGATCATGCAACTAGGAACACCACTGAAATCTTTAATTTACACTCCATTAAAATAACTTGCCAGTCAAGCAGGAAGGAATTGTTTTGTCTGCTACAAACCACCCAGCTAACAAGCAGCAGCTGCCCTGATGTGATGTATCACTATTCCCTAATTCCACCAGTTGTGAAGACAAGCGTTGCAGTGGGTTACTTACAATGAGTCTCTAGAACTCCATCATAATTTTCTAGCAAAGATTAGTTTGTAAGAATGTGGAAAACAAACAAAATATTACGTAAGTTAAGCATCTCTTTGCTATGATTTTTTAAATATTAGGACACAGTGACTTCAGAACAAAAGTATCTTTCATGGAGAAATACAGTATGGTTGATCAGCCTTTTAACTCCTTTAAAAATGCAGAATTAGATTACTTGACACAAGCATTGTTTGCACCTCTATTTACTGTACATGCAGTGATACACATCAGTTTGATGATATTAAAAACAAACCCCAACCAAACAACGTGCTATAAACCAATGCTTTGTCATCAGCAAGTAAGTTCTATTTTTCCTACTTAAAACTATCTCCTGAGCAGCTAATTCCAGTCTGATACTTAGTCAGCAATAACTAGCACCACAGTGTCTGCCAGAAACTCCCCTGGGAGCTGCAGGCGGAGGACTCGTGTAGAGGTACCCACGTACACTTGCACAAGTGTTACAAAGCATGCTCTGGTGCCAGAACCTATTTAAACCATCATTAAAGGCATGGTTTGCTTGATCTGGAAGGATTTCTGAGGTGGTGTAGAGATAGCTTTCCAGGTTAGTAGTCTGATTTGCCTAAAAGCTGCAGCTTTGCCCCACCCCGAGGCTCTTGCCCAACCATGGAACATGCAAATCATTGAGGAGCACAGGGCTGTGAGCCACAGAGCCCTGCAGAGGAAGAGGTCATTCGTTCCAGGAGGTCAAGACAGCATTCAGTGTGATACTTCAGTGATAGTAATATGAGAGGTAATTCAGCACAAAGATAAACTGAATCCCCTATGTGCATACACTATATAACAATAGGAAACACAGAAAGGTGGTGGATGAGCCTCAGACAATGACAAACAGTGTGCACAGGATCAGTAGGAAAAGCAAACCTCACAGTGAGATGTGCAGGCTGGAAAACAGCCAAGTGTAACATGTGAGTTTGCATGGCCTGTGCATGAACTGAGTGCATGATTTTAACATTGCCTGGAATGTCCAGCATGTGAATGAGGCCATTTAATATCCACTCAAGGCTTCACTGAGAAACCTGTGTCACAAAATAATAACTTGAAGGTCAACATAAAATGTGTATAAGGGAAGCTAGACATTGGTCTCAAACTGCTGGATTAATTTTAACCCTTCCAGGTGCTATTTGATCACCCTCACTGGTGATATACTTAGTATTTATCCTCTGCCCTAATGAAATTGATACATGAGAGAGAAAGAGGTCATAATCTCCTGGCTCTGACAGCCACATGGGTATGGAGAGAGGGGGACCATCTTCAGACAGGCAGAGTATCACTGGCAGAAGATAAATCTGCAGCCTCAAAAGAAGGTGATGCACCTTCCAGGTGATAGCCAAGATGCAGCCAGGCAGCACAGCTGTGTGTGAAGCTTGCAGGTCAGCCAGGCTGTGTGCACCTCACACAGCAGGGTTGCACTTACACCTTCTCTGCCTAAACCTCTTTTCCTATGTCTTCTAACAAGAGCTGCTTAGAAAGTTTAATTTCAAACAATTAATGAAGTCTATCTATGCCATATCCAGATGCTGCAGATGAATCTGCATATTGGAAGATAGAAGGCTGAGGAGAGGTCTCCAAAATTTTCAGTGCTTGGAAGTTACTCATATTCTGAAGCTGCAGCAAGGGCCTTAGCATGTTCACAAACTCAAAGTATGAGGCTCAAGATAAATTTTATATAGGGCAAGACACAACCCCCACCTATGTCAGCAAGAGATGGCCATCATAAAACTTATTTCCCAGTAATAGTATAACTTTGCCTGTTCTTAAATGTCTGGGTACTAATACCCTGGATATGTTCAGGCAGCTAACTGTTCGTTCCAGATGTTTTGACTTTTCATGTATTTGCAGTTTTGCCCTTTTTTTTTTTTTTTAAAGCAGAATAACTGGTTCATGACTGGGCCCTGAATGTTTTCCCTTTCCTTAAAATGAACAGCAGGCCTGGGTGACTACTTATTGCATAAATGCCTTAGTAGTCAGAGGAAGGGCAAAGAAAAGATGGATCCATTATTCAATGGGAAAAGACAGTTTTTAACAAATGGGAAAAGCAGTTTTTAACAAATGGGGAAAACATATACTTGACTACCTTTGTTGTATCAGACTTCAAGAAGAGGGTCAGCTGTGACCATGTGTCTTCCATAATTAATACCAGCAAGCAAATTTAAAAAGGAAAGGAATGAAACCAGACAGTGTGCTGGGATCTTACGAATCTCATCCTAGGGCACTACAAGAACTAACAGATGAAAATTTCTGTGTTTTTAATATTTACCTGAATTCACTCAGGATGGATGAAATACCAAAAAATTTGGAAAGAGCTGATGTTGTGTCTACACTTATAATACTAGAAAGGATTCAGGAATTAAGATCAGCTAGAATGATTGTCTTTCTGGGTCAGGGGAAAACCTTCAATGCCTAAAGTTAAAAGATGATTAACAGCAAAAATGGCTCTAGGAGTTAATCAGAAGCTTAAAACATTACCATGCCATTGTGCAAAAAAACTGTACTTGCACTAGGATTTATAAACATTTATCCACAATAGTTGTAACATAATCCTTCTACTGCACTCAGTGATGGAAAATCCTATTTCAGAGGATGATGTGAGCTAACCTGAAAATTAAAGGAAGTTCGATCCACCCCTTAATTAGCAGACAAGATAACAACAGACAGAGATAGGAGTTGAATTTCAGCCTAGAAGGACACTACCATCCAGATGGACACAGTCCATCCAGCAAAAAGAAAAGATTCACAGGCTTATTAAGTACTTGTTAAATATATGAGCATTGCTAATTCTTTTCACCTTTGCAGTGATGTTCTTTCCATTTTCAGTCAAAAACCTCTCAGCTGTAGAAAAACTCCTGTCTTGACATCATACAAATAAACTAACACAGAACTCACAAGAAACTTTTTAACCTACTAGAATATCCACAACATTGAATAAATGGATAAATCTGAAAGTTATGCTTTCAAGTCAAAACACTAGCTCTTGTTTTGATAAAAGAGTACACTCAAAAATTATACATCCTATATTTATAGGGTCAATTCTGGATAGAAAAAAAAACCTGTTTCACAGAAACAGTCAGGCTTGAGGGGATTTTGACAGTAGGACTAATGTTTCTGAGCCTTCTCATTCAAATTTTGCTAAATTAGTTCAGATTTGCATGGCACAGTTTGACTGACACCTACTGAAATCTCTAATACTGAAATACTATGGTTCCAATTAAGTCATGTTACTTAGGTGACATTCTTACACTGTTACAGATTTTGTATATACATGAAAAGTTATATCCTCTGTGTAAAATATATCTCTACATCCTAAGGATGTGAAAGTGATATTGATGTGTTGCTTTACAGAGCAAGAATCCAGTGAGGAACATTTAAATACCTACAATCTGTGCCATCTATTAATTCCCTTAATTTAATCTAAACTTCAAAACCTCTTACAGATTTCAGATAGACATAATTCAAGGAAAAATGAAATGTTCAAAAATTATTAAAATAATTATTTAATTTCCCCCAAAATTGTAACCTCTCCAAAATTCCCTCATCTATATGGTTTAAGATTTTTTAGAGCTGTGGAGAGAATTGGTAAAGTTTTTGCTCATCCCTCATGCCCTTATAGCAAAACAAACAGAAGATCCTGAGCTTCCCAAGGGGGTGTATAGAGCTCTCGTCCTTTTCCTGCCAGGTCCCAGGGGAAAAACTTTTAAAGTGGATATACTTTCTGCCATTGAAAAATAGTTCTGTAAGCAAGGCAACTACTGTAACTTGGTTTCCAAAGCAGCTTTTTCTTTTATTATTTTTTATTTGGGCTTGACTACTGCCTTAGTAAACTGATTTATACTTAGGCTGCAGTATACATTCAATTTCAAAACATTTCCATCAGAATTCATGCAATCTCATCCACAATCTGAATTTTCTCTTCTAGTGAATTATGGGAGCTGTGAGCTCCAACCCAAGCTTGTCCCTTGGGTATGGCTTTTAATGAGGTGTCACCCACATGTGAACCCTCTGATGTGCAAGAGGAGTTGGGCACACACTGCAGCTCTTCCCCAAACACAATATCAATCAGGTCTTCCTTCTCCACCCAGCCAGCAATTTTCTCCAGTATTACAGAGAAATAAAGACATGTACTATTTGACAGGTACAGAACAGAGTATCCCACACAGCTCAGTGTACACAGTATATCATAGAAATGCACTATTTTTGAGACCCTTACCTCTCCATCACAATTGCACAAATTCAGATAATGGGTAAAAAGGTTAGCAATGAAAGAAAGCCTGCCAGCTATTTTTGACATGACCAATTTTTGGAGGAAATCATGCTTATAAAAATAGCTAAAGTATACTTTATGCTTGGGTCTGAGTCATGATCTCACAGCAAATAAGAACAGAGGTAGGCCAATTATTCTTTACCTAAACAAATGTCCAGACATTCAGTTTTCAATAACCATAACTCTACTTTATATACTGCATAATCTTAGCTGGAAGGAGGCATGTTCAGGTGCCCTATTTATCCTCCAGGTGAAGTCATCCTGCAGCAGCCCTAGAAATAAATGCTCATGTAGGCAATTGAAAGGATGTCTACTGTTTCATGCCTGGTCTCTGTTTCTACATTGCAACTATAAATTCCCAGAGTTATCTTAATAATGCTCTTTTCCAGCTTGAATTTTTAAATCTACATTTATTTTGTAATCTAACTGCCCATGTTACTTCTTTATTTCTAATAATAATATACTAAAATGAAATCATATAGCCCCTATAGGTTATCAAAGCTATGTCTCAAGCTCAAAATTTTGAAACATTAACTGTATTATGTTGCCCATCTGATACCAACCCTAGTTTCACTATAGTTTTTCAGACTACTCTAAAATACAGTAAAATTTCTGATTTTTCCTTTTTTTGTGTGTGTTTGAGATCACAGTAAAAAAGCTGCATTTCAAACTGAAAAAAATGTACTGGTAGTAAAGAAGAAAGCTAGCATTAAATTAGTGAGATAATGAGCATTTGTATACACAAGTATTGGATATACAAGATCTGTCTTCTCTGCCCTCATGAATCTAAAGCAGTTGCAGAGGAAACAAAAATACTGTAGGCTAAATACTAACATTCTTTGCTTTGCTCTTCTTTCAATAATGAACTTCCTTGGATGGAAAACCCCTAGTCTTACATGTGTTCTGTATTTGTTGGTACATCCCTGTCAGGAAATGCTGTGAAATGGAAATTCCTGACAAATAAAGTTCTTGGCCTTAAACATTCCATAGATATTACTCAAATGGCAGACAGAATAATTTCCAAACTTTGGACATTATTCTGTATCTATTTAAAAACCATAATGTTCTTGGAGATAATTAGTAATACACATATGGGTTACATATTGGAGTTTGGAGTTTGTCATAAAAACAAAATAGGGAAAACATACTTAATTCCACTTTCTATGGTGCTGTTATTGCTTGCTTCACATGAAGAGACCATAGTTATGAATCCCACTATATCCCCAAAGTCCTTTGGCCCCCTTCTAATAACTAGGGATGAAACAAACAGGTTTTGTCTAGTTTTGGATCCAATTGAATATGAGATAACAAAAGGTTTAGTCTAAAAGTATTGGCCTTGCATTCCAATCACCATGAACTGCAAAGTAAAGGGCAGAGGAGGAACCAGGGAGGAAACTGTAATGCAGAAAAATAGAGTGAAAAATAAAGCAAAGTGAAGCAACATGAAGCCAAATAATAAGGCAAATATCAAAACTCAATAAAATGGCAGAGGGAAGGGAAATTGAAAAGGCAAACATTCGTATATTCTCTGCTTTTCTTGGATGAAAGCATGGGTAAAAGAAATTCATAAAGTGCTCCAATCAGTAACACATCCCAGAGGTGAAAAAAATCCTATTTTCATCGATTCAGTCATGAAAGTGAAAATTAAAAGAGAAAGGTTTACCTCTCTCCATTTTTTATTTAAACCAGCAAATCCTTAAACGACGTTCAGTTTGCAAAGAAAGTCCCTCACCAGGTGGGAAATTCCAAAACTCAGACTGTCTCTGCAACCCTGTTTCCCACTCTTGGTCTGAAGACCAAGCAACAAATTTTGTAGCCTGGGTCTAAGTATTCTTCATTACAAAATGAGAATTTTATCCTACTCCTTCCTTTCTGTTTTAGCAAGATGAACCTGGCATCCAGAGAAATTATGGTCAAAGTTGTCCATTAAATTCAGATGAAGACTAACAGGTAAGTAGAAGATGACCTTCTTGAGTCCTTTGCATTAGACAGTACTTCATGCAATAAAATTGCAGCTGACACTGACTTCAGTTGCTATTATGTGGTTTCAGCTCTGCAAATCAGAGCCCATGCTCTCAGATTTACACATGCAGCAACTAAATCAAAGAACAAATCCATATAGCCAGCATTCCCTTGTGAAAGTTGAAGCAGTATGTCTGTGTCTGCCACACACCTCAGTGGCAGAGGCAGAAAGAGCCACTCTGGCCTTTAATGGCTTTACCTACAAGGACTTTTGTCTCTGCCTCAAGCTGCCCCCCTGCTTATAGAACCTTCTCAGTTAACTACAACTCATCTTGCACAATGCAGGGCAAGAATTCTGTAGAAGCCCCCTCCAACATATAATGTAATTAAAATTAGTCATCATGCTCTACAGTCCTGTTAAAATCATAGCCACAATTTTGTATTTCCTATCTGTTATGCACTGAGCTTTGCTGGATTGCTGTCTGTTAGCACCACTCATGCATGTTATCTCTTTGGTGTATTAATTTAAAACTTTCAAAGAAACCAGAAGTAGTGTCATGTTGACCACGTAAAATTCAACAGTAGAAACCAATCCAGCTTGATCTCTTGTGCACAGACCAGGATTTTAAGGTGTAGCACACACACACAACCATGGGGTTTCACTGACATGACACAACAAAGAATAAAATTTGGTCAAACTCCTCTTCCATGTCAAGTTGTTTAGGACCCCATTCCCCACCTAACAGTATCCTGCTCCCACTCATCCATTCCAGCCCCTTTGACCCACCTAAAAGCCATTCCTCCTTCAACATTCTTTTCTCCTCCAAGCCCCAGTCTTCTTCCCATAGGAGCTTTCTGCCTTCCTTCACTCTGCTTCCTACTTCAGCCATCTCATTCAGCCTGTACCTGCCCTCTGTCACCTCTTCCACTTTTCCTCTTTAGGACCACATAAACATCCTCCACTTCACCTTCCTTCCACTTCAGGACCACACAAACACCCTTGGCTGCTGCTCCTGCTCCCTTGTATTACTCAGCCTTGCCCCAGGGCCCTGCCTTGTGGCTTCTGCCATACCTCCTGTCCCTCCCTCACCAGATCTGTACCTGCCTCCCACAAAACGTCTTTCAAATCACTTTGGCCAATGCTTGGACTTTACAGGGTCATTCAGCCAGTCCCATTTCCAGAGAAAAAAACCCACACTCTGCATTTCCATCACCATTATAGTATGCTCTCTTCAGAAGTATCAATATTTGTTCTCCAACATCTCTTACAGAAACAACTCCCAGTAACATCTTGCCTAAACTAAAACAACCATCCCCATGCAGAAAGCCAGTACTTAACAGGGTTTAATTCATGCTCAAGAAGACAGTAAGTGTAAGCTATAAATACTAAAAGCACAGGCCATGTTGCAGCACTACTGATATACACTAGATTCCCCCTTATAGAAATTTCACCTGTAACTCTAAGCAGTGAGTGCAACCCTTACTTGAAGTTATAAAGCATTATATACCCCACAACATTTTGATAAAGTGAGTAAAGTGATAACAGAACTGAGAGCACCATAAAAATCACATCCCTTAAAAGGATACACTTTCTGTTCTGTAAATCACACATGATTTCCTTTTCTCAATGTACCAAATAAATGAGAGAACACAAAGGGAATAAACTACTGTTTAAAAAACTTTAGCTTGGTGAAAAACATACTGTTAAAGGATTTTCTATGAAAGTTTTCAAATTTTAAAAACTTGACTGGGAAACATAATTTACTATAAAATCAATAAATATTGGTTACCAGAGCATAACAAATTGTACATTTTGTTTTTTTGGAATAAAGGTTTTACTTTCTTGCAATACATTTCAAGATCAAAAATAAGTTTCCACATTACATTGCTAAATAAGCAAGAGGTTCTGTGAGTGAGACCAGTAATTAAGCCCTCCCACCTCCAGCTTTTCTATTTGCTCTCTTCTGCCATTAATAAAGTGCTTAAAACTCAGTTTCCTTTGTAGAAATAAACAGATCATCCATCTCCCTGAGTAAGACTAGGTGTCATCACTTTTCCCTTCTTTGTGAAATAATACTGCAGGAAAAAAAATCTTTTAAACCTTACTCAGGTGGGAATAAAAACCGTGACCTTGGATGCCATGTGTGTGAAATGAAAGTACAGTTTCAAGTTACAAAGTTCTATAATCTACACTTCTTTTTCCTGTGGATTTAGGATGGAGGGATAGCAATTTCTATTCTGTACTAAAGGGATTCTACTTCTTGCTCACATTTAAATATAAACTCTATGAAGAGTACAATTAGAATAGCACTACTTTTATTTCCTGATAGAATGGCAATTTACCCACATTTTACACCATGCAGATTAAATGGCTACTTTTAAATGCAGTCCTAAGGAGCACTGTCACAAAAAACTAAGTTAAAAAGAGGCAGTGCTTCTGCAGCCCATTGCTCAACAGATCAGTGAAAGTAGATCATAATCTTATATTATCCTCCACATTTGTTTGCATTCTGAAAGCATATAAGCCTGTCCAAATACACTTGATCTCTTTCATTTTTATACAAGAAATAGTTGCAGCTGCCTTGTTAGGACCCACAAAGAAGAGTTTTACTTGCAGGGTTTAAAGATTCTGTGCCTGCACTGATGTCTATTTTCTCTTTATTTTTCCCTATTTAATCTTTCTCACAGTTGCTAGTAATTTTAAACATTTATTTTAAATAAAGCTTCACAATACAGTGGCACATTTAGACTGTAAAAGATTTTGATTTACCATTTTGACAGCTCAACATTTTTAGCTTGTATACAGCACCCAGCCAAAACTGAACAACAAAAATGTTTGAGCCTTTTTATTTTCAAAACAAATGCTTTATGTACAAGAATCTGTCATTTAGAAACAACACACACACACACATACACACATATACCCCCTATTATACAATAATTGGTGCTTGGGGTTTATTAAAAGCACAATGATTGCAAATGCATTTGATTATTTCTTTTGCAGCATGAAATTACCAGTTACCTTTCAGGAAAGGAGCCCTCCGTGGCACAAGCCTTTCTGTGATTTCCACCTGCTCTTGCTGGTGCTGTTTAACCAGGTTTCCTTCGCTGCCAGCTCTCAAAATCTTTTCACCTAGCCTAATTTTTCGTGATCGGCTGTTAAAATCTTCTTTCCTGGACAAAGGCGATTTAGGAGCTGTATTAGCCGACACGGGTCGAGCCAAGCGAGAGGGTCTGGACATCCTGCCTGTGCAGGAATGTACCTGCTCCAAAAGCAATTTCTAAAAAAATCCTTCGCAGCTCACTTTGCAGCACAGAGGCTGGGGAGTTTGAGTGTGCAGCGCAGCTGGATGTGGAGTGCTGTACTGTGCTGCCAGCCTGATCGGTTTTAAACACCAAGCCTTGGGTGGTCACGCAGTTTTTCCCAGACCTGTGGAATGCAAATGTGTGCTGGGGTAAAACAGATGACTCTGTCCCGGTGCTGAGTCCCAGCCACGCTGTGGGGAGCAGCAGCTCTCCCAGGGACCTTCTGGAGCTCCTGGTGTGCTCTGACGTGCACCTTGGCATGAGGGGAATGCTCCTCCCACGCAGGTACAGCGTGAAAAACCACCCAGGAGCGGGGTTACCTCTGCCTGTGGGACCCTCCCACGCTCCTCTCCCAACCCTCCCTGTCAAACAAACACTTTCTTGTTTCAGCAGATTTCCTCACACTGCGCCAAAACCACACTGCTTCAGTGCTAGATGGTAAATGCCTCATGTCAAGAACACATTTGTCTTTGAGTTATGCAGGGTGCAAGCTCAAATTGGATTAAATGATGCATATTCTCCTAGCACTGTATTATCTAACTCACCAAAAGAAAGGAAGGATTGACAGCAAATATCTCTCTTTGAAAAATGGCCCAAATCCCTTATTATCAACTGGGATTGTTTAGGAAGAAACATTACACAGAATATTGACCATTTTACTTTCCTATCTCAATGTCTCAATGGTACACATATATCCAGAAAACCCTTGGCTTCTTGCACACTACAGATAATCATGTTCTTTACTGACTCTCTAAAGAAAAGATTCCTGACCTCAGGCTACATTATTTCAAATCTCAGTTCCTAGGTGCTCTTCTTTGAAAATGCCCAGGCAAATCCTGCCTAACTTTCTCTGCCAGCTCTGTGCTTGTGAATGCTGCCAAGACAAAGAGCATCTGGTCACATGAAAAGAAAATTCCATTCACCATAATTTTGGAAACAACTTCTAAAGAAAAACGACACAGTGCAAACAAAAGAAAACATCACAGCTACAGTTACAGTAAAATCTTCATGCTGAATTTTAAAATGTATTTCTCAATAGCCCAGGCAAGCAGTATGCTGCATCTCTAATAGAATATGAAAACTAGAACAAACATAAGCAAATCAATATTACACAAGCTAAAGTACTAATAGATATTTGGGAGAAGTGCTTATTAAGCAAAACGTGAGCAAAATGTGACTAAGTTTCTCATTTTCTGAGATGGCAATTGTGCAATGCAGTAAAATATTTTTGCAAGTTATTTCCATTTTTTTTTCAAGAGTCCTACATTAAATAGGTAATTGTTTATGCCTTCTCCACAAAGCATGGTGTCTATTGCTTTGTTGCCACATCAAGAATGGGCCAGATTAAGTGCAATACAGCAGGCTTTGCCATGATATTATTCTGCATATTATATTATCAACACTGAAGGAACTCTGAGAGGGAAGATTTCTACTCACAAGGAGGGACCTGAGGGGCATGAGGGTAACTGGGCTCATTAGCAGTGCTCAGGCACAGCAGGTCATGCAGAAGACAATGAAGAACTGAAACAGAGTGAAATAGGATGATGAATGGAGAGTTAATCATGTAACTGGGGTAAAGAATGAGTGAAGAAGGAAGAGAAAATGTGAAACCCAGTATGTATGTGACAGCTCAGTTGTACTGAGCCTAAGAAGTACTGTCATTCCCTCTCAAGACCTTGGACTGTTTGACCAACTGTAATTTTTAATATCTTCCATTGTGATTTCTCATTGTGCAAGCAGACACAAATGCTCTATGCTTAAGAAGCATTTTTAAGCCATGACAATAATGCCTCTGATACTACAAAGACATATTTTAATTCTGCAAAACACAGAACAATTGTGAAATAAAATCCAGTCCTGAGTGACAACAAAAATAGTATTTTAATTTTTGAATCATTACTGCTAAAGCAAAATCCAACTGAGATTGCTGTACATTACACATTCACCCAGACTAAGCATCCTTATTACAGGTTGCTTGTGGAAAGAATGCCCTCATCTGTGGAGGAGAATCTAACTAGATGGTCATATTACCTGTAACTTAAAATTATTTCTAAGCAAAGCAAGGACATAATGAATTCAAGATTTTCCTAAGGTTCTCTCTAGTGATGTAGCAAAAAAGATGAGGAAAGGGAGCTCTATCCATCAGCTTTTGATAGGAAAGGTCCTAAACTGTCCATTTGGATGCTAAGGTGCAACTTCTGCACTGAGAGAGAGCAGGAACATCCTGGTTTTGACAAGAAGCTCTTTTTCTCACAGAAAAGACACAGCCCTGCAGAAATGAGGTGAGTCAAACACCTTCCTCAAACCGGGGAAATTCCTGGAATACCCCAGCCAAAGGTGACCATTTCCAGTAATATCTCAGTGTCTGATGGCACTGAGTCATGTGAGGAGAGGCTGGGAGAGCTGTGCCTGCTCAGCCTGGAGGAGGCACCTTATCCATGTGCAGGAACTTCTGATGTGGGGACAAAGGGGATGGAGCTGGGCTGTTCTCAGTGGTGCCCAGCAGCAGGACAAGAGATAATGAGAGCAAATTGAAACACAGGAGGAAAAAAGCATTTAAGGCTTTTTATAGAGTGAAGGTGGTCAGGCACTGGCACAAGCTGAACAGGGAGGACATGAAGTCTCCACCTTTGGAGATAAGCAACACCCAACCAGGCACAGCCCAGACCTGCCTGCTGTAGCAGAGCCTGCCTGAGCTGGGGCTTGGACTAGGCAATCTCCAGAAGTGCCTTCCCATCCCCCAGAGTTTTGTCATTCTGTATTATCAAACTTATTCAGAGGCTATTTATCATCTGGAAGCTTAAATATCTGTTAATCTGTCCAACAGCAGATGTACAACCTTTCTCCAAAATCCCAGCAATTAAACTATTCCATGCCTGACTGCCATTTCTGGGAGGATTTGCTTCCTTTGTGGTAATTAATCCATCCCTTTTAGTTTCCTGCAGTCTATGGCATGGTGTTCCCCAAAAAACGTCCTCTTTATTTGCTTGTTTTAAAGGCTGTGTGATGTGAAGCTGGTGATTCCAGCTATCAGCATCAAACACTTAAAACAAAAATCCCCCCAAAAACTGAAACACCAAATAAACTCCACCCCAAAATGCCCCAAAACCCTGAAATAAACCATTCCAGAACATAAGCTGAGGTTGCTTAGCTGGCTGTGTTTCAGGCTGGATGTAGACACAGTAAATCAGTGCACTCTGGGCTGGAATAGCATGAGAGTGCACCCAAGGTTACTGCCAGCTCCCCACCACCCCCTGCACAGCTCCTCTCTCCCCAGCCCAGCTGCCCTGGAGGCCTGGGCTCCTCCCAGCTGTGGGGCAGGTTCCTTCCTGCCAATCCCTCCTTCACCACAGGTTCTTATTGAAGTTCCCCAGGGAACAAGTCTTTCATCAGCTCTCAGACTTTTTGAAACCCCAAGCTACTCTTTTGAACTAAAAAAACCCAAAACAAACCTACAAAACCAAAAACAAACAAACAAACAAAAAAACCCAGACAAAAAGTTCAAAACAAACCCAGCTCCTTTTCCCTTGGATTTCAGATAGCCAACTTCAGCTAGGTAGAGACATCATATCGATGTAACTTACCATTAAGCAAGAAGCAGTTCAGTTTGGCATGTTTTCATGAAGTGCTGTAGGAAGTTTTCTAGTGCTTTGGGTCAATGAATAATCTCTATCACAGCCTCAGCCACAGCAGAAACCAATATTAAGGGACCAAGAATGCAGTCTTTGCTTTTAAATAATCACATGGATAAGTAAACAAGTAATATTTTTAGAAAACCATACACTGTTTAAAACATTGTCCTTTTAGTTTTAAAACTGACCTCTCCTCTTTCCTGCCTAGAAAATAAATTACAGCTGAAATATGACAATAAGAATTTGTTCAGAGTTAGCGAACAGAAGGCATTTTTACCACAGCATATTAGGTAGGTTATGATACCACTATTAACTTAAGAAATGTTTGTGCCCTCTGGGATAAAAGAAACGTGACTATAGATGTTGTTAATCCAAACAAAGCATTTGCAAAGCTTGGAATGTCCTTTTTTGGGCAACCATAGAATTCTAGTTTACATTTGCACATAAAGAGCTGGGGAAAGGAGAGGATCCCTTGCACGTGAACCAGGAAAAACTGGGAGTTGATGCTGTGCAGTTCAGGATGTGAAGTCTTCTCAGCCTACCAAATCCTCCCCCAGATTTTGGCCTGCAAGTATCTAAAGACAGAAAGGCATGTCTACAGAAATATTTCAGCTTCAGCAGAGTCTTTCTAAACTACTGACAGGCAACAACTGCTACACCAGTAAATGGAAGTTGCAGGTGCAGAAGTTAAAACTGCAAATTAATGAAGTCTTCTCTTTACGAAATTACACAAGCAAGCAGATGGCATAACATTTTCAGCATGAAATGAGAAATAAATGTATAGGCACCAAAAGAACAAGATCAGTGATGAAAACAATTTCAGATGCAAGTCACTGATAGGTATGTAATGTAATAATAATAATAATAAAAAAAAATAACTTAGTGCTTCAGAGAGCTACATTTCCCAGTAACTGAAGCATGCAAAATTAGTGACAAGTTAATCTTGCAGATGTTAAAGCTTTCTTAGAACTATGTACCAGTGCTTTATTTCTCCATATATGATTTCTGAAATAGTTGCATAATACGGAAGATGCTTCACATTCAGTATATTGAGACTCATTTTAAAACATTTAAACATTTAAAACAATGATCTGAAGACATTCTTGCTGGGAAAATAAACCATGCAAAAGGAACCTAGTCATTCATTCAAAGACAAGTGAGCCCCTCCAACAGAAAGCAAGCTGTAATTATGGCAAGTCCTGTTACTCTTGAATATGGTCTTTAAAAGGAAAATCTGTTAAGGGTCCTGCTCTAACATAATAGCTGCCTAGAAGATTCTATAATTAAAGCAGAGTCGTCATTTATATCAGGAAATTCTGTTCCAGAGATTTACTACTCAGCCATAAAAATTTCATCTCAGTTCCAAGATTTTAAAAAAAAAAAACTAACTCAGAAAAAAACCTTTAAGGTCCACTATATTTCCTTTTATTCAAAATTTAGAAAATTAAATCATAGCAAAAGCTTTCTTAAAGATAAAAGCATTTACAGCTGTAGAATTGAAATACCTTATTCTGCCACAAACCCAGAAATACCATCAGTAAGGGCTAAGTTAATTTTCTTTATTATTTTATCACTTTTGCATCTTATATTTTGCTTTGGTTCCAAGACCTTCAAAGTCCTGGTTTGCCTGAGTACACAGGTCTGTGGCTTACTATTGAAGTGTTTGTAAAGATTGAACTATATTGAGGTTGTGGTTTTTCTAGACCAGTATTGGTACACCACTACTGTCCCTCACCTGGTGCTGTCCTCAGGATGAATTTTGACAACTGCACTTGGTTCCCTTCCCTGCCTGAAGGGTTACAGGAGCCCAAGCACACTCAGACACTGGTAACTGCACGTACCAAAGGGTGCAGCAGCTGAAGAACAAAGCAATGGGGCAAGTGTGTGAAAACACAGCTTTTCATGTTTGAAATGTTTGCCAAGATTGTTGCTAAGATTTCCAATTGATGCCAATTCTGATGGCAGGCCTGGGTACTTGATCCTGATGAGGTGAATTAATCACTAAGTAACTCCAGACAGAGCAATCAACTGTGAACAACTGCCCATGCAACTCATAACAAATACCTTTATTTTTGCAGAATGCTACCCTTTTCTATATAACAGCCACTCACAAAAGAATACAAAATTCAAATATTTGTGCCATATTTAAGTTGTTGCTAAACTCTAGCAAAGTGTTTTGTGATTTGGCTGTTCTTGGTGTTGTGCTACTCGGCTGTAATAACTAAAAGTGCTAAAACCTATACAATCTTTGTTCAAAGCTCTTTTACTTGTTCTGATCTTTTAATCAAATCAAATAAGAGCTTAGGCTCAATACATTCCTAAAAGAATACCCATTAGCTATAAATCACAGCAGATCATCACTATTATTCCTTCATTTTTAAGTAACATGTGAATGCTGCTCTCCACATCTGCAGTTATTTCACATGAGATTCTTACAGCATTTTAAAATGTGCACAAAATTATCTTTTGCCAAATTTATAGCATTAGTAGTTTTTTGATAAAAGAGAAAAGTGTCCAACTTTCAAAATCTCTTCTGAAATTATGTAAGTGAAACTATGACTGGCTTAGTCTTTATTGCTATAAATAGGGGAGGGAGAGAAACAATTTGTAACACTACACTGACATTTTACTCTGAAGAAAATGTTAGTTACAAATGTTAGGTTTCATTTGTTTTAGCATAAATGCAGCCTTCTCTAGCTTTTTGAATCATCGTTTTCAAATGGCCACCTCTTAATAAAATAATAACCTTTAGAAGAGCTCTAACACATCAAAAATACAACACAGAGAGCTTAAAGCTTTACAAAAGATAAAATATGCCTTACAGAAAATCAGCCCCTTATGATGGTCTGAATGGAGTCTTGGAATGAAGAGAAGAGAAGATAGGTAGGAAGCAAGGGCAGATTGGATGTGCCAGGAGAGCCAAACACAATCCCTGACTGACAGAATCCTGTGCATGTGGTCAAGGCACAGGTAAATCCTTTTCATTGTTTCAATACTCCACTTTGATCATAAAGTTCTGCAACATCCACACGGGGGGAAAATAGGTAAGAAAAGTAAGCACAAAATGAATGAAAGGAGGACAAACTTCAGGCATGAGGGCAATTCACTGATATCCCACACAAAATATTTTAACTATTCCTCATCCAGCAAGGCTCCATCAGTAGTACCTGGGTATGGGTGCTGCAGTGGTTGCTGTCGTAAGGAGGAACAAACTATAAAGGAAAGGGAACAAAGGGAAGACAATGGTTGTCCTTTGAAGATAGTGGTGAGAACAAATATCTCTCTAGGGCACCTGTAGCTCTGGCACTCTTGGCTGGACTACCAGAGACTTCTTCCACCACAGACCTCGATGTAAAGAAAAATCTCCACAGATCTATGGAAAGTGGAAGGCAATTAAGCAGATATAGAACCCTTTATAGTCAGGTATTACAATAACATTTATTTGGGGGCTATTTAAAAAAGCAAAATAAATAGTCAGCACCATCGAAACTGCAGACACGCACAGAGAGTGTTCCACCAATCCAGTGTCCTTTTCTCAGGAGTAGTCCTGGGAGTGCTGATTTAGCTAACCACAGAATATATAATGTATTTTTCTACTTGTGAGAGACAACACTTTTCAGACATCCATAAATGAATAGTTCAAGAAGCTAATCTGATCAGCTGTCTGTGATTTTTGTGTACTTTTGGCCATCATAGAAAAGGAAAAAATACTTTTTCTTCTAAGTCCCGTTCAACAGGTGCATCATCAGAGCACAGCAAGCTTTAATTTTTGCACTATTTTACTTACACAGTGCAACATATATGATGCACAAGGTTCTTTCCTGTGTCAAAATTTCAAGTGATTGGTATTGGATTCGATCTTTTCTGCCACTCACACTGTCCTTACAGCGAGATACCAAGTGCCCTATACAGCTGACTGCATGGGTGTGAGTAAACTCTCTGTAAACAATCAGCTCCTTCATCCCTTGCTGTCTGAGCAGCTCTGGAGAGATGAAAGTTTTTGTTAAACAACAATAAAAAATCTGTAACTCCATTTATTGTGTTTCTATAGCTATAGATAATAGTTCAGGTAGCCCAAGTTTACCACTACTCCTCTGAAAAGCACAGCCATTGCATCCTCCCCTGCTCAAGCCATCTGGAGAGATATTTCTTGGTTACAATCTGCCTGTACTTGTAGAGACTGAATGTTCTGAAATCTGGAGATTTTATGCAGATTACTTGATGTCCTGCTTTGCATATTTGATGATGTATTACCTTATTTACATAAATTACAACAAATGGTCCCAATTACTAGCACTTAAAAGTGAGGAGATTGCAGCACATAGCATGCTTTAGGAGTGCAGCAACTGTTGTTTCCTTTATATCTGGCAGATATTTGGGGTGGTATCCCGGTTACCTTGATGGATCCTCCAACCTCCATCATTAGACACTGCTCATCAGGAACACAAAGGGAAAATCTAATACAGTGATCAAACAGCAGACAATAACAGATGGCAATGAAGCAAAGAAATTGGAAATATTAGTCTTTCCAACCAAAAAAAAAATCTTCAAAAGAACTAATAACCCTATCAATAAAAATAAGGGCCTATGAAGTATGTTATTAAGAACCCCAACCTATTTTCTGAATGGAAAACTAAACTGATGAACACGTCAAGTACAATATATAAATGTAAAATCTTTTTTAAAAAAAGATCAAAGGCCATTTTAAAATGGATTAGCACAAGTTAAAATAAAGAGGACACTACATGACCAGCAGTTCTGCCTAGAACATCAAGGAAATTGGTAAAATTATGTTTTGAATGTATATTCTCTTACTATGTTCTATCAAGAAATGTTGTCTAATTTGACTGTTCTTGATGCTATATTGGTTTGCTGTAATGATTAAAAGATGCAAAACCCACAAAGTCTTAGTTCAAAGTTGTTTCATTTGTACTAATGCATTAATCAAATAAAGTAAAACTTTGACTTCAATATGTTCCTGTTTGATCTCAAAGCGTTAAAATAAAATTGATGTTATAAAGATTGTTACATAAAAAACAGGCAGGCATGTACTTAAAAACACATGCAAAGAGAGAGAGAGAAATAAAATAGCTGAAAAGAAGGAGAAGAGGAACATTAACTCCGCTCTGCCAAGACCTCCAGTGCCTTTAATGGGCACCAGTCTGCTATCAGGGAGATTTCAGCAAGTCTGACCTGAATTCCTTCCACTGAAATGCAACCACCACGTCTACCATGTTATTATATGAGCCATAAAATAAACAGAATAATTCAGAAGCTATTAAAAATTAATGTTACAAATTCTGAGAGCAAGCCTTCATGATGTCCCCCATTTTAATAGTCCTTAAAATGCCTTTCAATGAAAAGGTCTGTAGGGGGAAAGACTGGAATAACTTGGATCAAAAAAAATCAGGTTTCTTACCTCAATAAAGACTCCTTGAAGGAGAAAATAGGATGTGAGCAACTCCCATATTTAACATTAGAATTAAATTGATATTTTAAATCTTTTCTGGACTTTAAAGACAAGTTTGTAAATAATTTACTCTCATGTCAAAATGAAGTTTTGCAATTGGGAATTCAAATAACTCCCAGATAATGTATAAATCTAAAGAAAACTACTGCCTTCTCCTTTAAGTATAACAACTCTGCAATGCTAACAGCCAATAAAAATGGTGAAAATGGAGGCAGTGACCATAAGGGTAGCTTTAAGTAAGTAACACTTTTCAGGTCTAAAAATGAGACAATAAAACAATGTCTTCCACTGAATAAAACAATGCCATTACCAGTCACCTGCCAAGTATGACACATACCTTAATACTTTTGGAGAGCACTATTACATGAAAACAGAAAAAAAAAAAAAAAAAAATTAACAATTAACAATGTTATTCAATTAATATTGAATTTAAAATGTTTTGGACATTTTCAGCCTAAACTTTTTCTTCCAAGCTCTCCACAGTTTTCTACAGCACAAACAAATTAGCCATCTTCTTCCATTAGCAGTGACTACCTCTATTTTGGTCTATTTTGCAGCTAATAAGATCACAGTCACATATCCCTTAATAACAACAATTTCATTCTAGTTATTAAAGCCACCTATTTAGTGTTCTACACTCAAAGGTAATTGCACAGGTAATTTTAATTTGGTGGAACCTAACCATATAACTAGAGTCTGGTCCAGATTCGGGATTTAATCCTATAATTTTTAAGTGAACTATGACTTATTTTACAGCAGCTGTTATAGTCTACATCAGCCTTGGTTCCACCTCTAGCTCAGCCACCAGACTCTGCAGTCAGAGTTGCTTCTTTGGTGGTTTTCTCCATTTATTTAATAGAGCATCAAGTTTTACTGTCCTAAATATACTACAAAGCCTGTCAAGAAAGGAAGCCTTGCAGTTTGCAGCCTCATATCATGCACCAGGTGCACTGGACATGTGATGGTGAGGGAACCTCACCGTCACTGATGGATACAAAGAGGCCATTTGGGTCAGAGAAGAGGAAAGAGATTAGGCTGAAAAAGGGGGGGAATTCTGCCAGCTATCATGGCTGTACCACATTAGGCATATTTTCAAGTAAGTGAGGATATCTGATGATAAGTTGTTACAGAAATGGGCTGTGGAACACAAGGTATGTGTCCATCTACCCCCTCTCATGATTGCAAGGAGCTGCCCTGAGGATTTTCTTTGTGGAGCAGCTTTGACTCCCCTTTCCAAATGCCTGACAGAGCATTAGGGAAGGGACCCCTTCATCCCTCCTTTCACTCTGGAGTGCAGCCCTGAACAAGCCTCAGGGCCAGAGGGAGTCAGCACAAAATTCACTTAAATCTATGCTCAGGTGACACACAAATGTGATCCCCTGGAGCCTCTCTGACCACAGCTGTGATTACCATCCATTATTCCCAGAAAGTTTATAATTGGCTAATCTTTATATTTTGGTTACTATGAAGAACACAAAGTCAAATTTCAACAGGGTACTAATGGAGACATGCAATCTGCAAAGCACAAATCTCAGATTTACTCTGTGAGAGGTTAAAACTACCACACCCTGAGATCTTATCTAAGACACTTTTCTTTAGAGCTAACATTATTCATTAATTGAAGTGTGTTATTTTACCAATGATTCATAAGACTCTAGTAAAATCATAAACATACCAGTCAGGCTTCGGGTAACTGTGTGGTTTTACTCATTTCTGAAACATATATACTACTGATGCAGAAAAATCCCCACTCTCCTAGCAATACAAATGATGTAGTGGCAGGCTGGAGTGATGGTGTACTTCAGGGTGATTTGTTCAGCAAAAACAACAGGTGCAGCTGGCATTTTCCAGCCATAAATCTTCCTTTTGCAAGCTAATAGTAGGTTGCCAAGTCAGTGTGTACCTCTATAGATTATGTTACATAAAAGGAATTTTTTAAAGGTGCATAATTGTCACAGAAGGTTAATTTTAGATGAATGAAGGATTTAAAGGACAGTTAATTAAACCCTCAAAAATAATCTTTTATTAATTTGTAGCAGAAATGCCTGTTCCATTTACAAAATAGCAATTAGGGTAAAGGATAAATCGATATGCTTGCATTTGTCAATTACTGTTATTCACCAAGCAGAATTTGGAAACTTTGATAAAGCATCTTCAATTCCTTCAGTCCTTAATTGCAACTAATTAAATTTTCATTAACTTTAAGCTCAGTAAAAAGCAACAGAAATCTTTGATGGTACCAGTGTTGGCAGGACCATGTTAGATGCCAGAGATGTTCTTTGTTTTGTGGAAGTTACTTGTGTTTAGCCAGTTATGTCATTGCTATATCACAGCAACACATCAAGAAAAGATAAGAAAATATCCCACGTCTCTGCATTTAAGTTCACTCTATGTACACTTTAAAGCTTTGAAGCAACATTTAAGATAACACATAACTTGGACTTGGACTCCTAAAGAAAGGGACAGTGAATAGTGAAAGAGATGTGGAGATTATTCAGGAATGCCTGCACTGCAAAAGTGCAGCCTGCCTCTCACCATTGCAAAAGGCTTTGGGACCAGGGCAGTAGTGGTGCAGGAGACCTTGCAAGGAACTGGGATGCTAAAGGCACAGAGGAGAACCCTCACCAAACCCCCACCAAAGAGCAGAGCAACAAGACGGAAGTTGTGGGAAATCCTTCCCCTAGGAAAACCTCCTGCTGACACTGGGGCAGATGCAAGGTCAGACCAAGCTGCTCAGGCTTTGGAGCCTCCACAGATGAAGCCTGCACAACCCCCCAGGGCAACCTGTGCTGCTGCTTCACCCTCCTCGGGTGGAAAAGTTTTTTCTGATATCCGCTCTGAATCTCCCTCATTCCGATTGCCGTCTGTGTCTCCAGCCCCTCCCCACGTACAAGCAGCAGTCGCCTCCTCAGTGGGACCTGAAGGCTGCAAGGTGCCCCAAAGTGCCCCAAGGTGCCCCAAGGTGTCCCTGTGAGCCAGCCCTGCTCCTGCAGCTTTCCCCAGGTTCGTGGTGTGTGCCTGAGCTGGAGGGCCCCGAGCTGGGCAGGGTCTGATGAGCTTTAATGCAGATTAATGCTGATTAATGCAGGGGACATTGATTCCTTCTCTCAACCTCTTGGCCGTGTCCCTGCCCTGATCTAGGACCCTGCTGTCCCTGCACACTGACAAACCACTTTTTCATTTGGACACTTGACTCAGTTATGATTATGATTTTTTTCATTTCAACTAAAGGTGACCCAAGAAATAAGCATTTAATGGAGCTAGTACAATAATCACGTGAAAGCTGTAGAGAGAGGATGAGCAACTGAGCACTGCCCAGAAAAATCACTTTACACAGTGTTTTCAGAGGTATTTTAAGGCTAGACTGTAAATTTAAACATGTGAACAAACAAAGAGGAAGTGGATTTTATGCACAAAGGAAAAAGCATAAGTCCTCTCATTAAGAGAACAAACTATTGGCTGTCCATTTTAGGTACATTGATTTGAGATTGCTGCTTTCCTTCTTTGGTCCAGCACCTGATAAAATGGTGTTAGATGAGAGTCTTATGCATAGTCTAATTTAGTGAATCACAGTTTAAAACAAGAACTTCAATATCTTATGAACTACACATAAAATAAAACTGTACTTAAACTAATTTTACACGACAGCATTTCTATTATTTTCTAAAATCAGATTTTCCATTGCATATTAGGGTATTTTCAAAAAGATTTTAAAGTGAGACCTTTACTATTAGTCTCCTACTACACAGCTTATCCTGGGTTTAGATACAGTTTTGTGTGTTTGTGGCTTTAGCTTTTCAGTGAATGGAGCAGGTTTTTAAGCTGAGAGTATGATTGGACTGTTCCAACTTTCTTTTTTTATGCACTTGTTTTTGAATGTGAGACAAAAATTGTTATTGAGAAGGAAATAGCTGTCACCCAGAACTCATAAAATTTGTAGATTTTTGAAAAGGTTAAAATGGAACTCAAACAGGTTAACTAAGATACAGCTTCTGTACTATGTGGACTTTTTTTTTTTTTTTGTGGAACCACAAGAGAATCTTTCTTAAAACAGTAGTTCTCCACAGAATTTATTCAAGAGCTTTTCTTATTTTGCCAGCAGCATTGAAGCACAAGTGCTTTGAACTCTTGTATGTTCAGTGGTTAGACTGTGCAAGTTTTACAAATGTCATGTTGAACTATGCAGTATAAGAAGGTTTCAAAGCATACATATATAGGCATATATCTGACATTCATGAAAATGTGGTGAATATGATTGCATCATAAAGTTAAAAATTTAAAACTTTAAACAAAGCAACAAACAAAAGACACAAACAAATGAAAAAAAGGAAAATAATTAAGAATAAATGGAAATTATTTACTTATTTCTGAAATTAAACTGCAAGCATGACATACATTGTGAAATTTCCTACCTTGGAATCAGTCACATCAACCAAATTTGACTAAAATACTCCATGCAAGATCCAAGGTTGATTAGGGCAGGAAGGAGAAGCATTATAGTCCTCTCACTCAGAGGGCACCATTTGAACAACAAATCAATACATAAGTATGTTGTTGCCTTTGTAAGTGTCAAGTTTTACATTACTCATACTTCACAGGGTAATTGCTGACTGCTCAAAAGCAAGATCTACTTTTCTCCTTTCTCCAAGTCAGACACAGACCTCACACCTGACCTTCAAAGCAAGCCACAAAACATTAGATGGCCCAAGCCTGTCAGTATTTAGGAGGCATTTGGACAATGTTTTACCTGTTGGTGAGCCCTGAATTGGTCAGGCAGTTGGAACTGGATGATCATTGTAGGTCCCTCCCAACTGAAAACAGTCCACTCTATTCTACAAAGACATCAGTTTTCTTCCAGACTGTTAAATTCTGTAAATTGAAAATCATGCAAGGCTATATGTAAGATATTAAAAAAGGTAACAGAAAAATATTATTATGAACACTGTTGCTCATTTATCCTTATGAAATATGCACATTTGCACAAAAATACAGTGAAATAGAATTTGGATATTTGGATATTTTGTGGCATTATACACAGAATGCTGCACAAAATCTATGTGCCTGTGGGATAACCGCTTCTTGTTACTTCAGGTGCACCCTCTCCTCTTTCACCAGGTCATTAGGATCACCCTGATAACAGAAACACTCTGCAGGACTAGAGTGGCGATAATAGAAACACTCTGCACCACAGCTTGGCAAGTTCCACAGTGAGCTGGCACAGAGGCCGTGCTGACAAACCAGAGCAAGGCTCAGCCCCTCGAGCTGTCCCCAGGATTATGTTCCCCCACTAAACAGCTGTCTTCAATCACAAAGCCCACACTTCCTTTTTCAGCGTTATTAATCTTATGAAAAATTGCCATTTTCCCAGTGGCTTGACATAATCCACGTGGCTGCTTAGCAACATCTTACATAGATGGCCATTGAAACCCTTTGGCACAATAAACACCATATGGGAAGGTTGGGAAAGCAGGTGATGTTCAGTTTGAGCCAAACTAGTCCTATTTTGACTCCAGTGCTCTGATAAAAAGTGACAACACTGCTCACGTAGGGGTTTGGGGCAGAATGGGTGAGACATGACACAGTGTCACTCCTGAAAACACAGACAGAAGTGAGTAAGGGCTTCTCAACTTCCGGGCAAGGATTTGCAAGCAAGTGAAAGTTACTTGAGCTGGTACAGCGAGAACAGTAAACTTTCTGAGCTGTTCTGAAAGACAGAAGAAGTAAAGGCTCTCATGGAGACAAATGCCTCCCCAGGATTATTTCATTAGCAAGGACTCAAAACTTAGACTTTTGAGTTCTGTTCAGTTGGAAGCTGCTTGCTTGATACCTATCATTTCTAGACAGTATCATATTTGTCATATTTCAGAAATTCCAGGAGTCAAAATGCAATGCATGCATTATACAAAAATTAGAGAAAAAAAATTTTCATCCAAATTGAATTCAATGCTTTTTGTTTAACAACAGACTGAAGTTTCCTAGAAGATCACACCAGATAAAACGGAAAGACTTTTTCCTACAGCAGACAAGCAAAAAACAAAGGAGAGCAAGGAAGCAGAAGTAAGGTGAAACGTTTCAAATCATGAAGAAAACATGAACTGTAAGTTAGCTGCAAGTGTTAAAACTACAGGAGGCTGTCAAAGAGCACAAATAATTTATTTTCCCTCTTGGATACATATGACAAAGTAAAATTTCCAGACATACAAAAGCAAGTGCACTACTGTATATATGGAATGGAATTTGCCATAACGAGTACTGAGGTTTTACTTGATGCAATCAGCTCAAATTGGTGGTCTGCCACATCTCCTGATCTTTCTCAAGGTTTCTTTTGAACAATCAGGACATCACCTGCCATTTCTTATGAAATCCTATGAAGTGCACAGAAATCTAAGATAATGACAAAGAAGCCCTAAATCAGTCAAAAGTGTCTGGATGACCCATTATCTTCTTCAGAAGTTTCACGCAATGTCTGTATATCAACAAAAATTGCAGCTTACCTGCAGTCCAAGATGAAACCAAATTCTCATCTAATGGCTCAGTCACAACCCTGAAGTCAAATAAAGGCTTTCTCCCCAATCTCCACAGCCTTTCAAGGGACTTACAGGGTATGTGGTGAGTGGTTTCCCTGAGAGTGGTGTGTCCATGGCACACAGCTGGGGACACGCTCCTCCGCCACGCTCAGGCGCGCCGTGCGCAGTGACAAATCTTTGCTGTCCTGTCACTTGGGTGAGGGGCTGCCATACTGCTGCAGTAGGTTTGGCTGCTTTCTAAGAAATTAGGATGAAAAACTGATACAAGTCAAGATACCCTAAGTTTGCAAAATCTTGGTTTTCCGAACCAACCAAAGAAGAACCAAAACACAATCAAGAAGACAGATGCAGGAATTGAATTCTCCTCCCTACACAGTGCTTCATGCTGGGTGGATTTAGAAAGGTGCCAAGAAACAGTTGGTCAAATGCTCCGTGCCCCATGAGGTGCTGAGACAGTCTCAGCAACTCTTCACATGGCTGCTAGCATGAGCTGAGACTTCTAAGGCTTCTGATTTGCACAGTTGGGAGATTTTGAGCATCATCTGACACAGAGCCCGTATCAGAACCTTCTGATTTATTCCCGCTAGGGTTGACTCAGGTCAGTCTTTAAATATATCGACTTCAAATCCAGCTTAAATCACAGGCAAAAAATACCTCATGTTTTGTCTGCCAAAAGGACTGGTATCTGATTTTAAGGACTCACAAATTGAATTAAGAGTCGCTTGTTGTAAAATGACATTAGGAATCCAAAATACAAATCCTAGAAAAGATTCTTTTAAGAAAAATTGAAATGCAAACATTTATTAAAAAAGCAAAATATAACTTACAGCCTCCTTATTTTCCCCTCTCTTAATCTTCTTGGAAGCCAGCAGTTCTTAGCAATACTGTTTATTGCTGAGGTATTGCAGAAGTCACAAAAACCTGAGGCAAAACCTGCTTACATTACCCACACTCAAACATTGTAATAGCACAGGTACATCACCAAGGGGTTTGCCTTATTCTGTGGTTTATCCTGCAGATAAAAAACACTTTTTAAATGATGCTTTGGAATCCAACTGGTGATAATGAAAAAATTTGGTTCTGGTCTGCAGCCTCTGTGACAAAGTCAGTTAGAAAAACAGGACAAGGGTAGTAGGTCAGAACAGCATCAGTTCAAGTCCCCCCTGAGCACATGCAGCTGGCCTTAGAGTACACAAATCACACAGGAATCAAAGCAGTAAAGTACAGTCTGATGGCTGGTGTGACACTCTGAACACCCTTCTGCAGACACCAAGCCCCTTCTCATGGTAACAGAGCAATGCCAGCTGAAAGAACAAGGTAAATAATATCTCCCAAACGTGGGCTCTGCTGTCCCTGAGTTTGCTTGATCTCAGTCTTCCCATTAATAGCCAGGCTTCTTCCTCATTTTAATCCCTTTCCTCTGTTTCACTTGACAGAGACTGGAGAGAGTCACAGACACTCCCAGATCCAGCCCAATACCTCGCAGATCCTCAGATAAGAATAAGCTCCGAGGTTTGTTTAATTAACCCTTTCCTTGTGCCACCTGCCCCAAGGCTCATGCACTCTGTCACAGACACTCAGGGTAGATTTAAAAGGTTGCTTATCCCTCAACTCCCAGTGACCTTAAAGGAATCTGCAAATACTTATTGTTTCTGACAGGCCATGTATTCAGATTGAGAAACACAACCCTGCCAGACGACAAAAGAAGTTCTATTTTCATTTCAGTTAAAAAGAATGAAAAGCATTCAGCATTTCTTGGTGCCAGTTTTAGGCACTTTAATTCTGAATTTCAGCTGAAACACTCATTAAGGTGATCTATGCCACCTTATCTTTTCCACCCAGACAGGTCCTTTGGTATCTGTCTTTAGATCTTAACCCCTTTGCCAATTGTTTGTGCTCAAACTAATCTTGTTTTCAGTATCTCCTCTCCATCAGATGACTTACAGAGTCTAGTTTTGTCCTACCTGTATAAGAGATAATTTTTCAAATACAAGCACCACATTTATATAATCTGTGATGAATCTGTGATGACTACTGACACATGGAAAATAATGCTTCATCTGAAAAATGAATAATTTTTAACTCCATTAATCAACCTGAAATAGAAAAAGTAAACTCTGTTTTTGCAAAAGCCACCTTTCTATTTCAATGTCATGAACAAATGATTTTTTTTCCACTGTGAAGTAATTTTCTTTAAACAAGAGGCTACAGATATGCTTAACCAAAGTATTTGCCAGAATGAGAGTGGCATTCACAGTGTGAGTGCTTCAGTAGATGTGTGCACAATAGGATAAATTCAGCTCAAGTCTAATGAAAAAAATTAAACAAAACTATTCAGAATATGATTATTAAATTTATTTCAGGTCTGAGTATCACTGCAGAATTCATCCCACTGCACTGACATTATCTAAAATCTGTGTGAGGTTCTGCAGTCGCAGTATGGTATCCCAAAGTCATCTCAGAGGCACAAGAAAATAAAAAGTTAGGCAGCAACGTCCTTCTCTCTATCAGGATGTTAATGGAGTGTGAACTATATCAAATGAGAACAAGGAAGAACATTTGCTGCAAATTTTACTCAACAGCAGTTCAAGCTATCATACATCAGGAAATGAAAATAAGAGGTGAAGAGTACATATTTTATTATTTCAACAAGCTACTCTACTAATGGAATAAAAACCTTGCCACATAAAAAGACATTAGTCTGTGCTGACCATACACTTTCTCTCTGTGAAGGAATGACTGGTGATACAGAGTTGTGTCTACTTCAGTACCTACAAAACGAATTGTCAGTTGAAAACAACTAATACTCTTCTACTATATTTCACAGACTTGTTTTACAGCTTCTATTTTATGACTCAGAGGTTAAACCCAAGTTCCTGCTGTATATGAGAATTTTTTTTCTATGACCTTGAACACTACAGAAGTTATGAGACGTCTTTTGTCAAACTTTCATAACATCTGCAGCTACAATATATGTCTGTCCTATCTTTCAGGAATACAGATTGATGCAGTTGATCTGCTTATCATATCAGTTTTAAGGCAGCAAAGAAAATATTCTTCAGAAAGAAAAAATAAAGGTAATAATAAGGAACGGGTGTTCAGATCTATCAACTCACAATACAACATGTGTTATGTGCATAGGCTTTGGGCTAAGATTCATGTGATCTTAAGTTCATTGTTCAAAAGCCTGATGGAAATATCTCTGGATAACATGAAGTTGCTGAAATTTTTAAGTAAAGTAAAAGTCCTACAGCTGTATAAATATTATGAAAGTATATTTGTTACTAGTTTTTTTTTTTTCTTATACAGACTTTGAGACCACCAGAGGACTCTGAGTTCCTTCAGCTCTACTGTTGGACTCTCTCAGAGTCAGACCAACAGCATTTCACTCAGGGCTGCAAATTCAAGTGTACGTAACTCTTTACTAAGGGTTCTACTACTGAATAGTTTTTGCACCTCCATTCATGACAAATATAAATTAGGTTGTATGCAGACATGTCATGTAAAACTTAGATTAGGGACTACCACTATGGGGGAGCCCAACTCTTTGCATCAAAATTTTATGAGTGCTTTGATTAATAGGGATGGCTGAATATTATCCCTATTGCTCCCATATAGTGTCCATCCACTTTGTAATGGATGTCTTAATCAACTTCTCTTCTTTTCATCCCCTTTGCTTTCTCTTCTTTCTGTCTCTCTGTCCTTTCCCACAAGGACTAAATTATCCTGTATTTTTCAAAGCAACCTGAACCTGGTATTTTCTACTACCACTTACTTGTCCCTCTGATCCCCCTCCCCTTTGAACTGTGCATTCCCTCTTCCCTTGGCAAGCCCAGGTCTTCCTCTCCACCTGTAGTAGCTGCTGTTCAACACACTACTGAAGAAAATGCCCGGCCCCATGTACAGAGTCCATCCCCCTTTTACTTGTTAAAGAGAGGAATTACATGAGAACATGGAAGTTAGCTAAAAGAAAGTCTGAGTGATATAACACTAAAATATGTGCTTGTGCCAGGCCACTTCATGAAGATATCATATAAGAAAGGCATGATTAAAAGCACAGCAAGTGAATAAAAATAAAACCGACCCCCAAACCCAAAAGCAGTCTAATAGGTCTCCCTAATTCTACTTCTCCAAAAGACAGTCTGAGGAAGAGAGCAAAGAAGACTATCAGACATGGAAAACATTCTTCCAAAGACAAACCATGCCCTAAAAGGAAAACAGAACTCATGAGTGGGAAAGGAAAAGATTATATGAGTCTCAGCAGTCCAATACAGGGAGTAAGTAAAGCAAAATCTTTATACTGAATGGGCATTTAAAAAGTATTAAAGTATTATGAAATAGAAATGAGAAACAACAGAAAGCTTCGCTCTCTATATAATGTTGCCGAGTAGTAAAAGCCATTGCATCAAAAAAAAACAAAAACAAAAACCAAAGAAAAAAAAATTCCAAGCCATTTAGACTTAAAAAAACCCAAAAACATTAGCTAAAATATTTTGCAGTCTGTGCAACAAGCAGCAAGCAAGATTAAGATACAAAGAACAGGAACTAAAACCTGATGCACTGAACAAAGGAGCAAACACTGAAAGCAAGCATTTAATAACCTCTCCTAATCAGGCTTTAAGAGCTCTAGCATTTTGTGAAATGTTTGAAATATACACTGACCTACTTAGGATGGTCACAACCAATCTAAAAAAAAAAAGAAAAAAACCCTGAAGTCTAGGAGCTGCCCACTCAGTAAAGCCAGCAATTCCTCCTCCATTTAGCGCCGTGATAACTTTGAAAAGTACCGCTTTTCCCCACAAACACTATCTCACTGCAACACTACTAATAATCATTTGAGTTCTGAATTAATCTTAAATATCCTGTTTCTGGCAGAAATGTAATCGCCTTCAGGCCAGAGTGCTGTGCTGCTGAAAGCTTACATCAGCACCGGGCAGCTCAGGGCGCAGTCAGCCTCTCCTGCCACCTCCCCTGGGAACATAAGCAAAAGGGGGCAGCTGCTGGGCTGGGGAGGTGCCAGCAGGCAAACTGGGCACCTCCAAAATCTGCAGGCAGTCCACATGCCTCCAAATGTCAGCCCATCCTGGCCTAAGTTACCAGACAGGCAAGAAGCCAACTCACAGGTTCAAGGCGTGGGCTCCGTGCTGTCGCAGATCTGCCTCTCATGCTGTCCTCGTGCGCTGCTCCCCGCTGACACCGCCCTGTCCCCACAAGCCATGAGCCCACCACTCAGACCTGATGCTCTGGCCTGCTGCAGACCAGTGTAACACAGGGACTGTGGCACATGCAGACAACTCACAAAAGCAGCAAAGTCAATTTTGAGCTCCAGTGATTTCTATATTTTGCCTTTAGGTCAAGCCTGTGTCTCTAAAAATACGTTTCTAACCTCTATCAGGTGAATGTTTCTATCAGCAGCACTGAAAAGAACACCAAATGTGTGTTACCTCAAATCCTGATGGAAATGAACCCAAAGCCTTTCCAGCAATGTCAGAGGAATTTTAGAGGGCAACTGAAGGAATAAATATCCTAAAGTTCTGCAGGACAGAAACCCATTGGGGATTCTGAAATTAAATAGGTAACACAGGGAAATACCAATGATCCACCATCTTCTGCAGTCAGAAATGAAGACACTTTCAAGCACCTCTAAAATTAATATAGTGAAAGAAGTAGTTATCAGAGTAAATATTTGGTCTTTCAAAACAATTCAATAATATCTTGGAGTCAATGAAAATTACTACAGCTCTGACAAGAAAGTAAACACTTCTGCCATCTTTCTAAGCAAAAGGTAGCAAAACTATGGATTTGAAAGGTCAAAATTGCCTACTGTGTATTTTAACAGGAAGACACAACTACAGGGATTCAGTTCTGTGGCTTAAGCAGGAGGGGACAGGAGCTGGCCCTGCTGGGCTGGGTGCCTACAGATGCAAGGGCTGCTGCTCTGCAGAGAAGGCAAAATCAAAACAGAAGATCAAATGTGTTTGGTGTTGTGATGAGAGTCCGACATTTCAATTATCCACGCGGAAAAAAAAATCTCCAAACATGGCCTGGCTAATTTAAGGACCATTTCTCATTTGACTCACAACACAGTAAACCACAATTTATCCTCTCCAACTCGATCCTAAGCATCTTTTAAATGATGGACTTCCTTTACTGCAGCACCATTAAAATCTGAAGCACAGTTGCATTCACTTGACTGTATAATGCCTGTCTGGGCATCATCATATGCAACAGCACACAGCTGGCTTCATAGCAACACCATGCTTAATACTCTCTCATTTAATTTTGCTTTATACTGAGAAAATTCAGGCACCAGACTGAAGACACCAACATCCTAAATAGGCATTGAATCTTTTTTGATCATGAGCTGTGGAAGGTGGGACTGTCACTTACCAGACGTCTGCACAGGCAGTGCCTGGCTCCCAGGTTTATCACACACCAGGGTCCCAGACTTGGGCAGTAGGGTTTGGTTTATGCTCAGTGCTAAGAAAACAAAAGTCAGGAACAAGCAGTGGAAGAAGGGAAATTCCCAAGCCAGCTGTTCCTCAATTCCCAAAGAGCTCTTGTGGCCTTGCACTGAAGCAGCAGGAGGCTCTACTGGCCCTGGCAAGCTCCTAGAAGGGACCCCTGAATAAAACAGTCAAGGACACTTCTATGGTAACATCATTGAAATCCCTGGGCTGTGGTATAGGTTGTTTCTATATATGGGCACAGAATGCAATAAAGAAGAACATTAATTAATTATTTGACGTGTGAGTGATTGTGCTGCTGGGCACTGCAGGCTTTAAACCTTTCCTACAACAATCCTCTAACTTCTAGGGCAAGTTTTACACAGGCATTTCCTCTCTTGAACCTAAAACCAACTTCAGGACCTGCTATGGGGTTAGTATTGATGTGTGTTTTCACATAGTGGTGAAGTTCCAGTCGAGGTTAGGGTGGGCTTTATATTGGACATGCTCTGAATGCTGAAGGTTGACTATTTGTTCCAGTGATGTTATCCTTTGTATTTGACTGTAAATTATGGGAAAAGGAACAGGAGAATAGAATTGTCAAGTTTTACAGAAGATCAGTAGCTGTATGAAAGCAGATCCTTAGCCCCTGCTCAAAGCTTGATCCATTAAAACACCTACTTTTAAAATATGTGATTGTTATGAGTACCCTATAACTGCAAATGTTTTTGCACACATTTACTGAGTTTTCATTTAATATGTCTTCCAATGGTTGAATAGGCAAGATGTCATGTTGCACATAAAAATAATAAAATCACTTATGTGTAATGTTTTCAGCCACTAAAAAGTATTCTTTTTGGTTCTACCTAATGTTCCTGCAATTTTCTTCCCTTCTCAAATTCCTGAGAGCAAGATCAGTAAAAATTTGTGTAATAACAACCCGGTCTTTTGAGACACAGAGCTTCACAGTATGAGATAAAACCTACCAGTGTAAGCTTAAGTTCATCATGGAAATGAAAGCACTAGGAGAGTGAAAAACGCTACATCTTTTTCACCCATAGCCAAATATTCAGCTTTTCTAACTAAAAGCAAACATTAATCCAGTAGTCCTAAGCAAAGTATCAATATCATAAGGTAGGTCCCTTTTGACTGAGGTCTGTGTTTTGATAGCAACTCTCCAGCTCCTTATGCAGGAGCTATCCTTTCAATTAGACTATCTGCATTTTAACAAATGGTTTGGAGTCTCTAAATGAAGATTATAACAATGGATATATGGAAATACTTTTATATAATTTATTTAATTCAACCTGGGTTGTTTTTTTTCTTCAGTTAGAGGGACAGCATAACTTATTGAGGTAGCTATGGCCTCCCTCCCATTGCATAAGTGAAATTTTTGAATTTACTACAGATGACAGGGCAGAATCCCTGGAAAAAGACAGTGACTGGGAGTAAACAGCTGCTGCCAGAAGAAAGAATCCTGGCTGCAGAGCACCTGCTGCCTGTGGAGGGCTGTGCTGGCAGCCCATGCCCAGCGTGGCAGCCCAGCCCAGGCACCAGAGGCTGGGGCAGCCCCAAGCCCATCCCTGGCTCTGCTGCCAAGCTGCTGTGCCAGCCCAGGCTCTTGGACTTACAGGGCTTCTCCACTGGAAAAGGAGTGAGCAGGCATTTCTCAAATACCTGTCAAAGCAAGCAGAGGTTTGGCTTGTTTTATAATTAGCAGCTCTTTGAAGCCTTTCTGAGATCTGGAATGTGGAAAATGAGACCAGTGGCCTGAACCATGCAACTTAAATTGCCAAAGCCATATAAACACACATATATATCTCTTGTGCTATTTATCTCATTTGCTGCCATGCACACATTTATAAAATGCACTTTGTACACATACACACTCAGATCTCGTCAAAGGCAACTCAGTCTTCAACTAACTTATCTACAGCCACATCTCAAACAGACTTAACTGAGTAAAATCATGCTTAAAAAATGTAAAGTGCATGTTTTGCACATTAGGAGGGGTATTTTAACACAACTGTCTTGTCTTGGTCATTCTTCTTTACATTCAGTTAGCAAATATTTTTGTTTTACAGGAATATTCTGTAATGCAAATTTAAATATTTTTCTCATCGACTTAGATAAATATGGAAAAATACAAAGCACTGAAGAAGGCCAAATTATAAACAATAGCTGCTGAGATTTTACATCACACAGGAAATGTAAATAAGGAAAGATGGCATAATTGTTAGATCACAGCTGCCAACAATTCACAAATATTAACAGTTCAAAATAGAATAACATTTGGTAGAAACTAATTTTTTTGATCTATAGTGACCCCTTTTAAGATATTGCAAAGAGTTTCAAATCCTGTTCTCCAAGAAAAACTTCATAACTCTCAGCAGAATCTTTACTGCCTTCTAGTATTTCTGTCAGAATATTTATTAATCATGATAATATTAATAATACACAGAAGCTTACTATTTTTAACTCTCAATATCCCTATCCATGTAGTTTGGCTTTGTCCAATCATTATGTTTCTCCAGTTGTAGTGATTTTTTCTCATCCCAACATCATAAAGTGCCTGCTTTCCTTGAATGTTAAATCAAATGCTTATCTATGTTTATTATAAATGACATCCCAGACATTTGTTTCCCTGCTTGCTGGCCTTTATTCAAGTGGACATTTTACAGACAAGCAAACATGACATGCCAATTCAGCAAGTGGTCCAGTAATTTTCATTTGTTTTAAATTTTTTTATATTTTAAATCATACTCCTTTTTTCTTTTTTTTTTTTTGTACTATGTTCCTATTTTTGAAATATGTTGAATTAGGCACAACAATTGCAAGTGGCCCATAAAATTACCGAGATAAGAGTGAATAGCTTTGCAGCTAGAGTTACTTCTTTCATTAGGAGACCAAATGAAGAAATTAATTCACATTAAGCTTTCAAGAAAGAAGAGAGATGGGTATTTCAACATCCACCTTCTGTCTCAGCAAAAGTGAACCAGGCAGAAACAAACCTGATAGTAGAAAAAAAACCACAGGTAAAAAGGGATAAGAACATAAATGCAGAACAGCTACGTATGCTCATTGTCCTGTCCCAGGGTAACAAACTAGAGAGATACAAATTTCTCTTACTATTGTAGTGGTGTTAAGATATTTTATTTCTTTGAAGAAAAACTCTTGATTTTAAGTCCCAGACAGGAAAGAACCATTAAACCAAGCACTTTCAAAGGCTGCTGCTGATAGCAGCTCTGTCTTAAGAAGAATTTGGCACCTTTAGTTCTCCACACTACTTCACCTTTTTTTTGACTTATCGAGGTCATCTTAACACCACTCAGTTTTGTACATACTTGATCCTGCCATCAAGGCAACCTATCACAAAGTGAAATCTGTGCAGATCCTTCCACAGGGTTGCTGCTCTCTTGCACTGCAAGACATCATACCTAATAGTCCAGGAAATCTCCCTTCCATCCTCTGGTGCTTGTCCATCAGCATCCAAGTATTTGAAATGCAATAATTAATGGTATTCTAATGTAAAGGTCACATTATTAATTTGTTGTTCTTTTTGGTTATGGGAAAACCAATATAGGAATCTCAGAATCCCTGTCAGTCTATTTTTATAACATACACAGTAAGTATATCACAGTCTCACTGATTGCAGGATCATTTATTCTGAAAATATGAATAAGTACAGTATCTGGATACAAGGGATAAAAGTATTGACTGTGTTTTTTTTCACAAATATTAAAATTGAAAGAAAAAAGAATAACATTCTTTAAATATTACATGACCACTAAAATTTGTATAGCAATATACAGTTGTGTAATGTTTGTGATTTTGTATGGATATTCTCCTGGCTAGCTTAATGCTGACTAACATTATATAACAGCTCTTTGATTTAACATTCATAAAACAAAACCAAGACAAATTAAAACTCAAAATTAAAAAAGGTTTTACTAGTATTTCTAGTATTAGTTCATAGGCTTTCAAGATGGGAATTGACCCTTTTTTACCTATCTTACATAGGGTCAGTTACAGAACTGATATTTAAATTCAGTATTAGGAAGGAGACAGAGAAGGAACCTGTCAAAAATATCAATGACACCTTATTTCATATTCTATAAATGGAAACACCAAGAACTAATTTAATTCACTAACATATACACAACAACAATACTGACATGAACAAGAAGATTGTTTCCCTAGAAAGTAACCTAGAAAGTAATATTCAAACCAAAATCTCAAATAATTTGGTTGCTTATAGTAAACCCCTCATTGGTTACTTTGAGGCAGCATTGCCACAAATTGGCTCATTTCTGGGTTCGGCCACAGGAATTCAACAGAATGAACAACTAGATCCTGCCCCTAAAAATGAAGCTTTGTGTTTCTTAGGACTCTGCACCACCACACTTTGGTACATTAATGCAGATGGGAAGCATTGCTTCACTCTGTGTTGAATTACTGGCACATTTCTCAGAGAAATGCACCCTTGGTGGGGAATGGGACATGGTATGCCTCTAAGTGCCCTACAACTCACCGTTCAAGTGGGGAGAAGTTCTTTAAACCAATAAACAAATATATATTCCTGCACAGCAATCATACACTCCTAAAAAAACACATTGTGTTCAAACAAAAAAAAAAAATTAAATTTGCAGTAACAGCATTTTTTGCTCTCTGTATTGCTCATTTTGGGAATTTCTCCATGGTAACTTGCTCTTCTTCTCTCGGTCAATATGATACATCCTGTTTCAATTCAGCAGATGTTTCCTCTTATTCTTTTCTCTAAGATTCATTATTTATTCTACATTAATGTGTACTGCATTGCATCTGCCATCTGCTAATCTAGGCACATAAAATATCAAAATCCTTTTATACTTGTCTGCAAGGTCCCTCAAAACTTAGTGCTTCTCCTGACAGAGCTCATCCAGCTTTTAGATATAAATCCAGGAAGTGCTGCCCAGGCTGGAGGCTCCATGCCTGCAAGCAATCAAATGTGCTCACACTAGCCCCAAGGACAACTCATCATTTCCAAGGGCTCCAAACCTTCCCACTAAGGACAGCATCACTCTCGTGCTAACCTTCATTATTTCTCAGACAAAATGAAACGGAGCAGCACAGCTGTGAGAAACACTCAGATGTGTCAGAACCACCAATACAATAGGAATATGAATAGCATTAATGTCTGGATGGATAGTGTACATGGACATTTCTAGCTTATTTTAAAAGCCTCTCACGTCGTGTCTTGTCTGGATTATATAGGCTGGAGTGAGAACCTGACGTGAGATAAAGGAATGGACTTGTACACTAATAATTATTTAAGATTAAATTTAAGCAGTCCTGGCAACAGAGAATAGCATAGCAAGAGTCTTCCACTGATTTCTAAGAACCTTAATCACTTAGTTCCTAAAGCACTTAATTTAGACTAGGGTTAAAACTCTCTCTGGAAAAGAAAAGCATTTTACCAAAATCTCACTTCCAGTGTGAGCTCTTTAATCACTGTGTTCATGAAGTGACATTAAAGATAAACCACCCTCCTCTGCATTCCCCTATTAGATAGCAAAACCTAGACATAAATGGCAGATGATCATCAGCTATCCTAATTTCTGGCTTCCTCCCTGCAGGCTTCCCTGCATTTCAACAGCTGCATCTGCCATTTGCACCCAGAACATCTGGATACCAATTTGAGGTGGCTCCTGTTGTGATTATTCATATTTCTGGAGTTTCAGGGGAGGGAAGTGGGGTGGGTGGCCAATACTGATGACACCTCCATGTTGTGTTTGTTCCAAATGTTAGCTAGGAGGACAACTGCACAGACAGAGGCTTCCAGGAACCTTGCACTCACTTTTCATCTCCTCAAGTTTATTAATGAGCTTCCCCTGCAGCTTGTCATCTCATAAGGTCTAACTCTGACTGCAGGAATTCCTTCAAGGCTGAGCAGTATTTTCTTCTGCTTTGAAAAAAGACAACCCCACAGCTACCAGCTACTTCTTGCCAGACCTTCAGAGCACCTCTGGTCATTGTGTGGCACTAAACAGCAGCGTGCCCCAGAGCTCTGTGAAATCAAACATAACAAGACAGAGGTTATCACCTCCTGCTACTATAATTAGAGACACTTAATGCTTCTCCCAAGAGCACCAAGTGAGAGTAGTCAGTGAGTTCATTGGATGAAGAGTAATGTGCTACTCATGGAAAAGCAGTAGCTTTCCTACCATCCCAGTGTCACAGGACCACAAATTGGAGGGAAACTACAGTCTTTGAGTAGACCAGGGAGCTCTCATCACTCACAGTTCCTCAGGTACAAACTCCACTTCTGGCTGGAGCCACAAGTATGTAATACTTAGTAACAGGGAGAAAAACTCCACAGCAGTGTTCCTCTGCAGCAATCACAGGCAGTAGGTCAACAATCCTCGCTGACTCTGGCAAAATGCTGTGTTTGGACTTAGTGCAAAAAAATCCAACTGTGCATTGTGTCAAAGGATAAGGAATCAGAGCAAGTTCTAAATCTTACCCTTCTGCTTTTCATGAGACTCTGTTATGCACATGGTCAAGCAGAACACAGATTCAGCAGAACACAACACAAAGACCAGGAAAAAAAGAAATGGCACTAAATAAATCTTAGTATAAGAGGGGAGGTTTTGATATTAAGGCCAGAACTGTCTTAACTGGGGAAATATATCTTTTCATGTGAAACAATATTTATCTCCTAAGCAATCAGGCATAAAAACCTGAATAAAGACATGTAACACATAGGTATGACAGTCTGCAGAACTTTCTTTCATCAACCACAGCACTTTGTCTCTTTCCAAACAGAACCCAGGGAAAAGTCATCCATCTATCAGCATTCCAGAGTAATCTATTAAACAATGAGATGAAGACAAGCACCCATATTTCTTTTCTTTATATTCACTGAATGTTCCACCTCAGTTGAAGATGCCTTGGATGAAATACAAATTTGAAGTTTGTCATATTAAACTACATCTTAGCCACAGGCCCTAAAGAATGACTGATTAAATTAGGACTTAATTCTTAATTCTATAGACCTGTGCACATGTTCAGAAAATGAGCATAGTGTAGAAAAATTTGCTTCTCACTACATAATATAGTTATTTTCTAAAAATTGAGTCTCTAGAGAAATTAAACATTACCTCCTTTTTTGCTCCACTAGATGAAAATTAAACCTTCCATTTTACCCAGGTATCTGAATTAGTGGATCTACAATTTTGCACCATGCAGGTAAAAGTAATCATCAAAACTAAATAAAGATAACATGTTTGTCCCAAAAAAAGAAGCCATCCAGTTATCCCTTGCTGCTATCCACTTGCCCCTGTGCTGTCATCCTTGCCTGTATGACTGGTTGGGGATGTGGTCATTGACCAGAATCAAAGTGACCTCGCAGGGGGTAAAAAAGGGGCCTGTGCAGGACTGCCTCTCATCATCCAAGAGTGTTTACTTAGAGCTCTCTGGTTCAAAACAACTATTCTTTAATCAAAGATACATAACCAGTTTAACATACCTACCCACCCAAAGTTTCACCTCAGCAGACATCTTCCTGGCAGGTAACCCTCATTCCTCTTCTTGCCAAAACAATCCTCACACCCCCACCACCCACCTCTGCCCTGAACACTTACATTTACAGACACTCATGATTTATGTTAGAGGTAGAACACCTGAGTAGAAAATGAAACTTTTATAGACTACTTCTGAAAAACTTCAGATAGAAGCAAAAATACCTCCACCTCTCAGCATAGCAAACAACCAACACCTGTTCCAAGAATTAGAACCAAACCGGTTTTGTTTTTTAATACATAGTTCAAATAGAGTTTCTACAGCTCAAGAATGATGGATGTCTTGGCAATACAAAGAATTTTGAGGGAAGCTTCATAGAAGCTGGAAGTGTTTGTTGACATGGAAAGTACAGAGAAAATTACTCACATATCACGTAAAATCTGCACAAGCTTCCCAGAGGCTCTTTACTCCGTCATCCAAAACGCAGAAGCACAAATAAAGTTTTCTAGAGGCCCTAATAGGACTTGAAATATCTGATTTAAATGGCCAATTGATTCCCAAATAAATAACAAATGGACAGAAACATTTCAGAGGGAGAAATGGTGGCTTTGGGGCACAAAATAAATGAAGGCACAGCAGCTGGTAGGTGCACAAAAGAGACAGAGGGAGATAGAAGTATAAGATATGGTAGAGAATTCTACACAGAGTCAGTAGGAGAGTGACTTTTACAGACACTTCATAGGCCAGAACAGATTCTCCTCCAGTTTGGAAGCTCTTGAATATATGACTCAGTTAAAGCCTGGCTTCTACTCCATGAAAGCTTCAGTGACAGAAGTCAAACACTGCCATGCCACAAGGCTGGTGAGCTGTGAGGGAAGCCCAGGGCTCAGCCTGCACTGCTCTTCCCAGCCTGGAAAGCAAAGCCAGAGGCAGACACAAGTTCTACTTCAACCTCTGTCATCACAAAAAGGGAGGCAATTGCAAAACTATACAAGTCTAGAACCCTAAAATGAGGAAGTACCCCACAGTTAGAGTGGATGTGCCAAGGGAGCTGATCATCAGATGAACCTGGAGCGGAGCCCCTCCAATGGAATGGGCAGAACAGCACCACCAGTAGCTGTGGAACAGCAATGGTTCAGCACTGTCCAGAGACAACCGCTGTTAATCAGAAAAAATTTTCTTCCTCCTGAAAGAAGCAATTGCTTTCTTTTGCTTTAGAACAGGCAGGATAGGATATTAGACAAGTTAAAGCTAAGCTAATGTAGTTGCAGAACGTTTATGGTTTTATTGTATGCCAAAAAACATAACAGAAGGTTGCTAAAGCAGCATTATCTCTGCTGAGCTCTTGGGTAATTTGACACCTCTGCTTTGCCTCTTGCACATTGCCTGCTGCAGGGTAGGTCAGGCTGGTGTTTGTGCTACTGAGTGCAACACAGGACCACAAAACAGGCACACAGGGAACCTGAACCAGTTTTGCTATGGGACACTTAACTTCAATATTCCTTGAATTGCTATGATTTTTAACAATATAAACTTAAAGTTGCATTAGTACAATTTCCTGCTTTGAAATATGTAGTCATTTTACACAACTTAACGTCTTCTTGTAAACATCATAATTTTTATCATTCCTTGGGCTACCCATCCCTCCCTTCAAGCATCAACATCTAACAATGTGCCCTGTATTTGACAGGCTGCTTTGTTACTTACTCAGATTTATCATTTCATGAGCATTTAGCCCCAAGGCACCATCTCAGCCACATATCCATTTATTTATAGTCTACAAGAACTTGTAAGGCCTTGCCTGGCATGCAAGGGAACACAGCAATTGTTTCATGTACATTCAGTGCTTGAAAGAAGAACTCACTCAATTCTTTCATTTCTTTAGTCTGATCCACAACTTGCACCAAACATTTCAGATGGGCTGGGACTAGATTTGTTATAATTAATGTCATAAATTTTAAAGGATTGTATCATACTTATGATCATAGATTGTAACCTATGATTACAGTTGCACATAATAAAAAAGTGAATTTCTAATAGATGTTTCCTTCAATGCTAGACATTGTGAAAAATAACACCTGGGCATCACAAACTTGCATTTACAAATGTACTTAGGGGTTTTTCAGGAGCTTCACTGAAATGTAAATAAATAAAGGTCTTTTTTTCTTCATCATCTTATTCTGATTTGGAAACTTACATCTCTCATCTTGAGTAGAACAGATCCACTACTATACACATGAATGCAGACCAGGGCCATAACACATGTGGGGATTTTTTACGTTTGTACATAATTTTCAGGGTAAAAAATAAAGAATGAAAGAGCAGGAAACAACCAAGCCATGACACACCTGCAATTGGCAGAGTACTGGGTAAAAATAATTTAGAATTATATCACCAAAGCTCTCAGTGGAAGATATCAACACATTAACATCCTTCTAGTCTAAAAACCTGCCTTTTACATTGTCATGATTCATCAGAAAAAACCATTAATAGTAGCTTTTGTCCAGCTAGATTAAGTATAGAATTAAGCACAGAAGTTACTTAAGTATATCTGTTACTTAATACATCTGTATTAACTACAGAACTTACTCTGGAGTAGGTTCAAGTTTACAGTACAGTGTGTGTGTGTGTGTGTGTGTGTATAAATGTATATGTCCATTTATGTGGTGCCTTTTTCAAAACACACTTCACAGAGTAATAACATCTATTCATTGTTATAAATCACTGGATCTGAATGCAATAACATGCAAACAGGACAAGAGAAGGGTATTTTTATAAGGAAAAATATGTCCTTTTGGAAACACTGCCCTTTGGGGTGTAACATTTTTCATAAACAGCAAAGAGACTCTTTGGAAGAGCTCACTAGAATGAGATTTAATGGGGTGGAGTTTCCTATCATGGATAACACAAAAAAGCACAATGTGGTAAAGAAGAAACACTTTGTAAGAAACACTGAATAGTTTAGCCAGCTGTATTATGATACTAACACAACCTAGCAGTCCTTTTTCATGCACACTTCATTCACACCTTGCTTCACATTATTGCAGCCTTCATCTTCCTAGCCCTCCTCACTCCCTCACTATGGAAACACCTCATCAAGGGATATGCAGCAGCACATCTTCTCCCATTTCCTGGGTCACACTACTGCCATCTGCAAATACTTCGACTTGCCTCATTAAGCTCATTAAGATAAAGCTGTTACTTCCCAGAGATGGAGGCACAAGGGGGAAATGGGAGATGAGCACGCCAGCCCCATCTCCCTGCCCTGGTGGCTGGCTGTCCCTGGGCTGTCACCTCAGCAGCTAACTTTGGGGGAAATGCTCCTGTCCTGAGCCAAGGCCAGACACAGCTGGGCCATGGGAGATGGCTGGCTGCAGCTCTGGGAGGGGAGGGAAGATGCTCTAGGTATGCTGACCAATAGCTAATATTTTTGCAGCAGAGGCTCTGGAGGGCACCTCAAAGTGGATCAGAAGCAGTAACTGGATCTACACTGGCTAGATGGCTTTCCTCCAATTTTCATAACTTGTTTAGCCTGTTTTGTGCACATGCAATCATTACTGATTTATTATATATAGACTGTCAAATATGGGGCCTTTGAGGAGGAAAAAAAAAGGAGTTTGTACTGCTGACTGACCTACATTCCTACGAATAAAGTTTCTCTTCCTTTCAAGTTGGTTGTACTTGGAAGAAATATCCACAAAGTATACTGTGTTTGGGGAAATAAATTCAACTGATTCTCTATTCCCATACAGCTGGTATTTTTCTGAGTTTGTTTTTACATAGGCATTTTATTATTTTCAATGTAGTTCTGAACTGGAGGACATTATTTGCTGAGGAATTCCCTTCATAATTTGAATTTAAATAATCTAATAGATCTGAAGAATAAATAATGGTGGATATAATTTAGGGTACCCAAAGAAAAAAGTCTGCATCAGGACCAGCAAAGCAGGATGATCCCATGCTATTGCTGTCCTGCTGGGACAGGAACCATATCTCCACCCACAACTATGAAGCTCTGATACTGCTGGTGCCTCTTTTGTAGCCTGTCAACAAAGCTGGGAGCTCCTGGCCTGTGAAGTTAAAAATATCCCTGTCCTAAAACAAATAACTTAATTCTTTGACTTTCTGAAATGCAGATGTAGGAAGTTTACTCTTAATGAGCAACCTCTAGTACCACAAGAGTCTGTCCAAAGATTGACTCACTAAATGCTATCTTTGAAAGCAGAAGGATAGAAATTCAGAATACTAACTTAATAGTCTTGTTCATTAAACTCTGGTATACAGTTTGTGGAGTGGACTTTTTTATTCTCTGGTTTACTATCTTTTTATATTTTGAAATACTAAAATATTTGTTAAACACAAGTCATTTGTACCCTCTTCTACCAGTAATTTATCCTACTTACATCATCCTTGAAAGGTTCTTCTGACATGCCTCTGATCCCTAGTCCAACAATATCTAAAGGAGGATAGGACAACACCTAAGAAATCATGACTTTAACATCATTGCAGACTCCAGATACTTACTCATAAGATTGCATAGGGCAAACTTGGTTTTCTCTAACACCCAATTGTGTTTACACCATAAATTTTACCTGGAAGGTCAGTGTGAGAAAATCCATCTAGTAATTTGGTTTTTACTGCACATATTAAGTGAGTTTCAAAGACGCAATTATGCTACTGGATATTTATGATTTTTATTTTCCTTAACTAAGGTATTAAAACCAGAGGTAAGTTAACTCCTTCACAGTCACTTTCTACAGTAATTTAGTTATCATTGTGCTTCAAATTGCCTATTTTTTGTGAGCCTAACGTTATTACTCCTTTATTATTATTATTTGAAACCACTCCCCTATTCTTCCTCTGCCACTTTTAATCCTTTTCCCCTGTCTATCATAATTTTTGTATGCTAATTTCTCACTTCAGCTGAAATTAAATTGTTTCCTAAAAATACATTTCTCTCCTAAGCCTTTTAGACCTAGGCTGCTATGAAAAATAAAAAAGATAACAAATGAACTGAACAAAACTTGATCACCTATCTCTGTTGTGGCCTCTCTTTGTTGGGAGATGAACAAAAATCTTGCAAACCACACCTCTACGAACAAAATCTAATTCTTCTTACTTATCTTTTTGTCAGAGTGATATTCTGACATATTATCTAGCTAAAAAACTATATGAGAAACAGATTCTAGTTCTGCTCATACTTCCAAATAAAACTTACATGATAGTTTTTTCAACTTAATATTATTCAGAAAAAGTAAGCACATTCAACTGGTAAAACATAAATCTTAACAGGAAAATAATTTTTGCAATTCTTGGTTAAAGATGATGAAATTTTATTGCTGAGTCTTTAGGAAATCAGTAAAATCATCATATTGTTCACAGACCCCAAGGGAAAAATACATGCCCTGAGTGTGATTCACACATCAGGGTCAACTATTTCAACTAATATATTACCAGTTCTGATGGGCACAATATCTAAGTATCACTTCAAAATTTGATGCCTCAAACTGTTTCCTTTGGTGATATGTAGGTATATATGATGTAGGTATATTTACCTACATTGCAAAAGTTTCATGATTGAAACAGAAACATTATGGCAAGTAATCTTACCCCCAACTAACAAATTATTTCAGTGAATCACAAAATAAATAACAGATTCCACTATACTCACTGCTAGCTGTTGGACAAGCATGAAGGCACACACATTTCATTTGTTTCTCTCTTTGATCTTACTTTTAGTATCTGTGAGCATCAATGCAGGAAAAAAAGAAGCATCCACAGAGCAGGATGCTCGATCTGCACTGCTGCTTTTCTTCTTGACTTCTCCCAATTTAACAGAAATGTGCCAGCACCGCTCACCCCTTTACTTGTCATGGCCTGGGCAAGGAAGGCTGAGCAAGGCTGCCCTTCCACAGCAACAAAATAGTTAATAATGGGAAAAGGCAAATCATTTTCCTGCACACTCTCACTGTACACTGGTGAGAAGGGAAGACACAAGCCAAAAACAGGCCAGGTGTAATTCAATTTACTCCATTGAAAATCCTTTTTTCCCATCTGCCATTTTCCCCTTTCCCTTCCTTCCCACATATACTTATGATAATCCTCCCAAGACCAAGATAAAAGACATAACCAATCACTTCCTTGATCAACATCAGATAAACTAGGAATATCAGCTCAGAAATGTAGCCAAGATGTGCCTCACTTGACTATCTCCTATGTAAAAAAGTTAGGAAACGAGGAAAGATCCCACGGGCCCTGAAGACAAGAGATCACAGAGGGAAAAACAATGGGAAGGGGACAGCATCCTGAAAGGGGAGAGTTGCTGGCACCATCACATGGGATTTAGTAAATTAAGCCAGTGAGTTAAGAAAGGAAATGTTTAATGAAAGTCTGGAGTTTAAGGAAAGACTGGAGCTGGCACTCAATGCTGTGGTCTGTCTGACATGGTGCTGTTTGGTTGTAGGTTGGACCCAGTGATCTCAGAGCATTTTTCCAAACCTATTTGATTCTGTGATCCTATTAAAAAAAACTCTTGATAGAACCAGTTGAAGCACTATTATTTCAGCTTTCAATAAGGTGTGAGTGATGATCAATAATTTGCTGATGAGACAGGGAAAGCCACAAAGTGATCACACGCCAAGAGCTCTCCTGAGAGGTCAGACACAGCAGAAAGAAAGTGCCAAAAAAATTAAAGGTGAAATTTATGAAGGTGAAATTTAAAACCTATTCAAGCTGTACAACAGACTAATTCATTCATTATTCAGAACTACCTAATCTCCTAGGTACTAAAACCCAATAGGTGACTCCTTGCTTAATGTTTCCAGGAGAAGTTCCCTGTGCATTAATTTAATTACATATATGCTTATAATAGACAGGCATCTGCTGATCAGCTGTGCTCCAAGACATGTAGGCTCCAGAAAACAGATCTGTTAAAAACATTGAAAACCAGGATGTGGCCAACACTGCAGTAGTGGCAGAAATGGTGGAAGCACATGTATGCCTTTTACACTTTCAGCTACCGGATAAGCATTTTTTTAAAAGCAAGAACTGTCTTGGAAACAGGGCCTGGGCAAATAAACACTTCAATCCCTACCTTCAAGCCTGGATCCACCTTTATTTGTTCCATGACTGTTGAATTCTTGGCTGTAGGGTGACTCCAACTCAAAGAGTGGGCATTGCTTACACCTTCTCTCCCCCTCAGCTGAGATGTCACACAAGAGGAGCAGGCTGACGTTCACGGCTGGGTCTCTCCTCCGAGGTATTTGTGCTCCTTACACAACTGACATACCAAGGCAAACAGGCAGGATTTTCCATTCCATGCCTCCAGAGATGCAGCTCTCCAAAAGCTGCCAGGCAATGCAAGTGGTTATGCTGGATGGGAGAGGATCACCCTCCTGGGAAAGCCATCCAAAATTTCGGTGGGGCAGTGCCTAGATGAGCCACCTAAAGAAAAGGCTAGAAGCCATCCCAAAGGGTGCCCATGCAGTCCAGGAGAGCCAACAACAACAGCTGTGCATCACCCAGATCTTAAGCTTCAGTTATTTTAACATCTGAAATGGATGTTAGTGTTACTTATTCCTGCACACTCAAAATTAATGTGTGCTATATCATAATGGTCTTGAGGGGGAATCAACTTTTTTGATATTTATTATTAAACATCGAATAAGGCTGAGAGTCTCTGAACTACTTTAGCCACAGAAACTGACTGCTTGCATTCTTATCTTGGTCTCTAAGAATAGTAATTAGGAATCCCATACACATAAAACATTGGGTTGTTTGGGCTTTTTTTAATGCAGATTTTGGACTGAGTTTTCAGAGCAAAAGCATACAATTAGTTAATTAAACAAAGATTTTTCAATTTCTCCTGAGACTGAGATACATAATTACCAAATGCAGTGAAAAGAGGTAAGTAAAATTGTTTAAATTTCCATATCCCTATCACCCCACCAAAAAAAATCTCTTAGTTTTATAGTAGACATAACCTGTAACAGGACTAATGAGGCAAGGCATTCATACCAAAGTAACAGTCTTTGTCTTCATACTTGCATTTCAGTTTTTGTGTTGAATATGAGTCAAAGTCAATAGATACATATAGAATAGATACTGTCCTTAAAAAAAAAACAAAAAAACCACTACCTAAATGAGGAAGAAAGACATGAAAACACTTTCCAAAATTCTCATTTTTAACCTTTTTTTATATGCTTAGGTGTGTAAGTACCCAAGAAGAAAATGGCCTTGCTTTCAATTTCTCCTAATATTTGTTTTATTAAATACCTTAAAGACTCCTCAACCCACAAATCTGTAAAAAATGAATAGTCCTGTTAAATTTGCATGAATTGGAAATGTGAATGATGGCTTAAGGACAAAAAAGAATCCAGGAAGAATTTTCCCCATGCAGTGGCATGGATTGAGTTACATTATCTGCAGTCTATTCAAAGCAGACCACATAAAAGGAAAGATAAGTTTTCTCCAAATTACAACTAAAACCAGGCTTTTACTAAAATATTGATACAGAATAAAATGAGTTCTGGCTTCATCTCCTTTACTTTGCTGATAGACTTTGTACACCTAATACAAGCAAAAAGTCACTGCAGGTTCACTGAGCCTCAGGAATTGCATTGATGAACACTGCAGAATGTTACAATATTTTGCTTCTGTTTTATTAATTGTATACTGCAATCTTTTATGTCTACTTACATTTATTTACAAATTATTTTCAAATTGGAAGCTTAATAAATTAAAAATATTTGTATCCTTATAACAAATGCATGGTTAAAACACAACAAGTAAGAACTCCAGTACTGGAGAATGCAGGCACAAAATTACAGTAATTAGGGTATACTGATAGAATAATGCAAAATACCATTTATGCACTTCAGTGAGCCACAGCTCTATGCTAAAAAACAAATATAAATGACCAGTCCTCAAAACATGCTCAAAAGAAGGGCTCAGCTCCATTTATGTCACCTGTCAGACTCAGAGTCTGGCCCAGGTAATTTCACTCAGAAAATTGAAATGTGTAGGATATTTGAACAAGCAGATGCAAGGTGTAATTTTATTCAGTAACTGGCACTCACCTCCCAGTGTTCTTAAATGGGGCTTTTTGTTGCAATTCCAACTTAAAAGTATAAAAAAATTCTCCTTTCTTATGACAGCAGAGTGAATCCTATTATCAATACAGATAATGCTGGGGCGCCTTCCAAGGAATTGCAGCTCTGCTGTCCTGAGATGGTAGGCATCAAGGGGCTTTATCACAGGGCAACAAACGTGCCAAAAATCCCTAAAAATCATTCATAATAAAATACTCACCATCCCCAGGGATTAATGATGAGAACTTAATTCAGAGAGGTCTTGAGAATTCAGATTTGGAGAGGTTTCAAACACTTAGACCCTGACACACAATTTAAAAAATGTTTTTAATTTAAATATGCATTTACTTCACAAAAGTGAACACTTCAGATGACCTAATTTTTGCTACATGTTCAGCCTGCTGGCAGGTTAGCATCAGATAAGACACAATAAAATGGGATTTTTTTTTATGCTTGCATTGTCTAATATATTTTCAGACTACTGTCTTTCTCTCAGAAAATAGAAGAATAATTGCATGGCCTTATGATTAGTAGAAATAGCTAAAATTTGGTATATGAGATTACTAAACAGTTGGAAAGTAAAATATCCAAAATCCTGATTTAGTGACTTGTTTAAAAGTGGTCCTTTAGCTTTAAACAAAAGTGTTGAAAGAGACTAAAATTTATGTTCTTAAACACTGATAAAATTTACTGCCTTTACTATCAGAAATGTTATTTCTGCCAGCAAAACAACGACTGAAGAATCTCAAACTAGAGCCTTTAGCTGTGCCAAAATACAAACAATTGGTGACCCACTCAGAATATTTCAGAAGTGCAACAGAAAGGGCTATGCCATGGCTAGGGACCATTTTTACAAGAAGATTTATGGTAAGAATGAAAGCTTGTGCCATCCTTTTTCACCTGTTTCATCCATTTTTCCTTTTCTGGAGATGAGACAAGCAGCAGCTGATGTGGAGGGGGCTGTTGGCACAGACCAGAAGGAGCAGCTACGACTGATGGACACAACTGAACTGACACTGCTGCTCTCACCACCCCCTGCCCTCACCTTCTTCAAGGGACATTTCTCACGACACCAAATCAGAAACATGTAAACACAAATGGCTGATACCTATATTCTGATTAAGTCATTAACAGCATGAACCAGACACCAATCCAGTCATTAAGTACTTCCTGAAATTCGAGAATACCTCAAGAGTAACCAGAGAAAGACATTCATCTCTTTAGATTGTCTCTCTCTGTACTATGTAAACAGATCTTTAACGATGGCATCAGTAATCTTTACCGAATTCTGACTCCTGCTGTAGTGATATTATTTATATTTTTAAAAATATATAAATAATATAACCCCAGATACAGTTACAGATACAGACAGAGAAAGCCCCAGCCATCCAAGAAGATATCACATGAGATTACTAAATCTGGTCAAACACTTCCAGAGAAGTACAAAGCACTTTGCTTTACCTTCACCATTCTTCAAAGTTTTATTCTGAGATATCAACTAATCAGAGGCTTTTCTCTTCAAGAGGTGAAATAATTGCTGCCCATCATCAACTGAATTTTTCTGACTGTTTCTTGTACTTGTGTATGTGTCAGATACAAATATTTGCCTCTCATAAGCCTAGCACAAATTATAGGGAAAAAAGTAAAACAATATCACTTTATTTACATGCAAGTTATAACCTTTTCAAGTAGATACAAAGTGCATGTAAATAATTATGAAAAAAAAAATTTTTTCAAATAAAGGCAAGCTCTGAAGAACAAAAATGTGAGCACGTATAAAGCCTAAAAAAGAGTGGATTAGACTTGCTCAGTTATCCAGGGGTTTACTGAAGGCACAGAGCACAATGACACTGAGTATCTATAGTATTTTATTGTTCCCTTAAATTTCTGAACAAAGAAAACCCCATGGAAGGAAAAACAGCACAGGTTGGATCCCTTTCTATTTCTCCCTCAAAAAAACCCTACATGCACATTCACCCAATGATTGCTTTCTAATCTCATCCTTGTAAGCAGAAGGAAGACCTGCAGACGAGAATTTCACTGCAGCCAGGTTAAGCAGAAGGACCCAGAGTTGGCTGAGCTTCACTCTTGCTTTGAAGAGACACTCTTCCAGTTACCCATCTCCCTTTTATTGCCAACATCCTCTTTTAAGTGGTTATTTAGACACTTTTCCTCAATGTTTTCCTTATGCCCTCCAGGCTGTGATCAAAGGCCCTGCTGCATCCCTTAGCAGGCAGGAGTCATTGCTCTCTTGGCTGCTGCTGCTGACTGCAATGACTGTGGGTGCCTCTGAAGCACTGAAAATGCAGCAGGAAAGTTGACATGAGAGGAGAGGATCCACTGTTAAAACAAAAAAAGCTGAAAAATAATGCATGTTTAAGATATCACTACTGCTTTTTCCCTAGCCTCATTATACTTATTAATAAAAGTCAACAATATTGTCATCAGATAACCTCTGAAAAATGAAGAAGATCTTCTGCTAAAGCCAAAATCAGTGTAAATAGTTATGAAAAAAATAAAATTGCTTTTTCTGGCAATGTATCCTGGATGCATCCTATCTGTTGTCACATTCAAATAGCAGTTTTTGAAACACAGCCTTAAAAAGTTCATTTCTGCCTCTGCTGCTTGCTCTGCCTTTGCCTGCTGTCACACAGCAGCTCCCTAATCTCCCACTCAAAGTTGGTCTGTAGTTCTGGAGCTCAAGAGGAGGTGGCTTGGCAAGCATCTGCCTTGCTGCTGAAACTGGGGTAGCTCCCTAGCGAGAGCAGAAGAGAACAAAGGAGCCTGTAATGCTACAAGAGGACTACAAGGAAACACAGGAAGGAGCTCATCTTGTTTGGAAACAAAAAAAAAAGGAATTTCCGACCCAAACGCTGAATTAACATTATTAAGCAGTTTCTTTGTTGCAGCACAGCAGTCAGAGCAGCAGCACAAGCAGGCCCCAGGAGGTGCAGGCAATATGTATCTTGTACACACACATGCAAAAATACATAAAACTTACCAGTGCTACTTTGAGCTTTTGAAAGAAGAAAAATAAGAAGTAGTCCTGCCAATTTGACTTTCAAAAGAGCATAAATAACTCATGTGTTCAAACTCCACAAAGTTGCAATGAAGTCAACTGCTTTACTTCTCTTGAGGCTCCTTTAACCCACACAGCTACTCAAAAACTTACTGGAGATTAGACAAATCATTACAATAAATGAGGACCAGTTGAGAAACAATCAGGAAAAAATAAAGTCATTAAGATATTGAGCTCTACCTTGTGCTACTGAAAACAAATTACTGCTGAAATTCAGAGCTGATGTGGAAGCTCTGCATATTGTGTACTCACATGTCAGGGCTTTGGCAGGCAGAAGGTGCACCAGAAAGCTGTCCCTGCCCACATCACCTATTAATCAACCAGATTCATATGAGAATGAGAGACCACCCAGTGAGATGCAAATTTCCTGAGACTGCATTTTGTCTTTTTCCTCAGCAAAAGAGGAGGAGTGACTGCAAAACCTTGTCGTTCCCCTTCCTGTTTCTCCCAACACCATTAGGACTTTGCACGAAGACTAAGTGTGTGTATAGATGTAATCTCCACTGAGCATTTGCTTTATTCCCCTGACTGTTCTTACAGTGCAGACACAGTGAAAGTGACTGCTGACTCCTCTGTCTGGGCATTAGCTCAGAGGCAGCAGCAACCAGGTCAACAGACACAAGTTATGCACCAGCCAACTATTGTGCCACTTCCAGCATCTGCTAATCCCACAGTTCTGCATGCCCAACACAGACAAAGGAACTGGGGCTGGATCTAAATATCCCCCTTCCCTATAGATATAGAGAGGACTTTCCTTTCTAACCCCAGGGATTGGAGTCTGTTGTGCAGCTTCATTTGATGCTGTCTTGTTTTTCTTTCTGAGAAAATCAGCGCTTACAATATGCCAAATAAACTTCCCCCATGCATAAGCACAAGAGAGATTCAAAAAACTGAAATGGTCAAAGTATTGTCTCATCCCATTGAGTAAGAGCTTCCAGTGCTGTACAGGCAGCACTGGCTGGTAAGAGTGAATTCCCCTGCACTCCCTTCCTTGGGCATTCCTGACAGCTAGGGTATATTAAACACTTTATATTTCTAAAACCTCCGGGCACCCTGTGGACAATCCACGCTGCCTCCATTCCTCATAAGTCATACACTTAAAATCTCTAACAAAGGCCAGTAACTTCTCAATGAAGATATTCCAAATATCCAATAAAAATGAAAGATTATGGAATGGCATCCAGAGTGCTCCTTGTCCTCAGGGAGGCAAGGTCAGCATGGGCCTTCCTCGCTAAACACACTGTGCTTTCACAACTCTCATTTATATAGGCTATGTGAAATCACCCGCTTATGAGATTTAAAACCCACATTTCTTCTTAACCAAAAACATAAGTGGAGTAGAGAGACAAAAAGCTCTTACTAGCAAATGATAAAGGCACTCATAGATCATAATATATGCAGTTTTTATTATCAAAATGTTCAAAGGTCAAGAATTTAAATAACCAGTTACACTATTGACATCAATTAAGGATCCAGACTCCGTTTCTAGATTCTACATGGAAGCACTCACTGTCCTAGTTTTCCTAGCATGCCTGTGTTGAGGGGATATCTATATTCACCTAAAGCAATGCAATAGGACTATTTTAAAGTGCAGGATTTTGAACAATTTTTAATGCTATTACTCAGCTGCACAGTATCAAGTTATGGAAATAAAGGAGACTTTCAGCCAGCTCACACAGGGACACACACTTGAGACATGAGTCTGTACACACATGGCCACATACACACATCTGTGTATTAAACCTGATTTACACAAGATACTACCCATGCAGCATAAATACATAAAATCACCTAAAAAAAAGTACTTTAGTTTTCACTGGATAAGGCTAGGAAAGGTGAAGAGGTTTGTTCAACTACGATTCTCTTTTCCTCTTCCACAATGTAAGCAATTGTGCCTTGCCATGGAGGAAGCTCACAGAAGGCAATGTCAAAGGGGAACAAAAAGGCTGAGGGAGAGAAGGACACCATTATGCAGCTGATGCCTCACACTGTCACTGTCAGCAGCAGAGGACAGACATCCTTATGACAGGATTAATTCATCTGTACCCCTTAACCATCCTCCCTCTCTGAAGTGCTGTGTACAGAGGATAAGAACAGGAGCAGGCACCAAAATATTTAGCAAATGTCATCAGTACTGGGAGAGGTGTCATGTTTGCATCACCAACACGGTGGGGAGAGGGAAGGGAAAGATATTTGTAAAGACCAAGCAAACCATAACTGGTTAACACACATTTGCAGCATCAAGAACTGGAAGGTGGAAATAACAGTGATGACAAGTTTGACACAGAACAAAAATTAGTTGAATGGTTCATGGAAATACTGTGCATGTGTGCACACTTGCCATTTATATCCCTGCATGATTTTGCATAATTGTCCTACTTTCAAATCATTTCAGTCTTTACTGAAACTTTTCCATAGTCTAGGCTATCCTGACATAAATCATAAATCTGTAGATGGCTTTTTTCCTTCCAAATTATTATTTTCACTAGTTTCTTGAATAATAAGTCCATGCTTGCAGAAATTTGTCAATTTAACAAGCTGTTTATTAATGAGAGGCCATCAAGGTTGGTTAGTTTAAAAAACTCAACAGTCTGGTTTAATTATATCAAGCACAGGAGCTGAAGTGGCCTGAATGCACATAAAACACTCTGGGAGCTCATAAACACAGTGTAAGAAAATTAATAAAATTCTTAAGTATTGGTTTGTGTATGCAATGTACATGCTACTATTACTTATTATTTGATAGTATCAGCAAAATTATTGGCATTTTATAAACATAAATAGACAAACTTACCTTCAAAAAAGTGAATGCACATTGGCCAATAAAAAGAAGATTACAGAATGAAAAAACAGATGAGATAAATAAACTGGGATAATGAGATATCATTACATTCATCACTGCTAAGTACTTCGATATTGCATAAATTCTGTTTTATACACACAGTAGGCTGGCCCATGTATCTGCATGACCTGTCCTTTGATTATGAAGGTGAGACCCTTTTGTCCCCCATCCTGAGACAACATTAATTGGAAACATCTGGGTATAACCTCTCAGACTCACCAGACAGATGACACCAGGGAAAGCAAGACCCCAAAGCATTGGGGAAATGCAGTTTAAAGTGTCAGTGTCCAGCAGTACCAACACCATCTAGGTGAATGATATTATCCTGCCAAGCATGACACTGGCCAAGCATTCTTCAGTCTTTTCTGAAGGGTTGTCCCAAAACATTAAAAACACATTTCTGTGAGGAAAAACTGAGAAGTCAAAGAAATGGAGAATGCTTCAGCCTAGTTGAAGGGTTTAGGAACTAAGATGACAGGACTCAAAATATAGAAGCTTGGTGCTTATATTTTAGCAAATTCTGTGCAAAAAAAAACCCCAGGTTGATGGGACAGGAAAAAAAAAACCCCACACATAAACAGAGGCAGGAGGCAGTACTTCACAGAGACCCCAAATCCTTTAGCCCCAAACATCAACGAGGTTGAGATTTCCAAGTTCTGGACTGGGAGAGACTGGTGCTCATGTTGTTTTGGGGCATGGTGTAGAGGGGATTTTTACAAATACACATTACATAGACACCAACAGGATCCTGGCAGCAAGAAGTTGCTTAAGACTGCACTAATTACTACTGCAGTGGAGTGGCAATCTCAGAACTGCTATGCAAATCTCAGTTTCCTGAGCAGCTTTACAGTAAAGATAAATATCTAGTATTACATCTTTGAAAATGAATTCATAATTTTGTAGAAATTTGTTCTTTAAACTTGTCTTAAAAGAATTCATTAAAAAGACATAAGAAACTAATTGAAAATGGGAAATATAACTTGTTTTGCAGCTAATTCCAATCTAGATTTCAGGAAGATGAGATATTATCTGGCTTTTTCTTGTCCTATGGCTCCCTCTCACTGGAGCACATCAAAACCAATTGCATTATTTACACTCCCAAGTATGAATCAAAATTAAAAAGTTTTTCTATAACAGAGATAAAAGAACAGAGCACAGACATGATCCATCACATGAGTGAAACACAATAAAGCTTCAACCCTAGGCAGGACATCTGTATGCTGTGCTACAGCACAAAGCTTCCAAAGCCCCCAGAGTCTTTGAAGACTGATGTGGCAATTCAATTTGATGAAAAGGACCATATTAAATTTCTTATATAGCATACAAAGTGAGTTTATATTTCAGTTTTGGTTTATAATGTTTAATCATGAAACATCTGAATCAGCAAAACAAGGAGGATGGTTCTCTACATCAATGTTTTCTTTTTGTTTGCCATATTTAATAAGGAGCAGATTTATGAATCCCCTCTGTGGATGTCAGTCTCTTTGTGGAATTCAGACCAGAAGTGAGGTAGAAATTGAGAAAGGTTTTAATGCAAAGGGATGAGTCATTCAAAGATTTCCCAAATATTTATTTGCCCTACAGAAATCGCTTGATGGAGAAATCACTTGATGGGTGGAACATGAAGTTGGGTAACACCAGAGAGGTGCTCCCACCTCTTTATTTGTAGTGCAGGGCTGGCACCAAGGCACACACAAAAGCTTCAAAGGTTGTGAGGGGCTGAGGGCACATCTTTGCATGTGTATGGGGACAGGAAGGGGGAGGGAAGGATGGCAACACAGATTTTTCAGTCCATACTTTTCTTTTACAAGCACAATGCAGAGAGATTACGAAAGGGTGTTTTCTTTGGACCTGAAGTGCTATTTGGGAAATGAGTACTCTTTGAAATGGTTCCTGTTGCTGCAAAGAGTCCCACCACTTAATGAAAGGTCCCTTTTTATTGCCTCATGCCCAAGTGACTATATAAAACAGAGATGGGCAAGCATTTTTAAGCAAGTGCTTTTTTAAATTCAATTTTCTACATCACAGGCAAATAAAGGCAACCTACAATGTGAATTATTTTAGGGGGAAAGGAATTATTTTTAACATAGTAACAACATCAGCCTCCGTCCGGTAGTGTTACTTTTAACAACACCCCATGAAGCTGCATAACTTTAAAATCTTAAATGCCAGAGACCAGACACAACAATAAATATTGATAGTGGGGGCTGTTGCTTTTAGGGCAACATTTTTGGCTTGTCTATTAATACCATAAGAGTAGAAGGCTGCTCTTCAACAGAGCTTTTGAAACTCTTCTCTTGATATTCCTCTGGACATCTGTAGCACAGAAAGGGTACAGGTAACTCATACTGAAAGCTGTTGAATTTTAATCCATTAGAAGCTGACATGCCACAAGGTCTCCATTATTGGTATACAGTATAATGACTCGTTTTGTCAGATATTTAATGTGGTGGCAGTGGACCACAGGCATTTATTTCAGTGGAATGTCCACAAATACAGCCTAGAAGAGAAGTAACCTTCTATGGTCATGCTATTATTTTAAAATTATCTGCCTACATAAATATGACAGTGTCCCCTATGCACAATATAGTGATCCTAAAAGCATGCTCCCTTAAAAATGTGCATCTTGAAAATGCTTATGTTTACTGAAAAATACCCAAACAGTTATTACCAGTGCTAAAACCAAGAATGATTTTGAATTTTATCAAATCACATTAAGAATTCTTTAAAGTTTTACTCTTTGGTTTACGCTTACAGCATCAAATGTACCCTTCCTGCTCTACCAAGAAGCCTGAAGGGCACCAGATTAGTCTAAGAATACAGAAGCTTGCAAATGAACTCATTGCCACTGAGCACAGGCTGTGCTGAAATGCTCTCACTGCTCTCTCTGCTACCCTCTAGTGAACAAGGAAAAATAAGTTCTAAGTGCCTTTGACTCTTACACAGAACTGAATCTTTAACTGAGTTATTAATCAATTCAGTTTTCTGGTTTTGGACTAAAATAGAGACCTCTCTCAACAGCACTTCTGGCAATTATTTTTCCTGACTTTGTCACTCCATAAATTGAGAAGTTTAAAACTGCAAACTGCCTTTAAAAAGACTTTTTCTTTGTTGAGGAGGTCATTGAACTAGTTGATCTTAAGGTCTTCTCTCTGCATTCAGGATCTTTTTTTTTCTTCCCAGTGATACACAATTATAACAGTTTAAAGCATTTTTTTTCAATTGTAACTTGCTTTGAACCAAGTTTTTTTGGAGTGTTTTGCTCATGGTGGGGAATTACTCATCTTCTTTTTACAGGGAATATTGGGAAAGGGGGATGCAGTGGAGAATGAAGCATTGGAGAAACTTAGAGAATTTGCGGTAATTTGATATCTACTGCCAGACACAAGAAAGGGGTATTTCACTGAACTATTTAAGAAAAGTGACATTCAGGACATTCACACATTCAGTGTGAAGGTTACTACAACTGTTACTGTTTGCTGTTCCTCTACACCATTTCTAGCTCCTTTCCTGCCTCTTTCTGAGGATTAAACAGATGGTAAACAGAAACTAATGTCTGTGTAACTCACCATCTGGCTAATAGATGCATTTTTGCATAGGCTCATTAGGATGCTTGTTCCATTCCAAATCCTCCATAACAGTTTCGTCTCTGTCTGTATCATCGTGGTAACATAGTTAATAAATGCAAAATGCATATACAAAGTTGCAGTTCATGTGGAACATAATCACAGCTTTTAACTAACCAAAACATCAGAAATGGGACTCGACCCAACCCTCCTGAGCATCAGCTGCATTTGCTGTCTGGTCCACTTTTTGATTATTATTTTATCCCACTTGAATATCTGCCTTTAATTTACCATTGGTTCATTTTTTACCTGAGATGCTCTCTGCAAGAAAAAGCAACCGCTTACTTAATCTTTATAATCATTGTTTTACTTAGAGGTAAAGGCAAATAATTTTAAAAAATGCCTTCAAACTTAAGCTTATTTGAATTATAGCTTGGCTGGCTTTTCCCTTTATAATTACCCTGAGATGCCTAAAAGCAAGAAGAAGAATGATAGGGCTAATTTTAGCCTATTCAATAGCATTACACAGTTCATCAAGAACAGGGATTTTTTTTTTTCTCCTTGACCAGTTCTGTCCCCATTTAATAATACTGGTAGAAAGTTCAAAATTTGGGTTATTCAAGGTCAGAGAATTACTGCTTAGAAGTGGCAGTGTCATGACAGACTAACAGTCAGATAAACACAAAGTCAAAATTACACACAGGTCAGACTGAAAGTGGGATTCAGCAACAGCCAAGTGAAAGTCAAGAAGACCAACAGTGTGCACTGCATTAACCAAGGATATGCTGAGGTCTCTCCTCAGCTACTTGTGAATCATCAGCTTCAAATGAAAACAGGAGATATTCAGAGGAGAAAAAAAATCTACTAATGTTCACTAATATGTTATCTGTGAGTGTTTTAATACAGTTAGATAAAGTCATAAAAACATGAAAATCTCATGCCAAATACTGGGGGAATGACGGCAAAACCAGTGGCCCGGAGCCCGCACAGGATTAGGATGTTCCATCAGCACAGGCAGCACCTGCTCTGCAGCCCATCATTGCACCACACTGCAGATGTGGCTCAGAGGCACAGCATTCCAGCCAGTCCAGGCTCAGGGCTGGATCTACATTGCTACTAAGGTTTCAACAAAGAGAGGCAACCACAAGGAGACAGGCTTGTCATTGAGCTGAAATGAACCCAACACCAACATAAGATTTTTCTTGGTTTGGGTAGTACGAAGCAATGATGGAGAAGAAAGGTAGGCATGAAGGAGGAGAATATCAGTAGGGAATGGAAATTGGTTGGGAAGAGGGAAAATCTAAAAATGCACAAAAAAATGTTGGTTGCACAAGCCAACAACAGCAAAGCTGGAAGGGTAGATATGCCCAGTAATTTTCAAGAGACAGCATTTCAAACGCACCAAGGATATGCTGCAAATAACTTGTTTATCCAGATTTATCTACGTGCAAATACAGCTCATAACCAGTTTTTAGAGAGCCCAACTTAGAAAATCTTCTTTAGCTAAAATTCTGATCTGGACAGAAATGCAATTTCTGACTGTAACTCCAGCCCACCCATCAGTGAGACTACATTTCAGTAGTGGTCTGATAGGTTTCGTCCCAGTTTTATTTGGCAAGACTATCACTACTCATTTATACTTGCACATTGACTTGAAAACATAATCATTCTACCTCAGATTATTGAATTACCAGCATGACTCTAAGAACTCTGGTTTTAAAAAAGAAAACTCCAGAGAGAGTTAGGTTGACTCTGAAGACAGGTGGCTAATTTCAGATCTCTTTCCACAAGATGTTGCAGACCCTGAGCTTCAAGTGATGATACTGTCAAGTGCTCAGCATACCCAGGTTTTTACCTTAGTCATCTAAGTTTCAGAATTCCCATGTGGTCCACTGGCAAAGTCCTTCAGTTTTCAAAGTACTGTTCTCAAGGGAACAATGCATTGCTTAATTCCACACTGGACAAATTCCACACTTCAGCAGGAAGCTGTGTTTCAAGCAGAATTTGCAATTATCAGACCCAGTAAAAAAGAAAAGAAAAAGAAAGTAAAAAACAAGGAGATATGTCTGGCCTCTTTTGTAACACCAACCATTCATGTTTCCACAGTTCTTTTCCAGTCCTTTGTACTTCTACATCTGAGCTGTACTTCTTGGCAATGGGCTTCACAGTGTTCTTCAGAAGAAAATGACAGGCAGCAGGATAAAAGGGACATTTAAGGGTCCAAGGACCAATTTTTCTTCACTCCAGACAGCAAAGCTGTTTCAGCAAGCTCCCATCCATAACCAGTACCCCACACCTGACATGGCAGTATTTGGACATAAGGCTCACTCCTGCACCAGGGTCTAAAGCAGTACGAAGAAACCTTCCAAAGACAAAAAACCCCAACCCCCTAAAATTCTGCATACAAGGCAATTAACTGAAAAAAAGTTAAGTTATCTAAACTAACTGCTGTCTGGGCCTGTGTTTTTGGTTTCCCAGGCAAGGTTTGGGTAGTGGGGGGACTACAGGAGTGGCTTCTGTGAGAAGTTGCCAGAAGCTTCTGCTATGTCTTGACAGAGCCAATGCCAGCTGGCTCCAGGACAGACCCACCACTGGGCAAGGCTGAGCCCATCAGTCATGGTGCCAGAGCCTTTGGGATAAGATGTTTATGAAGGAAAAGAAGAAGTTATTGGGCAGAAGTAATTTTCAGCCAGAGAAGGAGTGAGAATATATGAGAGCAACAAGTCAGCAGACACCAAGATCAGCGAAGCAGGAGGGGCAGGAGTGCTCCAGGTACCAGAGCAGAGTCTCCTGCAGCCCCTGGTAGGAGCAGGCTCCTGGTAGGACCTGTGGGAGACCCACACTGGAGCAGGCTGTTCCTGCAGGACTGCACCCCATGGAAAAGACCCCATGGGATACACACACTAGAGCAGTTCATAAAGAACTGTAGCCCGTGGGAAGGACTCACTTGGAGAAGTCTGGGGAGGACTGGCTTCATGGGGAGGGACTACATGCTGCAGCAGGCAAAGGACTCCTCTTCCTGAGGAGGAAGCAGCAGCAGAATCAGCCTGTGGTGAACTGACCATAATCCCCATTTCCCATCTCCCTGCACTGCTAAAGGATGGGAGGTATAGAATTGGGAATAAAGTTAGGCCTGGGAAGGAGGGAAGGGTTGGGGAAGGGGTTTTTTTAAGATTAAATTTACTTATTCTTACTTACTTGTCCTACTCTGATCTTTTGATTGATAATAACTTCAATTAATTTCTCCAGACCGGGTCTGTTTTGCCTGTGACAGTAATCAGTGAGTGATCTCTCCCTCTCCTTGGCACCTCAAGTCATGGTGTTTCATTGTATTTTCCATCCTCTGTCCAGCTGAAAAGGAGAGTGACAGAACAGATTTGGTGGCACCTGGTCTAGCCAGGGTCAACCCACCACAGGTTGCTGCCACAAATAGAGTGCACCTTTCTCAGCATTACTAATCTGGACTCATTAAAGGTCACCAAATAATACAGTATTGGGGCAGGGGCAGTACCTACAAAAGAGGCCTTCTGAGTAGAAATCCTTTCAATAGCTCAGGATGTGCACTTGATACAGGGCAGATGCACAATTCTAAGGTCTTCAGCAGGGATCAAGAACAATTAAATCAATGAGTTTAATCAATTGGCACAGGCTCACAAGAAAAAATTCAAGAAGGGTGTGGCTTATTTTGCAACGCCTATCCAGCTGGGGATTAGAACAAATATGAAAGGATAATTACTATCTAATTAGAATATAAAGTTATGACATTGTAGTCTGCACTTAGCCTGATAATACTGGAGATACAAAGCAAGCACCCACTTAATTATTTCAAAACTTGAACAATACAGAGATGAAGAAACATTTTCTAGAACAGAGATCCATCTCAGTGGAAAATTCCACTTTTTTTTTTCATTTATTTATATTTTAAATCATCAGCATTCCAAATCAGAATGTGGGGATTTCTGAGGCAAAATAATTAAAAAATTGAATGGGATTTCAGGTAAATTAAATTATTATATATGATAAAACTAAATATTTCATTTCAGGTGATTTTAGCTTCAAGGAGCATACACGCAAAATAAAAATGGAAGTACCAATCTAGAAACCTCATGCCACCTCATACCACCTTGCAATTGGTGTTTTTAGTGTAACAGGACACTGCTTCTTTTTCCCCCCTCACTGCTTTCCCCCTACCACAAAAAAAGAAAAAAAAAAATCCAAAACATCACTGAAATATTATTTTTCCACCAAGGAAATTTGATTTTTACCAAGCAGCATTTTCCAGGAGAAAAAGAAGAGCATGAAAAAGAGCCTTATCATTGCTTTTTCCAAAGCTACTCCTGTGGCAATGCCAAGCAGTTTGCCAGGTTGTTTGTCAGATAGCTCTATTAGAACCTTTTCCTCTGTCTCCTACCAACATATCACCTGTTAGAACAGACACAAAGCATGCTGCCTACCTTTTGCTTAGTTCATTCCCAGTTTACTGCTTACAATGGGGCAAAATTACTGAAGCCAGTTACTGGAAATATTATGGTTATACATTTGCAGAGGGAAGTCTGGTGGCTCTTTCCATCTAATTCCTTCAGAAAAGTTTATGAACTATTACTGTTTTTCTGTTCAAGGATTTCAAATGTGGGATTTTTTTTTTTAGAATACCATGAGCCAAATTCGGAACCACTCCAGACAGAAGTCCTGCCAAAAGTAACATCCACAGACAGAAAAATGTTCACTGCCCACCAGGAACGGTGCAGAGTCCATCCCAAAGCAGTGTGACAGGCTGAGCAGCCACCCAACTTCTGCCACTCAAAACCCTGAGCTAGGAAACCTCCAGGACAGGGTCAAATGCTGTGCACAAGCTCAGGCGGGTGGTGTCAGTCACTCTTTACTCATCCGCCAACACCTTTCCCTCATCACAGAAGGCCACCAAATTTGTCAGGAGTTATTTGTCCTTAGTGAAGCCATGTTGGCTGTCACAAATCACCTTCCAACTTTCCACGTGCCTCAGCATGGTTTCCATGAGGATCTGCTCCATGATCTCGCCAGACACTGAGGTGAAGCTGACAGTGGGAACTTAACTGGGCTTCTCAAATACTGGGTGGGAAATGGCTTAGGCACTTCATCTGCCAGTTCTCTCAGAACATTTCTGTCAAATACATTTCATCAGATCTCATGGACTTGTGCACCTTCAAGTTCCTTAGGTGGTCTCAAGCCTGATCTGCTTCTAGAGCAGGTGGTTCCTCATTCTCCCAGTAAACACTTTTCCCTTCTGCAATTTAGGCAGTGTGGCAGGAGTACCTGCCAGTGAACACTGAGGCAGAAATGCCATTGAGTACCTCAGCCTTCTCAAAATCCCAGGTAACAAGGTCTCCCATTTCTTTCCAGACAGGGCCTACTCTTCCCTTTTTCTTTCTTTCACCACCATATATATTTAACATGGGCCCCTGATGAAGCCAACTTACTGACTGCAGTGAAAGCAACTCCTTTGTCCTGCTCTCCTGCTGATCTGTGTGATCCCTTCTCCAGGCTCTGGGTAGCTCCTGCTGGCACTGGCATCAAACTGGGAGGAGTGGGATAAATTGTGGTTCCCCTCCCTTGGGAATCTTTGTTTGAAGCTCTCTTCACCAGCTGGGCAAACCTATGGTGAAATATTGCAGTTCCTTCTCACCATAAAGACATTATCATTCAGGTGCTTGTACAATACAGCAGCAGCTTATCTGCTGCAGGTGAATCTCTCCATCTCTTCTGATTTTAAAAGGACAGCCAAATGGATTTCTCCACACAGCTCCTCCTGTATTTTAAGTAAGCTGGTAGAAATCTATTCTCAGGCTGGTGGGAGCCAGCACAGACCTGCACCTTACCCTGGCAATATGAACTTTGCACCTTGCACATTGCTATTACCAAGAGCCTTACAGGAAATAAGAAGAGTTCTGCTACCTATCAACAATTTACAGCAAAAACCTCTTCAGTCCAGCACCTTTGCCTATGCCCATCCAGAAGAGTACCTAATTGTCCCAGACTGCCACTGGCCACCACCAGCATTTCAGAAAATAAAACTAACCTTAGCCATAAATATGCTCAAACATGCCACAAACTTACCATAGCTTTTCAAATGTTGCCCTCACAGATAGGCCAGGGGAAACCCAAGGAGAACTCTCCAGCTCTTATCAGCTTGAATTCAAAGGAGGGAGAGAACAGCAACAGGATGGAGCATGCACAGGCACATTAAGGGAGGAAACAGAGATGCTCCTTCTTGCCTCACTGGGATGTAGCAACTTCCAGTGATTGCAGCCCAGCCTCCACTGGTTTGTGCCTTGAAGGGTATGCCAGGAAATTAAAGGCTTGACATGCACTTCTGTTGTGGCAACATGCTTACATACCATTTTCAGCAATACATATGTTCAGAAGATATATACACCACATGAGTCTTTGTTACACAGATGTGATTAAAACATCATGAATATAAAACTAAGAAACCTTCCTCTCCAGGCACTCAGCCTCCTCTAGGCTGTAAATATGCACTGTTAGTGCATGGCTGTTTTACAATAGTTCTGGAAAAAATAATTAGAATTATACATATTCAAACCACTCACAAAAAGATAATTTAAGCGTAAATTAAGAACACAAAAACAAAAATACAATTTAGATGGAGAGATAAAAAAATTCTTTACATGGAATACCCATATGCAACTTCTTAAAAAAAAAATCCTATCTCTTGGTCTTCATGAATTGTTTATAACCACATTCAGTTAATATATGGATTTTAATTACTATGAGACAATTATGAAGACAATTTTTTAGCTTAATAATATTCTCTCTTGGATCACTAACTGAGCTCCAGAAACTAAGGAGGTAAACTGAGTTCCTACCTTACTGCTTTCAACAAGATGTGGAAACCCTTCTCCTGGGAACTATTTTCATCCACCAGGCCAGGATGTCATCATGACCTCTTGTGCCACAGCTGCACTGACAGAAATCCTCATCCTTGCTCTTTTTTCCACATAAAATATAAAACAAACTGAAAATACAGAGAAGTAGAAACCACCAGCTCCAGGAAGGACAACTGCAGGGACCTCTGTACTGCACTTTGCAAAGTGGGGCTGTGGTGGGTGATGGAGGTGACCTGTGTTTGCTGTGGTCACAGACAAATCACAGATCCCTTGCAAATCAGCCATTCCCAAGCGTGCTGCTGTGTGTGGGGTGACTAACAACATTCAAATAACACAAAACCTATGCAAACCATATTGGCACCACCAGACAGGCCTAACAGCCCTCCCTCCCCTGGTGTGTGACTTCTTACTGTGTTCCTTCGTCATAAAATTATAGGTTCATAGAACAATTAAGGTCGGAAAAGATCTCCAAGATCACAGAGTCCAATTTTTAACCTAGAACCTGGGTTAAACTGTTTAACTGTGCTCACCACTAAACCATGCAGTATGCAAAAGAATCAGCCCCAAATCCAGAACTGGCAAAACCCATTACCTATACAGTTCCACACAGAGCAAGGTCCTGCAAGCATCATCCACCATTTATTCCTGACAACACTGAACATCTCTGTGCCTTCCTTCCTTCCTTCTAGTCTTTGGAAAATAAAAGTGATTTACATAAAATATTAATGCCTCTTGATGCAAGAGTAGTCAATATTCTACTCTTTGTTGCTTCACATCAATCACAGTCTCTTAGATTTCAGAGGAGTGTTTGCCCAGCCACTGTGTAAAGCCAAATACTTTTTTTAAAATTCTGCTCATTCTTTGATGGAAGTTAACTACATATTTATAATCTCATAGTCTGGTGGATCACAGGTATTTTGGAATAAACTAAAATATAAAAAATTATTAGAGTCTACATTTTGCATGCAAAACTGGCAAATTCTACAAGTTCATCAGTTAAAAAGATGAATAAAAATTCTTCTAATCAAATAAAGGAAGTCAAAAGCTTTCCACAGTATTTTTCATAAATGCAGTCAGGTTACTATTAACGTTATATATCACCTTATAAAATTATGAGGCACATACAGACCGCTGTTCTTCAGCAAGTAACTGTTGGCCAAAATGGACTTTAATTTTCTCTTCCATAATTAATTCATGTTTAGGTACAGGTGTCTAGAGGAAAAACCTACACCTGAATAGAATAATGTATCAGCTACAGGTTTTACATTACTATCCTTAAGAATTCAGTGAGGAACTAAAAATCACATAATGATGAAATGACTTTGCCAAGGTTATGCAAAATGTACCCGGCAAAAATGGGAATCCAACCTTTTATCACCAGAGCCTATTTAACCACAAAAGTCAAACTTTCACTCTCTTGAATGTGGAAAAAAAACCCACCCTAAGTCAAAGTGCTTTCACAATCCACTAGAAAGGTCTAATATAATTGAATAATGAATAAATAAATCCCAGTTTACATGCAGTGCTACGTCTATTTTGCCAATATTGACATATGTCTACTTCGCTAATACTGACTGTTTTTTCTGTATTTTAATATTAATATATAACAATTTTATTCATATTTCCTGTATAATAACTAGGAAACTAGTTATTTCTCTGAAAACTAGACCAATTTTTAATATATTTTTAAAGTACTTCTTTCACAGCCTGTAACAAAAATTTGTCTGAAATTTACTCCTTTTCCTAACTCAAAAATATCAGCCTCTAATGCTATGAAGTCCATGTCTAGTATCAATGCCTGGTTTATTTTAGTTTTGTGTGTCCCACTTTCAAATCAAATGCTTCTAATGAGATTAAAAGGAAAAAAAATTCAACTAAACAGAACAACTCACCTGGGCATCTTAAAAGATCATTTTAAATCCATATAAAAAGCTTGACTGGGGCAGCTCTAACATTGAGGAATAACATATTGGCCACAAGAGTCTGTGGTTTACTTTAGTACTGGGATAATGAAATAGCAGAACAATAAATAAATGATCATTTTTCTCCACTTTCACCAGTGTTGCATGGTTATGTTAAAACCATGTAAGCCTGAACTGTGTAAACCTCCATCTCTCAAAAATTTGGAATAGTTTCTCTGTGCTGGAACTTTTCACTGATTCCTGCTAAATGATTTGCAAGGTTGAGTAGAAAAACAGAAATATCTTCTCTGTTTCTCACACGAGGATCACGATCTCTTTGAGGTACCTTAGGAACCAGCAACGAGAGAGGATTAGAATGGGCAGTGGTTGCTGCAGGTTTGAGTCCAAACAATCAGATTAAGATCTTTCTTGGTGTCATTGATGAAAACAAATGTGATGGTATTAGTTCCTTCCCTGCTCATCAGTGTGAAGGGATCTTCATATATCTGCAAACAATTCATAGCCATATTTCATGAGCTCTGGAACTGAACAAGTCACTAGCAAATAAGGCTGGTGCTGCACTGGTTTAGTTCTTTTAAAAGAAATAAATATCAGAACAATACAAAACCCCCACACCTGTCTCAGGGACCGCATACACCTAAAAGCAATATGATTATTCTTCACTGGGAAAATGTCACAGTCACTTGGACCTGTCTAAGTGATAAAAAGAGAAATTACTACTAGAAATAGAGACTTAAAATTACTTTTAATAATATCTATATTTTAACTTCAAAATAGCCACACACCACAAAGCTTGTATTTCATAGTAAGCTCTGCAACCAAACAACATTTAATTCCTTAAACATAGAACTACTTACCAGCCAACTGAGCCTTTAGGAGTACTACATTAAAATACAACTTACAGTCTCAAAAGCCAACACAAGGAAATGTGAATTCGTGTTTACAGGGTGCTATAAGGCAACTTAAACCCATGTACAAAGATTATGCTTTTCAAGACTAATCCCCCTTTCTGTTTTGGAGCAAACACATTCCCAGACCTCTGGTGGTTTAGGGCACACCAGAGGATGTCCTAAGACAGATCAAGGCTTTGCCTGCCAGCAGCAGGTGCTGCTGTAGGAGACTGACCTGCCCCACAGTTGTTCCTGGGACACTCTAACTGTGGGCTGTACACCTCAAGGCAGACATGTAATTTCTGTGTGTGACTATCTTAATCTCCTCATCTCAGCTGATGGTAATTATGTCACTGGATACTCAAAGAGGAAGAAAATGAGTGTGAGGATTCACCCAAGCTCATCAAACATCCTTCCTTCTACTCTCCTCAACTCTTACATGTGCAAATTACTCCCACTTACAGCCTTCCTGTTTCAGTGGGAATCAGATGATAATTGAATTAAGCTGTTTTGCACCAATCCCTACTTAACCTACTCACAGCACCTAAGGCAGCCTGTACTGACAGCAAACTCCTCAGCAGGCTTAGCAAAGCTTTCTCTTGCCATAGAATCATTAATAAGGCTGGTGTTAGGTGAGCAGGTGCTGAATGGAGCCTTCAAGTGTTTCCAACTTAAAAGCCTTCATGGGATGGGAGCATATTTTAAGCAGCATAGAATCTAAAATACAGAGAGTAATAACTCTCCCTGAGATTAGCTCAGCAGGTTAGAGCAGGGTGCTAATGAACCAAGGTCATGAGTTCACTTAAGAGTTGGAGTTGATGATTGTTGGGTTTCTTCCAATACAGAATATTCTGTGACTCAGGTGAGATCTTGATCTCCTGCAACAGCTCCTTGCTGCCACTGACTGGAAGCTAACTATAAAATAAATGACCTTTTTTATGTCACAGTACTTATTCTTTGTTTCTTCCTGGACACCAATTCACATTTGTACTGAAAAGACTGAGAATGCAATTCATAACCAGAGAATTGGCCAAGACAACCTCACACAACGTCACCATTCACATCACTGTTGGAAAAGTTAGAATGAGCAGCAATTCACATATTGTTTCTTTGCCTAAAATTCTTCCTACACAGATAATTTAACCTTTCCTTAGACACCCTGCCTCTCTGCTGGGCTTTGAAATTCAACAATAATAAAGCCTTAGGTGTATGCCTTCTGTCATGTTGTGAAGTTTTCTTCTAGATTTTGGGAGACATACACATTTACAAACCTTCACATGCCTTCTCAAAAACACTAGAAGCAATTTGGCACAGCTGAGCACAAATCCCTTCCCACAGTCATGCCTTGCCACCTCTCTGCTCTAGTAAGACAGAGTTCACCCTGGCAGCTGCTCCCACTTTCTGGAGGATAAAGGAGACAGACAACAGATGGGATGCTTCTACAAAACTTTAACTCAAAGAGCTCATGACAGCATTGGAGAAGTCACCTGGGAGAGAGCAGCTTCTTTCCAAAGGGAGGGCAGACTAAGGAGCAGCACAAACATAGGTCAGAAAAATTTCATCTCCCAAATCATCTTCCCCAGTCCCCACTGCTCCCTTTGTCCCTAAGCTGCAAGGTCCTGGGTGCTTCCAGCAAGACATTTTGGGCTGCACTTCCATCACTTCCTGCCTCACAACAGCACCCAGCTCTGGCAGGGACAGGATTGCCAGAGCCCTGCTCCTACCTCCACCCACATTTTAAAGCCAACACCTGATTCAGAAAATGGTGTTCTTTAAGAAGTGCCAGAAAGTTCATTAATATGTGATTATAGTTTTCTAAACTCCTTAAAATTCCAAAGTTGGAGCTAATTTCAACATTAATTGCCTAAATATTCAGCCAAATTGCTTCCTTGCTCCCAAGTGAGAGGGTAAAAAAACCAGACTCATCTCAAGGTTTGCAAACATAATTGCTTTGGCATCCATAGCTGTGAAGTAGTGACAGCTCCTTATAACATAAAATTTACTTAAATATTCAAGTTTGACTTCAGGGATCACTGGAATTAATGTAGTTTTCTTTTGGGGGGGCTTTTTTTTTGTGTTTGGTTCTTTTATGAAGTAAACTGGACATTATGCAAATTTTGTTTGAATAATAGTTACACAGAAAAATTACATACACAAACATAGATAAGTCTGTCTCATCAACAAAAGTTATTAAAAACTCAAAACAGGCAGGAAGACTTAGATGCAGGAAACAGGTTAATATTTACCTTTAGGTGCTTTTCTAAAACCAATTGCTTTTCAAGTTCACTTCCATCCTTTAAATATAATTTCTCTATCTTCTGAAACAGCTACAAGTGGTGCTTCCCCACATTTTATTTAGCACTTGGCCATGAAAATATAAGCGCAAAAAATGCACGTAGCTTCTTTTGAATAGGATTTTAATTCATAATTATATCCCTGTTAGAAAATATTCCTACATGAAACTTGTATTGAACTTTCTTTCATCTATTTGTATGTGACTTCTGTCAATCATAAACACAACAATTCTGTTTTTTCAGAGCAGTAAAATCTATAATGGTTGACAAGCACATAAAAATGGACCTTTTGTGTACGCCTGCTCCACGTTTCTGCTTCAAAGAAGGAAAAGTGAAGAGTTTCCTTCTGCACAAAAATAGACTGTAAACAGTGCCAATGTCTGACAATTTTGGCAGGTATAATTTTGTAAGAAAAGCAAAGGCATCTTGATATAAAAAGAAATCACAGACTCACACAGCTGTTCTGCTGTGCTGAAAACTTCATGATAATTCTGAGGCTGCTGTGCATATTTCCTACAGAAAACAAAAAGTGTGTATATATACATATTTATTTAATTAGACTCCTGACCAATTAGCATCTCCTCTTCCACCTCCCTGCCGCTGGTTAAAGCATCACTTCTTTTCCCTAACCTACACTACTCACACTTAACAAAGCTGTGGGTGCCTAAATGTTCTCCCACTTGACATGTTAGAATCGTTTTTAACAGTTTAGTTTACAACTGAATGCCTGTAATTTCCCAGCATGTCCTGAGGCAGCTTCCTAAACTGTGTCATTATCTCGACAGGTCTCCAGGGATAGGGCTAAACAAGGTTTAAAATGTTATCTACAGGGGTCCTTCGGGTTTCTTAAATAGTTTTTCTAGTTATGTGGGTGCTTAATATCAATGGGGAAAAGTGCTTTTATTCTTTTTCATTTGGCATTATCTTTCCACTACCATGTATTTCCCACAACTAACAAAGTTATTGCCCACTTTCATTTGTGGAAAAACAGCATTTTTTTATTGCCTCTTGTATCTTCTTAAAATTTCTACAATTAATTTCATAACACCACCTTTCACTGAACATTTTTTTCCCTGAGTACTTCCAAAATCGCTATTAGGAAGGCTCTTCTCCCTTATTATATGTTTAATCTTTCTAAAACATTACCTCCACTAAATTTTACAAGACTATTGTAAAACATTCAGAAATTAAAAAAAAAAGTCATTCTTGTTACATTAATTACACAAATACTTCAAGTTTACAGGAGTAATTTTTTCAATTTATTTTACTTCTACTCACCACCATCTTATTCAAAATGACAGCCATTACATGTCTCACTGTTTCACTAAAGGGAAGAAATCTGCAACCACAAAAAAACTGGTTTTCACAATTGTTTTTTTCACAAATTTTTTTCCTCCCCCTCCTTGAAAACACACTGCAGAACTGCTCTGAACATTTGGGCATGAAAGGGAGCTGGAATGGTTTTTGTAGTACAAACAGGTCAGCAGAGTTACTTTGTCTTAATTTCTGTCTTCTTTACAAACTGATAGAAATGGGGATTGCATCTTCAGTCTTGGGGATACATAGTACATGAACACTAGAAAAATAAAGAGTGACTCCTGCTTCTGCTTTTGATTGAATTTATGGAATTATTTCAAAATAATAGGGTGAACCACAACTTTTGGCTAGATTTTTGGTACCTGGGAGAGAGTCTGGCCATTTAACATTAAAACCTGTCAAATTGTTTAAAATTACAATCAAGAGATAATTTGGGGTTAGAATTCTGGCAGAAATAGAAATGCTCCTTTGAAAGACATCTGCACTTACAGGTGCTCCTGTCTGTTTTTTGGTTACTTTGATGGGATTGGGCAGCACCCACTCTCACCTGAGATAATACTTTCAGGTCCTTAAGCTTTTAAGGCATAACCATCAAATGATTTGACTTTCTCTATTGCTGTGAAGCCTGAATATGTCATTGGATGACCATTCCAACAGAGATCAATCAAGGCAACAGAAGAAGCAGGCTCAAGGGCACTTTGCAGTGCATGGAGCCTGGTGTGAGGCACTTGCTCTGCTCACACAGGAGCAGCTGCTCCAGACAAGGGCCAGCACTGATTTCTGTGAGCAGGTCCTGGCACACTGTGAAGCTCCCAGGGACACCTCTGGGTGGCTGGCACGGAGATCCCCTTCTCAGCAAGCAGGGGTTGGTGATGTCCTGGAAAATCTGCTCAGAGTTGGAGCTGAGCAGAAGACTCACCCTATAGGGTGTCAATGTTGTGCTGTTGTGAAGTCCAGAAACACAGAAATCCTGCAAACTCATAACATCCGTTCTTTTCCAAACTCTGCAACAAGCATCCAACAACCTCCCGCTTGAGAAATATATTTTCTGTGTTCATCTGCTAACTCTGATGCAAAAGATGCTTCTGTAACCGTGAAAATGTCAAACCAGAAGAACGAGCAAGATTCCAGTCAGTCCCAAACCAAACTGACATCCCAGATACCATCTAGCCAGGAGGAACATCAGTGTTATTTCCATCTATAAATTACAGATTTATACAGCGGTAATGAATAAAATTCCTTGGCCATGTTTGATTTTCAAAGGTAAAACTTATTCTTTGTCACATTTTCATACCTACTGAGACCAATAAGATCACTAAATATGAATTAACTATTAATTCTCCAGGTACAATACAGAATCGCTTTTTAAATTCTCTTTTCTGGCTTGAAGAAACATAAATAGTAAAAACATAAGAAATAAAAATGGAAAATTGAATATGGACTCTAGCCTTAGACAGCTACAATTTTTTTCCCCCACATAAGACTATTTCTAGCATATCTCAGTTAATAAAACAGAGATAAAATGTAGGGAAAAAACCACTATTCCTATAAATTTAGTTATACTGTATCATAATTAATAGAAGATGAGTTGATTAATACTCAATTAATTAATTGCCTGGTTAATAATAAATAATAATGAATAACTATTATTGGTAAATAGTTAATAAGCTGGTAAGACAAATCAGATATTTCTACACTTCATATTTAGACATTTTAGTTTTCTTAAGTCAGACAACTTCCCTTGACTACATGACAAAACCAGCCACAGCTATTATCATTTAAGCCTTAACAGTCTGACTCTGAAAATTAAGTTATGAAATTAATTTTATTTTTGTAGCAGAATTATTTCTTCATTAAAACACATAGTTGATTTAAGATGAAAATTGATTAAATATGTAGTCATATAACACTATTAAGAGATCACAAGCCTAGAAACGAAACACTAACACTTCCAAAATATTTTAAGGAGAGCAAAATATTACCATGCGACAGAAATCCACAATTTTTTACCTTATAACTACCAGAATAGTATTACTTCTTCTCATAAAATTACAGATTAAATTAAATTTGTCCAAACTAATTTTTTACCTACAATAGAAAATTCAAACATTTCTTACTCTTAAGTTTTTTAACATTAAATTTGATCTATAAGGTAATAGATAGTTAAGTGCACTTCAAGAGGATTCTTTGACCTAATTACTAGATTTACTGAACAGTGGTATTTTTCTCCCCAGTTATTTATTGGTTTCACAGCAGAAGCTCAATCAATTTTTTTTCCTGTTGATAGAAGGATTTAAATGTCTATCTTGTACATACTCTCAAGTGCTAACAATGACCTAGAACATGATGAACTATATTAATTTATTTCCATTTTATCTTGAACTACTAAATGAATGGAAAGAAGAAGAAGAAAACAAAGTGTAACTGCTAAAGTGGCTTCTGGAAAGCACCCAACAAGGAAAGGACAGCCACTGACATGGACTTCCAGCACAGAAATAACCAAGTAACACGGGGCAGCAATGAAAGCCATAGGGAGATAATTACTGGCAAGGCCACAGCATCATTGTCATACCTGCCCTGTCTCCATCCTTGTCCATAGCTTTCAATGGCTTCAGCACTCTGGGGCTCTGCAAGAAACTCAAGATCATTTTCCTTCCCAAATCTAGGGAGAGAGGATCCCTGTTTATCTATGCCTGCCCTAATCACGACCACACACAGCCCTTCTCAGTACTCTTCCTGTACATTAATTATTTAAAATATTCAACAACTCATATAAAATATATTTTCTTCACTGAGATCAATACAGGAAGTCCTGCAGCTGAGAGGTTCAATTCATGACAAGGAGGTGGCACACTTGGGCCTTTGGGCACCAAAAAGAGATATATATGAACATAGCTAGAGCCACAATGTAAATTAAATGTATATTTGCTCAGAAATAAACAAGGCAGATGTGTTAGAGGTGTCAAAGGCAGGGTGAGAGGAAGTCACAACTGAACAGCTTTCACAGAAAATTATTTAATTTCAGCCATGCATGGAACATATTAACTCCCTTAGAAATCTCTTCTTCTGTGCCTCTCCTGCAGAGAAAGCAAGCGAAGACAAAACAAGGATCAAGTATCTTAAAAAATAATACAAGTACAGCCCACATTTATTACAGAAAGTGGAGTCACCAGGTACAACCCAAGCTGCCACATGGAGAGAACAGATAGCATAAATCGCCTTCAGTCCTTACTTTGGGTAAATAACTCTCACCCATCTTGACCTCCCACAAATTTGTTTTACAAAGCTGGAGTTATCCATCAAGTGATCTATCCTGAGCAAGCTGACGAACAGCCATACCTGCACGTATAGATAGCTCTCTCCAGACAAGTCATGTTACTTTTGCTTGTTAGTGGTCCTGCTCAGACTCATGAGCTCCCAAACTCCTCCAGAACCTGGTAAAAAGTTACACCCAGGAGGTTAAACTAATGAAAAAGTTTCCTATGCTGTTTGCTGAGGTCAAAAATATTTCTGTGTGTCACAGAACTACTGACTGATGCTGACACAACTTGTACCTAACCATCCTTGAAACATTTACTGGGCTAAACTTTCAGCATAATGATTTTATATATGCATTAAAAAAGATGTTGTAACAGTTCATCACAAGCTTCTTTCTGCTCCATAAAAGAATGTGAAACACAAGAAATGAGAAGTCAATTGCTTTTCTGTTCATAGATGAATGAGAGAGACACCAAGGTTGTGTAACAAATGCAAGGCATTCATTCCCTATAAATCAGAACATACAGATTCACTATTTGTGCATTCCCTGAAGTGGCAGAAAGGCATGATACATTTCGAGGTAACATACACTGAATTTGGAAATCAGTCTAAAATGTGGCTACTAACAGGGGCATCCAGATACCTTCAGAAGGACTTCATGCTTCTGATTTCTTCTTCAAACTCCTCCCACTTTCATCATTAAACACTGACTTTTAAAATGCAATTTATTATGAAAAAAAAGGCAGACATTGAGGAAAACTACTCTTTCATGAACAAAACTCACTACCCAGGGCTTTTAAAACATGCAGGTTTCACAAAGCTTTGCCAGTTTGGAGACAGCCAAATTGAAGTTTTCAAAGTACCCTAGCTCAGTAGCAGTCCCCAGGGTACTGGAAAACCCCACTGGGACGTTTCAGAATTCAGCTGCAGCCAGCAGAATCACAGGCTGCAGCAGCCAGACCTTGGCTAGGAATTAGCATCACCACATGAAAGCACCCACTCAGCTTCCAATTCAGGGGCAATTTTAGAAACTGAGTGATTTAAAATCTATAGAAAGAGGTACCCAATAAAAACCAAGCAGGAGTTTATTATATGTATTCATAAAGGACTTGTGAAGAAATGCTGAAGAATGTGACTTATAAACAAGAACCTTCTGACACCCAAGTGAAAGCCCAGAGCAAAGCCCAGCTGGCTGCCTGAGATCTGGAGGACACTGCTTTGGCAAATCCATTCCCAGAACACATTGGAGGGGGAAAGCTCTGAGCATTCTGAGACCAAATTGCTCTGTGTTTTGACAGACTTCTTTCCATCCTGCAGATGCTCATGATAGACCCTGAGACACTTCAGCATACAAAGCAGAGATGAAAATAATCCTCAGTGGGAAACAGCAGGTGGCTGTGTGAGGTGGAGAATTTTTCATTAATTCCACAAAATGGTTGTAAATGTAAAAATGTTTATATTTGGGTTCATGTGATGGTGATTGAGAGAGACAGGCACAAGCAACGTAAAATCTCTTGGAAAAAAGGTTGCTGAGATTTTGATGCAAGTCAGGAAAAAAATTCCAAATAGTAACACTATAAACTTCTTCAAAAAAGAACCAGACCTCCATCTCTATTTTGTGATAGAAGAAACAGGTAGCACACAGCAGAACACAGCTTAGCTCACCACTACAAATATTAAATTGCAGGTCTCTGGTCAACATTGTCAGAGGAAAAAAATAAGCCACACTTAGAACATGGGATGAAAGCAATTCTTCTTTTGTAAGGTATGAAACTAATAACCCTCAGGAAGTAAGCTATGTTTCTGAAAGGAAGGACATGAAAAAGAGCCCCTCTTCCCCATGTTTTCACCCACTAAATTCCTTCCTCTTCAGAGAGTGACAGTTTCATATCAGAGTACATGTTCAGATATGGAAATTAAAGTACAGGCAGTTTCAATTGCACCAAGCTGCTGCATTTCAAACCTGTGGTTAGCACATTTTTCCCAACACTAGTTTTTCTTCAGAAACTTCTGTGCAGAAAATATACGGCAAAACAGAAAATTCTCTTGGAAATTCAATTTGTATTTGAAGAAAGAAAAAGTAGTCCACACAGACATGCTGCCATGTAAATTTTACTCTTTTTTTTTTTGAACAGTGTATGTACATACATACATACATACATATATATATACACACACATATATATGCTAACATATTTGAAATCTACACTTAGGGGGTTACTTTCTCCTGGACTCAAAACCCTTTACCTTTAGTTAGGAGAAAAAGGAAAATATGTTTTCATTGTAGTGTCACGTAGATTTTCTGCTGCAGCCAGTCTGTATGATATTTCTTCCTAAACTACAATTCTTTTTTTTTCTTCAGGCTATTGTCTAAACACAGACTCTGTGTTACAGCTGGGATTGTTTTCTACAAATGAATTCTGCTACTGCTACAGGAAGAGACAGCAATTGTTATTTGGGGAACGACTAAGTTTCAACTATTGCTTTAGTTGTTGTTGGGTTTTTTTGTATTTTTCCTTCCATTCTTAGCTCAAACTGTTTAGAGCAGAAAGAACTCTTCTTCAAAAAAAAAATTCAGATTTGAGGATGGGTACAAATTACTGTAATGTCTGAGTGTGTGGGTATCCTTACCACTCCTACTCCACTCTTGTGAGACTAACAGGAGCCTCAGAATAAAAAGGATTTTGAGGTGCTGCAGTGAGTCCAGAGGAGGGACACAAAGATGATCAGAGGGCTGAAGCCCATCTTCAGTGAAGACTTGGCTGTGAGAACTGGGGTTGTTCAGCCTGGAGAGGAGGAGGCTTCAGGAAGACTTTAGAGCAACCTGCCAGTACCAAGAGGGGGTCTACAAAAAAGCTGGACAAGGACTTCTAAATAGGACACGCAGTGATAAAAAACAGGGAAAAGGCTTTAAACTGAAAGAGGGTAGGATTAGACTAGATATTAGGAAGTGTAAGGGTGGTGAGGTACTGAACAAGTTGCCCAGAGAAGTTGTGGATCTGTTCCTGGAAGTGTTCACAGGCAGGTTGGATGGAGCTTTGAGCACTGGTCTACTGGAAGGTGTCCTAGCCCACACCAGGGGAGTTGGAACTGGGTAATCCTAAAGGTCTCTTCTAACCCAAACCATTCTTTACGTCTAGAAGACAATTATTTGTTAACCAGTAGTGCACAGCACTTGGAAAGACCAGAAAGTATCTGGGAATGTTCAGTAAAGCAAACTTCCTGCAGCCACCTCCATTTCAGATCTCCAGTTTAGCAATTACTTTCCAGTGATTGCCCTTTCTGCAAGCCAGTGTCTTCTCCCTCAATATCAGAAAGCTGCACATAAAAATAAGTGATTATCATGTGATATCAGAAGATACAGCATGACCAGTCCCCACTCAAAACTCACAGGCTTCTGGAGACCTTTTGCCTGGCTCCTCTCCCAGCCCCTATTTTCCCAGTTTACATCTGTCCACCAGGGCTTCAATAAGGATCTGTTCAATGATAAGGGCAAATATTCCTGAGTTTGTTCCCTCTTCTGGAGTAACTAGCTATCCTATGTGTTTTTCAAGTAGAAGGTAAAAAATCATCATTAATCCATGTGGCACATTTTCTATGGTGGCTGAGGGAAAAGGCTCAAAGTCTTTCTCACTCTGAAAACTCAATTCCTCAAGGTCCTTGACTTCACAGTGCTTATGCAAAAAGTTTCCACTAGATGGTGTGGGATATGTAGGACACATAACTATATTATTAGTAAATACACATTCAGTAAATAGTATTTCCCCAAGTTTCAATTTTAATTCCCTTGCCTTTCAAGAGAGAGAATTAGTTTATAGCAAAAGCAAAACACATATCTTAAAAAGCATTAATTCTACTTAGGATGTGTGCACACTCGTTTTCCAGGAGGATAAAAGCAGTAACCCTGAAATCCCATTATCCAGTGAATTGCCTTAAAAACTAAGCATGCCATTATTTAAAATTTAAAAAAAAAAGCAAATAATAAAAAATAAAAAAAAAAAAAAAAAAAAAAAAGAAAAAAAGAAAAAAAAGGTTATCCCTTGGGAGAGGAGAAATCTTTTTTTCCCCCCCTTAGGAAGACAAAACACTAAGGAGTCCAAGTGAAAGCAGAAAACCCTGACATTTAGTAAGTCAGTCCTATTTCAGCCCATATCTGAAGGGCTATTCTGCTTTGAAGATGTGACTTTCCTACTTAGGAATTTCCTACAGGGCCCTGATGGAACAGGTTCTGTGGCCCCTGGCTGTGTCAGCGTGGCACACACAGAGCTCCATCCCTCTCCCTAGAGCTGTGAGATGGTGGGATCTGGAGAAAGGGGGGAGGAAATTAATTATCAGAACTGCTACACACATTTCAACACTTATTCTTTTGTAAGAATTAGATGATCTACACAGCTATCACCAAGGACTTGGTAAGGCTCAGGTACAATACAATTGTTAATTAAGACATAATTTCTTCAGAAAACTTGCATTATTGAGTGAAAAGGAATGAACTTAGCTTGACTCTTGAATGAATTTGCAGAGTTCAGAATAAATAATAATAATAATTAAAAAGAGAAAAATCATGATCCTCACATATCTTTAACCTTGGCACATATTAAAACAGAAACTTTAAAGACAAAAAAAACCATTAAATCCTACTAATATTTTTAGGCAATTTTCAGTGCTGAATTGCATGTTAAATCTATACACTGTTGAAAAAATTCTAAGGAAGCACACATTATCTAAAGTAGCAATGGATTCATTCCTCTCTGACTAATAATCAGAAATAACAGAATAAAATCAAAGTGCCACAAGGAAAAGAAGTGACATGAAAAGCCACCAGTTTTTTCTTTTTGGGTGGAGCTCTTTGTGTCTTCCCTTTCTTACTTCCCTTAGCTTCCAACTCTCTTACTCTTGAGTGTCTTCTGAGCTCTGTTTTTTTCTTACTCAGATAGTTGTTGACAAGTTTTTTCCCTTGCAGTTTCCCCAAAGAGGTGCAAGCAGTTCCTTGGGAATCTCATCACTTTATTTTTTTTAAAATTGCTTGGGAGTGACATTTGAGGGTCTTTTTTTATTACTTTGTAACTCATTGCCAAGGCCAGTTACAGACTCAAATGAAGAGGTCATTCAGCTTTATTTTTAAAAGTCCATGACCAGACAGTGATACTTATGGAGCCAGACCATCTGGCAGCAGATGCACAGAATTACTTTATCAGGAGCTCTTGTCAAAAACTGTCTGGAGTTTGTGATTTTACACGCTTTTAGGGTTAGTTATCATAAAACAGGTAGCTGAGAAAAAATGTGTTACTTGTTTATCCCACTTCAACAAAAACCCAGTGGGAAAAGTTTGTTCAGTATTCTCATAAATTATTACAAGGAATGTTCCAAGGAGGGGGAAGAAAGGGGGAGGGAGGGCCAAAAAAGTAATTTCATAATAAACTGGATTTGCATGACGGCAGACATAATCCATACCCCCTCAGGAGGGGCTGATGGAATGCAGTCACCCCAAAACCACCTCATTCCTGCTGCCAGGTTGTGGCATGCAACTGTCAGACACTGGCTGTGAGAACAACATCCTAAAAAGCCATCAACAAGTGGGCTACAGCTGCCACTCCTGTGCTAACAGGGAAATTCAGGAACAGCAACCACTATTTTTACCCTCCTGTGTGGTGTTCTATAGCATATATCAAGTTTAGCCTGTCTTTGCTCCTAACAAAGCCAATACAGAACCTTCTCAAGGGCTTCTCCTATGTCCCTGACTCCTACTGTCCTTTACAGGGACATCAATTACAGCCAACTTCCTACTACACTTCCTTCCTTCTATCTACAAAATGTTTCCAGGTTTCAACTCCATCATCTATCCTATAGCTTCAGCTAAGCACAATTATCCCTAAAAATGCACAGTGGTTTGTCTGTGAAAAACAGTGGATGCATTTCTATCTTTAGAAAATCACATGTTTAAAAAAATGAGAGGTAAAATTACCTCACTGGGTAGCCTATGACCTTTGAGCTTTTACACTTCCCATGTAGTGGAAATTGCATTTTCAAGGCCCAGTCCCTGACACCATGGCTGGAGTGAAAGCAGAGGACAACCTCCAACTCAGAGCACTGAATGAGCACCATTAGAGAGCATGGGAGAATAGACTTTCAGATAAGTGTTAAAGGACACTGAGAACAAGAGAAGAGATTTTTACAGTGATTACTTGATGCATAGGACAGCCCAAAGAGATGCAATACAGCCTTGGGCAACATGGAGAGAAGAAGCATAAGAGACTAATACACAGGGAGCAGACAACAGAACTTCAGACAGAAGTATTAAAATAAGAGGTTTTTAAAAATCTATACATGTTACTCTATAAAGGACTTAATCACTGCTAAATATTATGCTACATTTCCTTCTTCCTATACCAGCAGACCACTCACAATATGTTATGAGATGATACAGACACACAAAACCATTGACTTAATTAATTCTTGCATAAATCAAGAGAAAACAATATCCACAGGACTACAGCTGACACAGAAAGGAGACAGCAGCAGTCTTGCTCAGAGTTAGTCTGGAGCATCACATCAGCAGCCTTGACCCACCTGAGGGCCAAGGCAGCAGCTTCAAACACAAGGGCAGTGCCCCCCCAGTGCCCCACTCTGGGGCTGTGCCCATCTGCAGACTCTGGAGCTGCTGAAGCCTTGCACCCACAGGTCTCTCCCACTTGTACCCCAGAGAGGCTGACCTCTTGCTGACTGGGAAAAACTGGGCAGCTGTGGGAACCAGTGCTCCTTGTTCCAGGCCACACTGAGCTCTGGAGCTCACACCAACGCCCTGATCCTGCCTGCTAGCCCAGGGGGAGCCTATAGGAGGACCAGTTTAAGTCTGAGCTAATACCAAGCTGTATTTCATATTGTGATTTGCTTTGCTGAGGTCTGGACAAGCCTTGAGGGTGCTGCAGCACCAAGACAATTATAGCCACTGGAGAAAGGGCAACTAACTAATCAAGCCCAGTACCCTGTTTCTCCCCAGAACCATATTTAGCTCCTTTTAATTTATTTGCTGAGTTCCATATTACAAGCACTTGTATTTTTTGCCCTTGACACCCTCATTACAAAGCTACTACCCAGTATTTTTTTAGAGCTGTTCTTTTCCATTTCTATTTAAAAATGTCACTCAAATGCAATGTCCTTTTCTCCAAAATGTCTCCCTTGGCTTCAGATATGCATTCCAGATTTGTAGGATTCCTAAGAGGGGGGAAAAACAGACTTCTATATTCAAGCCACTTTTTTATTTGAGCAGCATAGCCCATTGGACTTAGATAAACTAAGGAATCAGATTAATGCAGTCTATCCTTTCCAAACCCAAAATCTCACATGCATGTTTGTACATATCTATCCATGCATTTTAATTTGTGAGAACTCAATCCAAGCCTATTTACTGGAGCCAGCTGTTTTAATGGCCTCATTACTTCCCCAAATCCACATCTGAATAAGGTTGGGGAAGCTGCCAAAGGATTTGGCTGAACCTCTTACAAGGCCACATGACAAATGGTAACTATCATTTTATTATCTCACTGATAGGAAGGTCTGGTTGAATTCTCCAGTTCTGGGTGATTAAAGAAGAGTGGTGAGTTTCTGCTTTCCACCCATGATTAACAAGAAGATTTTGACTGGACATTCAGGCATTTCCTGAATGTGCAATACATACACTGTCACCTCTAGGCTCAAACCCTGGAATTCTTGGTAAATCAGGCAAAACCCCTGGGTATTCAAACACCAGAGCACCTGCTGCCTGTTACATTCCTGAACAAGAGTTTCAGCCTCTGAACCTTGCCCTCAGCCAGGACACTGCTGGTTTTCCACCACAGCAGTTAAGTGAAGACACTCGCCCAATATCACACATCACAAAGGAGTGGCAATAGAGGCCACAGAGAGCCCCAGAGGGGCTCCCTCAGAGTTCAAGCTCACCTCCCCAACACCTGAAGCTGACTGGTTCACTTTCAGACTGCAGAAAATCAGGTTTCTGAGCAGACAAATGGGAATGGCTGAAGTTCTCCAAGAAACCCCAGGATGGAATGCTTCTGAGAGAATATCTCTGCTTTAGTGCCTGCTTTCATGCAGACAGTCATTTTGCAGTGACCATTACTGTATTTCAGTGGAGTATTAACTCTACCCTGATACTTAACAAAAGAAAAAGATTGTCGTTTGTTTTAATTATGTATTGATATTTTATGAGACAGAAGGAAAATTATATATGAGAATAAAGAAGTTCACGTTGCTTGACAGTATCAATTTTCTCCAGTTCTTTTAGAAAATAGTAATTTCCACTTAATTGCACTAGAAGGAGCCCAAATTATGAGAGCTGTGTGGCCTAAAACTTTATTCTGTGACTTGTCTAACATGAAGCCTGATGTGCACTGCCTGCCTCACTGCAGCCTTCTGTTTTCGGGCCCTATCATTGTATTGCCATCACTTCTGACATGTTACTTAAAGTGCTGCCATAATAACAAGCAAGACAATGTGGGATGGGAGAGAACAACAGGGATGTTAAAAAAGCCATGCATGAGGCAAGGGACACTGGAAAGAGCAGGAAAATAAGAAACTGCTTCTGTGCAGAACTGCTGCTACTATAAGACTGCACATAACTATCACAAAATCCATGTAAGACACATAGACTCCCCTGAGATGGCTTCTACAACTGAATTTCTCCTTCACCTCCCAAAAGTATTTCAGCTGACTTTTTAACTGCCTGACACTTCAAGCTTTCCCCATTACCTCAAAAAAATGACATCTCTGAGCTCCTATAGATGACCTTCCACAGGACCAAGAGAGAGATTCTGTTAAACATTAAAACATTTCCATCTAAAAAATCCCTCATATATGATAGTTAGAGTTTCTCTGATCCTGAGTTTTACTCACCATAACACTGAAAAACAGCTCTGCTTAACATCTAAGGGGACACGAAGGGGAACCCCAACTCTGCACACCACCAGCCCAGGAGCCAGGAGTGGGCTCCCAGCAGGGACAAGCCTGAATGAAGTGAAATGAAAAGTGCACTATTTCAAGATTTCCAGCAACTCATCCTGGAAGTTTTGCTGCTGACTACAAGTGGAGGCCTCCTCACACTTAGCCTTCAGCAATGTGGAAATCATTGAATGCCCAGGATGCACCCAGACCACGTGGAGCCAAGCGAGAGGAGAGGCACCTCTGGTGTTCAGGCACTCACATTCATGCACTGGGACATGATACAGAAGTAAATGCAAATGGAGTTCAAAGCATCAGAGAAGGAGAGGAGGGAATTAATTTAGTACAGAGATGACTAAAGAGCTGCAATCCTACAAGAGGTCTCCTCTTTCTCACTGGACCATGTTGTAAGTGGCTCTTCCCACCCTTCTCCCTCCTCACCAGGAGCTGCCCAGGATATACTACTCCAGCCTTCATTAAAGATAAAATCAAACTCCTCCTTCCAAGCACAGATCAACAGCTAAAGAAATTACCTCAACAATATTCTCAAGTTCCCAGCAGTATCCAACTCAGTTTTTATGTCCCATTACCCAGGTATCTCACCAACTATTTATTAACTGTTCATGCTCCAAGCAAAGTTAACCCTTTTTTTTTTTTTTTNCTTCCCAGAGTGCCTTCAGACACCTGGCTAGAATTCAAACTTTTAATTTAGTGGGGTGTTTAATTGTGGGGTGTTTTTGTTTTCCTATCAGGCTCCTATATTAGACTGCTGGCGCCTACCAACTCATAAATTTGTCTGTACTTTTTTTAGTATTTTTCATGCATCTTGTCTTAGCAAAGGTTCAAAAGTTCAGTAGAAAAATACTACTTATCTCTCTGTTTGCTGGAAACTCTTATGACAGATAATGTCAAGAAATTTAACACAATTATGATAACTAAATTACACAGCACTACATAGATCTTGTAAGGTTCCAGAAAACATTGTAAGTAATTAACTGTTGTTAAGAGGTTTACACTGCCTCACCAACACATACTGAGACCTAAATCTGGACTGCTAATAAGTGCATCAGTGAATTTTGTAAGGAGTCAGACTGAATTACACCATGGCAGGATGTCACTTATTTTAAGTTTGCTTATTGTTTTCCTAATTGATAAAGGAGTATTAACAGCTGATTCTTTACTAATCTATGCATCCTGGAGGACTTTGTAAAAGATTTTTCCATAGTAAAAGAAGATTGTTTCTCCCTCTGCCCCATCAACATCCGCCAACAAAGGTATAGAGAAACAATTCTGAAATACCATTCCTTGGAAAAGATCCAAGTGTGGAGGGAAGCAAGCACAGGGTTACAACCTGTGCTTGGAAGAAGTAATTTTTCTGTCAAGTGGGATGGAATATGCCACCTGGAACAAAGGTACTTTCAGTGTACATAGAAAAGTATAAAATGCACGTGAAAATGGAACAGAAAAAATCAATCCTCCTTAATGGACAACAAGTTACCTTCACAGATATTTTAAAGTGGTCTTGATTTACAAAAAATGAGTACATGAATAAATTTGAAAAAAAAAAAAGAATAAAATATACTCATAAAAATTGAGTGTCTGTCTCTACTGGATTTTCTTCAGTAAATGCAGGATATTATACCCAGAAATAAATCCTAGTCTGTATTACATTTCACTCCTACTTCTTTCAAGGAGATTGAGCAAAGAGTATCATCAAAAAAATTCTTAATTTAATTAGTAAACATATTCAAGCACCAAAATCAAAAATTCCCTATAATCGAATTCTCCCTTTTACATTGGGCTAAAAGAAAATCACCTCTCTTGACAGAGAACATTTATTTTTAAATTCCAAACTCATGCACTTGTATCTCTGAAACTCTGTGAGCAATAGACTCAGGCTGGTAACAGCTGAGTGGTTTCCAACTTACACTCCTTCAAAAATTCCCATCTGCATGTACAAATGTCCTTCTGCTTCCTGGTGATGTAACTGCTTAAACAGGAGCCAACAGCACAGGCCAGATAATGACAAGTGGCAGCTAAAATAGAAAAAAGAACAAACCAACCAATTCTCCCAGGATAAAAAATAAGCTGTTATCTCTTATTAATTAAGCTGGGACAGGTTTAGTTTGCTTGTTGCCTTTTATTTTTTAATGGATTGGGATTGCATGGCCAGGTTGTGGTACCAGAGGGGCTGCAGGGGTGGCTTCTGTGAGAGAGCCACTACCAGAAGCTCCCCCCATGTCTGACAGAGCCAGCTCCAGCTGGCTCCAGGATGGGCCCACCACTGGCCAAGCTGAGCCCATCACTGATGGTGGTGGCACCCCTGGGGAAACATACTTAAAGAAACTGCTTGGAATGACAGAAGCCCCGAGAGGAGAGAGAATATGTAAGAGAAACAGCTCTGCAGACACCAAGGGCAGTGCAGAAGGAGGGGCAGGAGGTGATGCAGGAGCCAGAGGAGAGATTCCCTGCCCCGTGGTGGGACCATGGTGGGGCAGCTGTGCCCCTGCAGCCCACGGGGGAGCAGAGATCCCCCCACAGCCTGGGGAGGAGCCCACCCTGGAGCAGGTGGATTCCCAACAGAGGCTGTAACTTCATGGGAAGACCACACTAGAGCAAGGTCCTGGCAGGATCTGTAGAAAGAGGAGCTCACTGTTGGAGCAGTCTGTGAAGAGATGTGTCCCTGGGAAAGGCTCCCACTGGAGAAGTCTGTGGAGGACTGTCTCCTGTGGGAGGGACCCCAGAGAGGAGCAGGAGAAGAGTAGGAGCAGTCTTCTCCCTGAGGAGGAGCGAAGGGTAGAGACAAGGTATGATGAGCTGAGCACAGCCCCTGTTCCCTGTCTCCCTGCGCTGCTGGGGGGAGGACGTAGAGAAAATGGGGAGTGAAGTTGAGCCCAGGAAGAAGGGAGGGATGGGCGGAAGGTATTTTACAATTTAGCTTCTATTTCTCATTATCCTGCTCTAATTTACTACCTATCAAATCAAATCAAACTAAAATTCCCAAGTTAGGTCTGTTTTACCTGTGACCTTCTCCCTTTTGTTATCTCAACTCACGATCTTTCATTATATTTTCTCTCCCCTTCCTAGCTGAGGACCAAAGTGATAGAGTGGCTTTGGTGGGTACCTGGTGTCCAGCCAGGGTCAACCCACCACATAAAAGGCAGTCTTTTTACTGGAAAAAAACACTGTGACACTGGGTTTGTGACAACATTTTAAAGTTCCTCAGAAATCCTACAAAGGTAAAGGGAACAAAAAAACTCACAAAAATGTTTTGAGTAATTTTAAATTTACTATATTCCTTCCTAGAATAACAAAACTAAAGAATGGTTAGGGCCTATGGAAAGACAAATGGATAATGATTTATTTTTACAACAACATGGAAAATCAGTGTCACTAGTATATTTCCCCATTCACTGAAAGAAACTGAAATTGAACATTAGGTTAAAAGTATTTTCAGTAGTGCAAATACAAATATTTAGTAAAGTTTTCAATGACTCTTCATACAATTATCAAATAATATCTACAGTTATTAGAAAAGCAGTTTCAAGTAAAACAAAATGACCTTGAGTTACTACTTGATGAGCTACTGAGGAAAGCAAAATTCATTAACATAATGCATTCACCCCAAAAAAAGGAAGCACACGCATTTGCAACAGTGACAGAAGTGATCTAGTTGGACTGAAACAAGGAAACACAATGTGAGTACTTAGTACTCACTCAGTAAAACTACTACCACAGTTAAAATTACTGAACGTCAGAGAAAGATCAAGTGCTAAAGCCAAAAGCATACACACTGTTCTTAAGGGAATGGGGAAAAATACTCAAAAAAATCTGGAAAGCATCAAAAAATGCTCAGGGGATGTAATAAAAGCCATTAAATAAGATAGCATGTGTATTAGGATGAACTGAAAGACCATCAGTCTCTAAATGAGAGTTTTGATGATTTTCAAGTCGCAGGCAAACGATATCCTGAAGGAAAGCAATTGTTTTGTATGCGAAGTGGTGGAAACAATTATCAGTGGTGCCTTGGCCCTGCAGCTGAAGGATGCGCTAAGCTCTTATTCACAGCCCTAAACACAAAGGATTAAAGAGACAGGAAAAGACTAAACTCCAGCAACCAGGCAGACATCTCTGAGTTAAGAAATTAAGCAATTTGTTCTGTGATCACAAGGACAGCCAGCCTCTGCAGAAACTCAGTTTTAGACTGACGAGAGTAGCTGGCCTTTCATCTGCAAATTAAGCAGTATTGTGCTGCCACATGTAAAAGACATTAAGTAGTGCCAATCTCATTTGAGATGGTTCATCCTTTGCCTTTCTCCATGGAAATTATGTCCAATTTAAGCCACACTCTTGTGCTTCTAGGACACTGCTGTGTGTGCACAAAACCAGCCCCATTCACGCAGCACAGCCAACTCGAGCAGCTGCTCCAGAGCCACCAGCAGAGACTGCCCTGGTGCTCTGCATCCTACATCCAGGACTGTCAGCAGCTCCTTCAAACACAGCCCTCAGCTCCCCCTCCACCACCGATCTCCCACCATAAAAGCAAAACAAAAATTAAAAACCCACCCACAGGACTGCCCTTCCCCACAAACCATTCAAGCATCTCTAGAGAATACAAGTTCTTTTTTCTCTAGAAAGTCTTTTCAGCCCACACATGAACAGAACCAAACATTGCAGATATATCAAAGCAGAAAAATAGGCATAAACATTAAAACCGATCAGTGTCTTTCTAAATTTAAGCTCATTCGTTTCACACCTGGAAAATGAAATCTTTTGGCATGGAGAGGGTTCTCCACCCTACAGTAGCTCATTCTTGGCCTACCTATGCTTCCACAAAATGCATCTTCATGAGCTTTTATTAACTTTTTTAAGCACCTGAAGAGAATACTAAAAGTTTCTCATTTTCTCAGGTTGTATGATATGATTAGCTGTCCACCCAAGTACAAATTGGAGTATAAAAGAAGGAAGTGTCACCATGCACTCCAGAGGTACACAGTGATAGAAGTTTTTGATCAATGTAAGGAGCCAGTGAGCAGTTTCCTGGCTCCCAGTTCTCCCTCTCCCATTCCTGTACTTCCTCCTACACTTGCAGTGCTCTTAAACAGAACAGATGCTCCTATGAATCCCACAAGAAGTTGTTAATATACAGTTAATTATTCGCAACATCTGGTAATAACAACACTCATTTGAAGTCACAGCTGCTGGCAAAGGTCAGGTGACAAAGCCATTGGCCTCTGCATGACATCAGCAGCTTCTGCCCTGCTTCTTCAGTGGGTGGGGTGAGTCCTGCCTACGCTCAAGCAACAGCCCTGCTCTCATGGTGTCTACAGAAATAGTAATTCACTTTAAAACTCTCATACAATTTGACCAACAATATTTTTTTCCCATTTTTTCTCTCAATGTCCTTTTCTGGTTAGAAAACCAGGGGGGTTAGGCAGAAAATCTGCCCAGAAGCAGCATCTGTGTAGTCCCAGCTGGGGAGAGAGCAAGGACTGTGCCAAGCAGGGAACAGCAAAGGAGAGAAAATCAGAGCCAGCTTAGCAGGGCTTGCCAGTCTGGTGATCCCACTGAAACACTGCTTTGCAACCAACCACAGCCAGAAGGAGAGTTATAGCAAGGAGCAATAGAAGCACAACCCAGAGCCAGTGGATGAAGAGCATCAGGCTGAAGGACAGGATTAGATGAAATGTAAACACCACAGGATCAGGTGTGCAGCCTGTAAATGTCAGTATTTTCAGACCAAAGAACTGCCACACACCTGGGTTAGTGGTGGCCCTTCCACATCCTTACCATATACTCCTGATGGTGCCAATCATTCCCAGCACCTCCCCAGGAGCAAGAACCTCTTCCTCTACGTATTTTTAATACATCTCTATTTCTCTATGCCTGCTAATTTTTCTGCTTGTAGCCCTCCATGCTCTCACTGACTGACACCCCCACATGTTGCTGTTTATACAGCACTGGTGTTTGGAAACAAGCACCTACTCACTTTCATTATTCAGGCAGGCAGTCTGACACTCTGCCTACCACTTGCCTCAGGATTTTATGCCGAGGATTAATCAGCTTTTAGTCTGTATTATAAATTTCCTGCCATGTCCCACAGAATGCCAAGCCCTAGTAGTAAGACACTGTTGGTGTGATGCCCATAGTTGACATGGGAAAGACTTTCCTTTAAATTTCACAACAGGACGTGACCTTGAAAGGCCCTCAAAGATCTTGCATGTTTCTGTAAGCTCCTTATATTGCTCAAGGACTCCAAAATATCAGAAACAAGCACCCATTACATTCATGAAAACCTATCCTGAAAGCAGAACTGGACACAGGAGCCCAGATTGCAGGCAGGACCATCCTTTGATGAGAACAGATCTTATGTCCTAACTGTGCATATAAGGTATATTCCCTTCCATTTCCAGTTTTCATGTGACTGGTTCTGAGATAAAGAGGTAAACTGAATGAGACCCTGAGGTTTAAAAGCAGATCACAATTAACCATTTTATTGTGGATACAAGTGTCACTAAGGTAACAGAAATTCCATAACCTCTTAGATTCAATACATGAAATTCACGCACAGGAAAAAGCACACATGCTTTGGATGGCAAATAATTTCCAACATTTTATAAAATTCCTCTCTTAATCAAAAATCACAGCTGAAAACTGCCTTGACTCAAGTGAATAGACAGATGAAGGCATATTTAAAACCATAGGAAGTCATCAAAAGAAGTTTTACTGTCAAAAGGAAAAAGATATAAGGTCTGGGGAAAAAATATTTTTTATGAATATATGGTAAGCAGTTTAAGTTGCAAGAACCATAAAATATTACTAAGTTCACAATCAGTAACATATTTTAAAATTTACTGTGACATTCCCATATTTGAATATGGAATGTTACTCTTCACCTTCTCACATGAGCAAGCAAAAACCTCCAGACTTCTAGACAGACTGGCATTGTGTCCAGATAATAAAGGTAATCTCAAGAAAGGTGAAGAGTTTTCTACCAAAGACCTTCAAAACTCCAAATTACACAAGAATTAGCCCCATGACAGGAGTCCAGTAGGGGTTGTTGTCCTTTATTTACTTTGCTAAAAGAGTGAACTCACTAATAAACACCTTTCCTCATCCCTGCTACCACCATAACAGTGAAATGACATAGGCATAATTTCTTACCTTTAGGAAAAGCAACATAAACGGAATAGTCATAAATCTTTTTTATCCAGTAATGGCTAAAATGGCTACAACACTTTTAAATTACTTTAATATTCAAAGATGTATTTTTATGGAACAAAGTAGTTTAAGATATCCTGTAAATCTGCCCTTTATTCAATTTACATGTGTCTTGTGGTCTTCCAAATTAAAGCAATGAAATGGAGTCAATGATAAATTACTTTTTCAGATGATTTTTTAAAGATTAGTAGATCTTAAATCTGGACCTCTCTCTTGGTAGAAATGTTCTTATGGCTCTCATTACCAAACTTACTTTGGGCAGTTAAGAAAATGAAGAGTCATTACTAGGATTGAGTGAAATATTCATGTGGAAAAGGACATCTTTGAGCCTTTCCACACCTCTCAGTTGTATTGGATTTACCCTGGAGATGATCTACTACACACACTTCCTTTAAAGCATATTAAATGCCAGTAAAAAAGGTAAAACTAGATGCTTACAATGAAAGGAGCAGGCACTTCTATGACTGTCATACGTGGTTAGCTTCCAGTTTTTATGCCTTTTGCTCATTGTTCCTCCACCACCCCCCTTAGCCTGGCTAAAACATGCTCATGTCCTACTCAGCATCTGACAACCTCTTCTGACAAAAAGTTGCTATATTTTCAGCAATGTACCAAATTGCATTTAGGGGACTCCAAATTCTTGTCATGTCATTCCAGCAGCTTTACTCCTCCGCATCTTCTGATGGCTTCCTGTTTTTTTTTCAGGCCTACTATTTCCAGGTGGGCTGGGTGAGAAGAACACAGACCTTCTGAAAACAGATGGTTTGACAGAGATTGCACATTTCTGGGAAACTTACTTTCAATTGAATCTCACATCTCATTCTGAAAAACTTAAGTGTAAAATGTTTTAGGAGGATCTCAAAAGATGGAAAATATCCTAGGCAGCATCTTTTATTCAAAACGCAGTTAAGATAAAATACAACAAAAATTTCAGGATCTTAAGAAATTTAAATAATGTGCCCTCAAGTTCACCACACAGCTGTAGAGAAAACTTATAAGCTAGAAAGAGTAGAAACACCTCAGTTTGGCAGTAGGACCAGAGCAGGAAGCCCTCTGCAACCAGGCAGGAGCGTTCTGTAGCAGAGAGATCTGTGGCTGCCTCCATGGCTGTTTGTGTCTGATTTGCCTTCAGAGCACACCAATACCACTGCCAATTACAGAAATAGTTCTTGAAATGTGAATATGGGTGCTCTGAAAACTGGACTGAGACCAATAACTCATTTTGCAGACATCTAGCTAGTTATTTGGATGTTAATGTTCTTCAGCCAGTAAAACCAAGACTACATTTAAACCAGTACCCTAAGAGAGAATAACACCATTTCCTCACTGCCTACTTCATCAGCCACCTAATGCTTCCCAAAGCACTAAACATTCTCAAGTGCAAATATTTCTATACCTCCAACTGTTGCTATGCAACACTAGGCCTTATATTTCCTAGGAACATGATGAAAATTGGACTCCTGATCCTTAGCTTAACTCCTATTACTCACCACCATACCATACACAATTTGGATTAATACTCATTGAGGAAACCAAGTTATAGTCCTCAACAACTTACTTACAGAATCCAGGCTCTACTCCAATGTATTTTCACTCCTCATTTAATATTTGATTCTTTTTTGAACATGACCCACCCTACAATTTCAAGAGAAACCACCTGAGTTCTTCATCCAGCTGTATTATAGTCATTCTCCTTCAGAATTACTCCCACAACAGCACCAGGCATGTCTTAGGGATAATTGTGTTTTATGGTTAGAAAAGTTAGTGTTGCTGGAATGCAAGAGGAGTAAGAGCACAGTGCACACACGAGGCTCATAACACAGCCCTTCTCACACCCACAGGAGAAGGAATCCCACCCCACAAATAATCCCACACACAACTCATCTTCAGGCCTTCTGGACAATAAATCACCATATCAATCAGCATAACTTTCAGAACCATGACTTTCTTTCAGCATAACAGCAAGAGGTTTGTTTTTTTTTTTTTCATCCTAAGGCAAATTATTTGGTCCTATGTAGACTTGCAGACATTTTTAGTGACACTTCTGGATAATCAGCTCTATCAGACAGATGGTATACTTTTTGAAACAAGTGACATGGGCTGTTTGTTTCACCCCAAATTGGGGCAATTCATTTTGATAAGAATTTAATTCACAGTTAATAGAGATTGTTGGCATCTGGTTTTATGCGAATTGATTGCACAGAGAAATCAGGTCAAGATCAGCTCTGGGTACGAAGACTGACAGATCTAATGGTGAACTCCTGTCACTGCACATCAGCGTGAAATTTAACCAGCCAGAGTTTGACCATGCCCCAGCAAAGACAAGAGGATGTGTTATGTTTGCCCACACCAATGCATTTAAGAAAACAGTAGAGAAAGGAAAAGGCTGGGTGGGCACAGCAGCAGCAGAGTCCTTTTCACCGTGTCCTACAGCCACGTTTCTGGTACCTGGGCTTCACTGTGCCTCAGTTAAGAGGAGAGTAGTCAACAAGGAGTAATGACAAGACTGATGCAGTTTCACATAAAGTATGCATTGAAAAAAATTAAAAATAAAACCATTTTAGTGTAGTAGATTCAAGTTATCAAAATATAATCAATAATCAGGATCATTGAAAGTTCCGAGGAACTGCACAACATTCACATTGTATTTACAGTAATTTCCAAAGCAATTTTCAGCAAATTGGTTCACCCAGATTCTCTTGTGAGTGCTAATTACTTTGTCACATTAGAAAGCTTGTAAGTGAAGCTGTCTTTGGGGGGAAAATCATCTCAGTTCAAGTTAAAACTGCAGATAGGTTTTGAGAATGTGAACAAAATTATGACCAGACAGACCTCAAAATATTTACTTTCAGAATTGGCATGTGCAGGGTGCAAGACTACAAAACTGATATATGGCACAGTAGATTTGTCTCTCTTTTGCATAATGATACACTTGATACATGTCCTATTTTCTATTTAAATTATTGTATAGCATCTGGACTAGACCATTTGAAAGCAGAGTTATGGATCAAATACAAAATGGACATTTTCCTGCACACCTCAACTGTTTTCTGACAGTTCTGCTTGTCATAGCCACAATGAGAATAACAAAAATGGTTTCCCACCAATGAGAAAAATCAGTTCACCATTAAACAGTTTCATCATATAAAGCACTTTATTCACTGAATATAAAAGGAGTTAGGTCCCCAGCTTACAAAATCAGCACATAAAACCAGCATGTTTATGCTGTTCACTGATTTTAAAGTGAAGCCTAAGCACTGGAAAAAATATCACGACACAAGAAAAAGGTAGGGTTTAGCAAGGGAAGTTCAGAGGTGTTTTTATTTGATCTTCACATATTCACATTTTTCAGTAATGACAAAGGCAAGGAATTACTGGCACTTGTGAAACTAATGCTGCCTCTCCCACAACCACAACACTTGGACATGAAACTAAAATAGCAACACAAACAACTGGGTAAAATCTCAATACCTACCAGAACTCAATCAAAGCATTTCAATATCCCCATCACAGCCAGCAGCCAATAGCCAGCTGCAGGTGACACTACACCCCTCTGTGCCTTTGTGACCCCTTCACACAGCATTAGGTGGGCTCCACTACCACCTCTCCCTCCACGGGTCCCATGGGATGGTCCATGGCTCAAGTTTACAGTCAAGTTTCTTTAAGCAGAAGAGCAGGAAGACACACCTTCTTTCTAATGCATCTGGGAACAGCAGAGGAGCTCAAGAAGGGGGAGAAGGGAAAGAACAAAGCCAGGAAAATAAAAGGCCTGCAAAGTTTGTTGTTGTCTTCATTCAAACACTGCAATATACAGAACACTTAGAGGTCAAAAAACTCCAAGATTCCTGCAGACTGAGACTGAGTCTTCAGTTCCACTAAAATCTGGGTTTGCCTGAAGCAGATATTAAACTTCAGCAGACAAAATAAAGTGAGCCTAAAAAAATCAGTTATTCTTTCTGGTGATCTGCACTTCTTTGGATTTTTTACTTTAATGTGGAAATATGAATTTTTGTATAGCTTGAGGTAACTTTTGTTGCATAGAGAGCACCAATCAGAATGTTTTGGTGTTTTTTTAAATAAGACATGAATATAACCTTTTTAAAGAAAACTGGTAAAATATGCCAATGGCATTGCAAAATCGTGTCTTTTTGAAACAGCATTGGGAGAAAAGGTGTTTTAAAAACCACTGTTAACTACCAAATTTAAGTTCTGTTTGACAGTAGGCAACAGAACCTAAACCTGAATTTTGTACCAACTGAGTAAACAGTGGTGGTTTTTACATGGAAATTATTAGAACAGGAGTTTGGAGCTCCTACCAGACATTTAGAACACAGAATACATCATCACCTAGTACATTATGAATAAATGATCCTCCTTACACTCAGCCTCACTTCATACACGTTTTGTTTTGAAGCAAGTACATTGAAGGACATTGCAATGAACCTGCACTTCATTACTAATGTCAAATTTAGCAAACTATTGTGATGTTTCAGACCTAAAAGTTATTAATTCCTGCATGTGATAGCTTCATAGTAAAATAGCAGCAAGTAGCCGCTAATAACTTCTGACATTTGATCGAAGTAAAACTTGTAACCCTCCAAAATCTTTTAAAGTGTGTAAGTATACAGTAAAAGCAGCAAATAATCTCATCAAAAATGAAAACCAATGTATAGCTCTGACAGCATAAATCTTCAAGTTAAAACTGTGTAAGAGAAAGACGTGTGGGAATCACATTTTATTTCATGAAACCCCGGCAACCTTTCAGCAGCTACAATGAAAGGACAAGGCCCATTTTATTCCACCTTCTTTAGCAATCTGTGAGTACCACTGAAGGCCTCTAATGATTTGTGTTATTGGGAATTATTCCATCTTGCTAGTTAGCCTGGAAAATGCTTCCAAAGTGCACCATATCCTTCTGCAGGGCACAGCCCTAAACCAGTCCTCAAAGTCAAGCCCTCAGCAAAACTGAGCTACTCTTTCATGGAAGTTAAGGCCAGGAAGGATTATTTAACCACCTAGTCTGAGCTCCTGCATTGCATGAAATATTAGAGTTCTCCCTGAATCCCACTTCAAGCCCAATGGCTCTTTAAGACATGCCAGAAAATGTTTGTCCCACAGGGGGAACGCCTGTGTTACACAGACAGCCCTGATGGTGTAACATGATGGAGAGCTGACAACCTGTGACCAGTCCCAGCACGGGGATGAGCACCAGCATACCTGATTTGGAGAAGACAGAATTCCTTCTAAAGTCCCAACCTTATGACCACGTGGGCAAGAAATGTCACATCTTCACAAAAAAGCAGAGTGCTCTGTGCAGCCTCCAAGCTTTGACTGTGCCACAGAGCATCCCTGCTGCTGAGAACTTCTGTAGCTTCTGAGAAGGGCAAGAAAACCCAGATAGAAACCCAACCCAAATATATTTGGCCACCAACACCTCAGTTGCACTAAATCCTGGCTTAGACATCTGAATCCAGGTGCACCTGGCACTCACTGACACCAAGCACAGAGCCAAGAGGGTGTAAGCACATTTGTAGAAACACAAGTTCTGTTTTCTCTGTGGCCCATCAGAGAACAGGAAGATGTGCAGAGGCTCAGATCACAGCCCACAGGGCAACTCACTGCTCCTGAAAGGAATGTCATGACTGGGCAAGCCTAGCAGTGCTTGCAAGAGGCCACAAATGGTGAATTCAGAACTAAGCAGTCTAGAATGCCAATAAAAAGGTTTATTCTAAGAGAGTGCATCTCTAATATTTGTGTGCTATTTATGTTGAAACCCAGTGGAAAACTGCAAAAGAAAGTCTGTATTGGGAAAGAAGTTGTATTAGGAAAAATTTAACTACATAAATAGTGGATCACAGATATCACTCCAAGTGCTTTTATGACTCACCTAAGAATTCATTGTGATTTAAACCAGATTAAATTTATAAAGTTAAACAACTCTAAAGACTGTGATTCTTCAAGCATTATATAACAATTATTTACTGACATTTAATGCTCCTGTTTTAAAAAAGTGAAAAAAGTAAAAGAAAGAAAAGGGAGGGGAAATAGAAAGAAAGAGGGGAAAAAAGACTAATAAGGAGTGCAGCTTTGCTTCATGAAGTTTGAATGGCAATACATCCACTGCTTTTCTTAATCAGAATAAACTTGTTTTTTCCTTCAGACTGTTCTCGCATTTCTCTCATGCTTCACACAGTATTATAGTGACCATTATTGTAACCATCACTTTTGCTAGATGAAAGAGCAATATAGGGTTCTACCACTGGGAATATAATAGACTAAAAAAATTAGGAAAAAACCTAACTGCAGCAAAATGAAACCAACAAAAAGACCCCAAGACCCTTTCAATTGCTGAGCATTTTTCTTTGTTTCATGCGTCAGGTGCTGTTCAAATCCCTCTGAACATCCTGCTGTCTCCATTCACCTTCTTCCAATTGACAAGGCAATTTTGCACAATTTGACCATACAGGATCTCCTCGCTTCTGTTTATTCACTCTCCTCATTTTATGGTGCTCCTGGACAGAGACCAAGCATGCCAAAGTATTGTTTTCTCTTTATACTGTTCCTTCTCTCAGTGTTTGCCAATTTCCCCAGCATAGCAAACATGTAGTGTTATGACTACAGAGCACTTTATTATTTCCTATATTATAGCAAAAAGTAGTACCATGAAACTTTCTTGCCCTCACGTTTGTATTCAGCTCCTGCACCTGTGTCCCTCCCTCATTCTTCTTTCTGAATTGTAGCTGGGCAAAGGAAGAAAGGTAACAGCTTTGTATTTCTAAGAGAAATGAAAGTAACCAGGAGGCTCCTAGGATCTAAATCATAAATTGGCTGGGAAAGGACAAGCAGATAGTAGCATGACCCTCCATTTCTTATGTGACTTTAGCAGAGGCAGCCCTTATTGTGCCAGGATGCTTATTTGCTGTAACAGGAGCAGTCAGCAAACCTCCTTTCTCTATTCCCACTTCTCTGAACAGTGTTAGAAGTGCCTTGTGGTTCCCGACAGCAAAAAGAAAGGATATTCAGAAATATCAGCTATGTCTGCCCTGCAGCCTAAAGCTGAGTTTTGTCGAATTCTGCTGGGTCAGGACAATCACTCCTGGCAGCTGCTGTGGTACCACACCAGTGCCCCTGTCATGCAGCAGGGCTGGTGCACAGCTGCAGGTGCCACAGGGCAACCTCCACACCAGGAGAGCCCCAGCACCTCCCTCCATTCCAAACTGAGCTGAAGAGTGCCCCAGCTGCCCCCTTACACAGGAGGGCTTCCTTCTCCTAAGTGCTTTCACACAGGGCACACACACACATTCCCTCTCCTGCCCATTGCTCTGTATGATTCCTTATACCCCCATCTTGTGGGCTTGAACTGTTCTAACAGTATTTTAGTGTCGATGGGGGAGGGTAGAAAATGAAGAAACAACAGGCTCTGCCTTTTGAGAAGAAAGACGATACCCCACTCCTCTCTGAGGGGATGTAAAGGGACAATCTATTGTCAGCTTTTGGAGGACAGGTCCTTTTTGGAGAGAACAAATTTCTGACTTTACAAGGTCTTGGAAAGGAAAAATAAACATTTCCTGAAATATTTTTAAAACGCTTCAACAATAAAAAAGTTCTTCATATTGTATTCCAGAACTTTTTTGCACTTTTAAATTCGTTTTAAATAAAACTGCTTTATACTGTAGTTAATCAACAGTATTTCTGAGGTTAACAAAAATTCCCTTTGCTGCCAATGTACAAAAAAATTCTAAGCGCTTGTTCTCAGAATAAAACTGGTACAAGCTAAGTATGTGACAACTCGACTATAAAAAACCCACCATACACTCTCACCCTGTCATTCCCAACCAAGAGTAGCCAATTTGTGACAATTAGCACATTGTGCATAGCACAATTCATCTGGCCCTTCACGGGGCTGTCAGACAAATTCTGGGTGGCTGTTTGCATTAGCGCTTATCAGCAGCGCTGACAAGAGATGCCGGGCAATGTCAGCAAACACCTTCTAAAACATGCAGGAGTTTGGCTGCTGTTTCTACCTGCCAGCCACTTCTCAGTAAGCCCTTATCAGGAGGAAGAACACTTAATCACAGCTCTCCAACAGCTAATATTAAAGGAGAAGACAGGATGACTTCTGACAAATTAAAGTCGGCTGAATTTATCACCCTTTCCCTCATGGCCACGGTTCCCCAGACCAGTGTGGGATAGTTTTAATCCTTTGCTCTAAGATAACCACAGGGTTTTTTCTCCTTTTGCAATTGCCTTTGCCACGAAAGGATGTGGCTTAACAAAGAATGAGCCTGTAAAATTTTAGCTTGCTAATGCAGGATCTTCTTCCCCAATCCATAATTTAACTTACACTGAATACTTACTGCAAAGGTATCCCTACACAACATTCTGAAGGTATAAAATTTCTAAGCAGCACCACATTCTGAAAAATATCCACCATATTATTTACTTAGTAGCTACAAATTGCTCTTGGATGCATCAGAGATTTCTTAACAATACAATATATAGATATAAGATCTATAATACAACATCTTATGGAGAAACTAAATGAGAGATGAGGTCCTTCAGGGGCTGTGGTCTTCAGACATGATGACTTAACAGATTTTCAAAAGGTTTCAATTTTCTCCTTTTAAGAAAAGAAAAAAACAAGTGGACATCTAAATGTGATCTAGAACTAATTTTCCTTCAAAAACTTCACAGAAATTTATGACAGCAAAAATGTCTATGAATTTCTACTTCTTCCTTCCTTTACTACTCCTATCTCAAGACTAAAAGCCTGATCTTCCATCCAAACCTCATTTTTCCACTAACGTTTTCAAGAAATTACTGCGTCAACAGCCTGACAAATGCATTCTTAGGAAGTGTGAATGACAACAGCCAGGGAGCCGGGTTCAAACTCTGATAAATCAGTCTGACAAAGAAAATTCTGAGACAGAATTTCTCAATGGGCAAAATCCATTTTACTCTTGAATCCATTAGCAGAGCTGAATAAAATAGTTCTGACAAATACAGCACGTTCTGACTGACCACAGAAAAATTCAAACAAAAATTTAACATTGAAATCTGAAGGCACTCCTGGAGCTGTATGGAAAATAAACATCTTACAGCCAGGTTTGCACTGGATTGACAGAAAACTAGAGGTAAACTTTCAAATCACAGCATCTACATGCTCTGGATTCTGTAGCTTCACTTCTCAGCATAAGCACTGCCACAGCATAGCAGAGATGTGATGAAAGGATCAGGATGCACATCTGGAAAGTGGGGCTGTGCCAGCTCTACACATCCTCTCTGGGGCTCTTCTGCATCCCACAGCAGCACTATGGGCTCGGATGCCCTCATACCCTGCAGAGCCCTCCCACTGCCAGCAGCAGTTTGCTGTCATTTGTTAGCAGAGAAGTCAAAGGAGAGAGAGAAGTTCTCTGTTCTATTCTGGCAGAAATCAAGCTTTTCTGATTATCTTGTCCTCAAAAACCCAACAGATCTGAGGCTAGTGCTGCAGCAGTGATGACTAACCTGGACAGCTGCAGCATTTCTGCTTACTCAAAAAGAACCAAGAAATTGCCACGAAAAAGACCAGGAAGATCAACATATACAAGCATCCCAAAGAGGAGCGAGAGTAATTTTAAGTAGGGCTAAATACTTAAACAAAAGCAAATATTAACCAATAAAACAGACAATAAGGAAAACTGAGTATAAGTTAACATACTCATGCCACACTGTACCTTTACACTACATTCAGAGCTCTTCAGTTTTTATTGATTTTATTTGATAGCTGTGTCACATGGAAAGCAGTGCACAGAAGCTTGGGAAGCCTTCAAGTTGGCATTTCACCAAAATAAAAAGAAAACCTTAAGTTTAAACTTTCCCTTTGACACAAAACAAGGATATCACTGTAGGACATGCTGCAGCAGGAACTGGTGTGGGTTTCAGCTGGAAAATGAAGCCCCTGAAATTCAGATCTGTGCATCCAGTCCCAACACAGGCAGAATAGAGTGGACAGCTGGGCCTCACTCCAGCCAGAGGAGGTGACTGTGCTCAGGTGGCTGCATGTCCTGTGACATTTCACTCCTCTACTAGACTGTAGCTAACAGGAGCTGGAGAAAAATTGGGCACTGTCTTGTTCTTTTGGCTATCAAACTTAAGAGCTGTACAGAACATCATAGAATGGCTTGGACTGGGAGGGACCTTAAAGATCATTTCATTCCAAATCCCCTTCCATGGGCAGGGACGGCTTCCATAGAACAGGTTTCTGGTCCTTGGATACAATTGCCTCCTGTCATTAGGGGATTCTAAGCACATATCCCAATCTTTGGGGAGTAGGCTCTGGAGTACCAAGTGCTCCAGGACAGGGACTCCCCTTTCTCCTTACCTTTCTCTGGGGCTCTGCATCACAAGAGACATGCCCTGCTAAACAAGGGGTGTGACAGGGGCGTCTCTCGTTCCAGGAGGTGCCAAGTGGTCACAACAAACAAAACCAAACAGTACCATCATCCACAAAACTGCTACTGATGCCAAAGGATACTGATACCTTCAGTCCAGCATCGAGGGAGACCCTCTAGCCACAGCTCCACAAACTTTCCCAAGGTGAGATGGCACAGTTCAAATTCTGCTGTAAGGCAGAGATTGGATTTGAAATTTGATCTCTTCCTTCTAATATTTTACTTATCAAGGTAAGGACATTTCAGTCTGTGGGTCACTGAAATGTAATGACATGCATTATAAGGAAATATTTTTAGAGCACATTGATACAATAGCCACAGAACTGTATCAGCAGTGCAAGAAAAGCCCACACACCAATATTCACATCTTTTATTAATATATTTTAATGAGACTAAAAGCTCACATACTTTCAGGTGCCCATAAGTATAATGTGGGATATGTATGAGGATGAAGATTTCAGGAGCTATGACTCTTCTCAGGTCCCAGGGTATAGCAATACTGATGGCTCTGGAAGAAGCCTTCCTATGTACACAGCACTATTTTATGGTTTTTCACATCTTCTGATGTAGACCATTTGGTTAAATAGCCAGAAGAGAGAGTTATCAGGTTGGGCAGTTGTATTGTTTTCCTTGGGATAATTTGAAAGGTATTTGCTGTGCCCAGTTTTTTTTTTTAACTCAAGAGACAGAACAACACTAAAAGAGACAGAACAACACTAAATGGAAGTACTGCCACAAGAGATGTGGAGAAGGAGGATGGCTCCCTTCAACCAAACAGCATATTCATCAATCATGCAAAAGATTTTTGTTTGGCTTTTCTCCTATTTGCATAGCAAGTGCTGCCTGTCTGGCATAAAACTCATCCCAAGGGACTACACAGAGCTTCCCCAGCTTTCTGCTTCAGTCAGCAGCACAAACCAGCACTGCACTGCATAAAGGAGACTCCTACCCAAAGACTCCACATGATGCTACTGACTTTGCTGTTCATTACCATCTTCCTGCCTTTGGGACATAAAAAATAGCAATTGTTTAATTATCAAAATCTTGACTTCAGATTTCTAACTTGTTTTTAAATATAGGATGGACCAAAGACTAGGCCTAAAATAGTTAATGATTTTCCTACAATAAATGTGGATGTGTTGAACTACTACTGTATTTTTCAACTGAGAGACTTTCCCACTATGTACTATTGAAGAAACTAGCTGTCAATGAAGAGGCTACAATAACTCCACAGAGCATTTCTGTTGCCTGAGAGCAGGCTCAGTGTGATTTTGAGTGGACAGTCACTACAAAAATGATTTTAATAGTGCGCTGGGCTACTGAACTCCAAACCTCATGCAAAAGGCACAGACAGCCCCTAGGAATTTCAGTTATTAGTGGTATCTGAGGCAGACATGCAAGCAACACTGAGTTTACTTATCCATTGCAGCCAGTGAATCTGAAGAAGCCGATTAAATAACCCAGGGATTCCTAGAGAGAATGAATCCTGAATGAACTTACACAACTACAACTTCACCTAGGTAAAACACAAAGCAGAGTAATAGGCAGAAACAAGCCTCTAGCAAGTTTCAGGATTATTTTTTTGTTATCATTCAAAGTACCATTAAATGATGGAGAGCTGGCATTATTTATTAATTGTGTTGTTAATTTAAGAATCTTGCTAGAGAGCACCCATAAACCCAAATGCTTGTACATAAACATAGCACTGTAAGTAGAGAGTTTTATTTTGAAGGAAGTTCTTGCAATGCTGATCCATGACTTCCACCTAGAATTAAATCCATTCTATGCAGAAACCCTTGTTATTAACATGCAGAAAGTGCACTTAAGTTGCTTATAAAATACCTGTTAGGAAATTACACCTTTCAGAAAAAGAGCATACAAGCTGTGCTGGCAGGGAAGTTACTGATTCTGCCCTCAAGATCAGTGTTGTGCAAGGCAGAATTAGCCAAGGTATTCATGGCTGGAGCATTCCACCAAGATGAACAGTTCCCAGTGCAGTTTTTCCCCTGTTCTCACAATGCACATTTCTCACCCTGTCTGCCAGAATTCAGATCTGTTTTAGTTACAAGACCGTCTGCTTTTTGAAAGGCTTTTTCTTTTTTTTTGATGACAGATGGATGAGGTTCAAATTCTTGTTGTAAACCAGCAATGAAATTTTACAATTTTATTGTCTCTGCTGCTTACTGTCTTGCATTAATTACTTGAAAGAAAGAACTCTCATGGGAAGAGACAGTTTTCCAAATGCATACAATTTTTAAACCGAATTAAGCTTATAAAATAAATTTCTGATGCTTTAACTACAAATAGCCTAGCATCAGGTTTGTAACCTAATTCTGTAATCCTGTATTGGCTCAGGCTTCTCTTTCATGTCACAGAATAAAGGGATGTGGAAGCAGAGGGAGTACTTTAAGGAGCTATCTACAGTGTCAGATAAAGCATCATATTTCTCCCTCCAGAGTCTCACAATATCATCTGGCTCGTTCAAAGTCTAAGTTCTTCAAGTCTGATGTTTGCAGAAGAGACTTGCATTTAAAAAGCTCCCAAAAAACCCCGAAACAACAGACTTCTAGCCATTAATATTAAAGGAATAAAACCATTAAAAGTTGGTAGACAAATATATGGGTTTTGCTTAAAATCTTTAATGTTTAAAAAACCCTCTCCATTTTTATTTCCCATTTAATACCATTTTGCAGTGACAAGCTTGGAACAGCAAACAAACCTCCAGGATACCACTAAAATGTAGTAAAAGAGTACTTACTAATACCATGCTGGCAGATTTGGCAAGCCTTGATCTGCAAGCCACAAATCCACTATACACCAGCTTGCTGGAACATACCTCAGGAGAAGGGAGGTGTCGGGAAGTGCATCAGTCATGTAGGATTTGGGGGCCCCATTGCTGACCACAGCTGTATGGGGTTTGTGCCTGGCTCCAAATCAATATCATGATGTTACCCTCAGACTCAGCACTGCTTTACTCACTGCCCCACGGTCAGGGACTGGGATTAACCACCAGCCCCTGCCAGACATGCACATAGCCCCAGACAGGATGCATTCCTGGATTCAGGAGAGCTTCTGGCAGAGCCCCACGTGGGCTACTCCACTGTAACAGGAGCCTTAATCCGTGTGAGGACAGGGCATGGATGGGAGGGTAGCCAAAAAACAAATAATCAAGCAAAATGCTAAACAACCCTCAAGTTCACATCCCTAGCTTATGCCACAGAGCCATTCCACCTGTGGAAACAGGGAACTACGTGTCCTGTTTACATCCATTTCTGAACAGTAAACCAGTGGTGCCCACAGAGCTGCAGCCCCGGCCTCGCAAAGCCGCGCTGCCGGGAAGGGTCACGTTCAGATCCCAAACCAGGCACAAATGCCTCAGAAAAATCCAGCCCACATCAACAACATTTGCAATCTGTCCTTTATTATTCGTTCACTATGGCTCCTTTGTAGGCTTCAGTCTTGGTTTGAATGAAGCAACTGTTTTGAGAAAAAGAGAAACTCTAAGAAGCAAGGGAAGCATGACAGCAGATATAGGAGTGAAAAAACATCTAACAAGTGTTTTGCTCCAGTTACTTCTTGATTTCACAGAAGAATCTAAAGCAGATGCTTTATTTACTGTTCCCATAGTACTGTTTACTGTGCCTTCATCTATTTCCTGAAGTTATCCCATTTTCCCCCTCTCTTTTACTAATAAAAGAAATGAAAGACACAAATAGTATAGACATGGAAAAGAAACAGACAGATGAGACATTTGTCATCATGGTAAAAATAATTTTCAGGACAAAGTCCCTACTAACCATGTTCTTCTCTGAGAGTAAATACCATAATTACTCATCACAGCGAGTACAGTCTCAATGCTTCCAAGTCTTCTAGAACTACCAGGTTTGTGGTTTTGGGGGATTTTTAGTCTTTTTTAAAAACCCACCCTAAACCCAAGAAAGTACATTTTATTTCCACAAGTATTTTCCAGCACTGCCATGATGACTGCTCAACATTGACATCCACTCTGGAGCTATGACCATACTCCATGCATTATTTTTAAATCTTGATTGTTTTAACAGAAGAAGAATGTACCAGAAGGAATCTCTGTATTGAAGACATTTGTCCTGAAGTCATAGTGGAATCAAAGTAGTCAGGATGATATATTACAGGAAGAATTAATTTAAAATTCAGATAGCAATAAAAATGGTACAGAGAAAAGCATTTGAACATCACTGACAAACCTGACTGCTGTAAAATTTTCCCTGCGTTATCTCATTATCAAAATTCCAGCACTGATTTTTTTTTCCCCAAAATGCTGGCATATGCTAAAGGGTAATTTTAAAACAACCCAGTATGAGATGTTACTGATTGATACTGATTGATACCTGCTGCATTTTACAGCATTTGCTTGTGCATCACACTGCTCCACAACATGTTCCCCTGAACCTGGGTGGCACTGACAGCCCTGCATTCTCCTCCTTGCACCTCACCAGACGTTTTCAAGAAAAAAGTTGATAAATCATTTCTGCCTCCCTCAACACTCAAAGGCCAAATAATCTCTTGATACTTCAGCAACAGCTCAGTTCATGGCAGAAACTGGATGGGAGACTCCCAGTGTTCAGCAGAGGGTAAGTGATGCTACTGACCCACTGAGCCTCTCCTAGGCTGTGGCCAGCAATCAGAAAAACATCAGGAGTTTCATATCATGCCCCTAGACCCTCCTGAAAACTAAAAAGCTGTAGGAATACTTCAGCCCCATAGTTAGGTGGAAGGTTAGCAGTAGAAAACCAACCAAACAGAAAATCCAGAGAGAAAGTGGTGTGTTGACACAAAACTGGGAGGGAGCTTTGAAGGAGAATTTAAGGCCTTTCCAACAATAAACACTCTGCAGAAGAGCACTGGCAGTTCAGGTTGGGATGTTCCCTGAAAATGGTGATAGATAAGAGAGGGACAAAACACCTTCGGGAGAAAATGCAGAAGTGAGAGGTTGGTCCCAGGTTCAAGCTACTGACACAAAATGTGACCAGATATCAGAATTCATCCTGATTTGGGCAGGAGGCCCTGTATATGACAACAGACTCACATCAGTGTCAGCTCTGCAGGAATAACAAGCGCCAGCAGATCATTAACTGGTGGAAGTTGAGCAAATAAAACTTCCTCACAGAAGCAATGGGAAACCTCTCTATCCTGATACCCCTGTGTTCAGCCCATGTCTTACATTAATGGAAGGGACTTCAGCTTCAGACTAGGATCCAATGTGTTTCCCTAATCACGCTCCCCACTGCTAAAATCCACATTCTTCTACAGTTCTCACTACAAAACTACCTACCCTCCTCAAGTTCATGGGTTAGAAATCCACCCTCCCCTATTCAAGAGGAAACTTCCTTCTTGGCAGGAATAATCAGATGGTCAGAGTTCAAGACACCTTTGCAGCTCATGAGGAACAAAGATGAAGAAATCAAGCAGTTCCTCAAGATACCACCTCAGGGGAGGGCTGGCTATGTGAAAGACAACACTTCCCTTCAGAAGGTTCTGTAAATCCTCTTAAAAAGAACAAGTGAAAGAAAGAAAATAACACCTCCTCAGCTCTTGATGGTGGGAATCAACACCCAGCTGGGTGAGGACTCTGCTTCTCAGGCTACAAACTGGGTTCTGCTTTCATCTTCATATGCAGATGCATCTGCCTTGAAAATGGGAAAAGACTCATTGCCTGAGGAGAAGCATGGTGGCCTGGGGCTCACCATGAGGGATCATACATTTACTGTGCCAACACTGCCCAAGTCGTGTGCCCAGCCTCTGAGGTCACTGTGATGGTAGGTATTCTCCTTATTGACATTTCAGTGAAAGACACAGCATTTCTACAGCCTGGGGAGGAAAGGGTGGAACTATCATCTCAAAGAGCAGATAAATTTAGGTCTCCAATTAAAATAGACAGCTTTATGATTACACACTAGGGCAGTGCTGAGGGCTACAGAACTGAGGCTACAGTGAGTGGTAAATGAATCTGCTCCAGCATGAAAAAATAAGGAGGAACATGGGGCCTCTTTATCATGGCTCTCTTCAGTGTGTCAGGATCCAGAAGCTACTAAGAGCTACATCTTGGAGCACAGAAGAAGGTAAAAAGAGTTCTGCAGTTCTTGTTTTTACAGGCCATCTGCCTCTCTCAGGTTGTTTTACTCTTCAGAAAAATAATTTGCAAAATTTACTTAATATATATATGTAAAAGGTTGCAGAGATAAGTAAATGCTCTTAGTGCCAAGTCTCTTGACTTGCCAGGTGTGAGAACAGATCCAAACTGATGAAGTAAAGATGTTCACACATATATGTGCTTTGTAAAATATTTTTTAAAAAACAAGGTAGAGCCTAAAAGATCAGGAAATTGGGCATTTGTTCAGGATGCAGTTTCCCCCCATACAATTCAAGCACCTCACAAGAACATTTGTGACATAAGTATCCCATCACAGGATGAGCAAAGGTTGCAGTTATCCCAGAAAGAAAGGAAGGAAATTAATAAAAAGGGCTGATAAAGAAGTGCCATAAACTAGGATGTTTCCTTTGATTTCCAAAGAAAGGTGAAAGCAGAAGAGAAATGCAGAAACCCCACAAGCCAGAGGCACACAAAAGAACAAGGAGAGAAAAACCACCCTGAGAACAACACACTGGCAAAGGCAAAATCTGTAAATAAAAATATTTTTGACTCATTTAAATGACTGAGAGAAAGTCAAAATAGTTTATTATGTACATTTGTTTTGCTTATGCACACGGGCACAGGAAAGACTCTGTGCAAATACCTTAGGCACACTATCAAGGAAATTCAATTTCCAACTTGGGCACTTAAAATACAAATACCCAACATAAATATATATGCAGAGATAAGGACTCAGAGGAAAACTTGAAGCAACACACACACTCCCCACCACACTCAGAAAAAAAATAATTTGAAAAGCAGAACTGAAAAGAAAAACACCCTTTGAACATGCAAGTTTGGTAAATGATGAGCATGTAATGCAACTAGCCAAATATATGTAGTGAATACTCATAGCAGCAGGAAAATACCAATAAATAGCCACAAAGAATCACAAGATTCCCTTTAACCCCATCATTTTCATAGGGTTGTTCAAGAACGAGCCCAGGAGTGGTGCCAGGGAGGGAGAGGTATAGTAGTGCCAGCTAACCCAGCTACTGCAGCTGCTCCTTTTCAGCTCCTAAAATCACTGTACTGAGCTGCAGCAAAACTCCAGATCACTGCTGAGAATCCACACCAGTTCAGCCAAGGCTGGGAAACTTCCATGTGCTGCAGCTCTGCTCCACCACATAACCATTCCCATTTTGAGATGAGGTTGCCTAAAACAAACCTATTTCATCTGGTATAACCAAACTGATCAAAATCAGTTGTTTTCAAAACCAAGAATCAACCCACAGGGAATGCCAGTCATGGCTGGCATGTGTGAATCAACTGACCCCCAAAACATCTCCTACTGGAAAGTGTTTGTACCATTAAAAACAACCATAAGGCAAATTTCTATTGAACTACATCCAACCTCCTCCAAATAATATTAATTAAGTGAATAATGAGCTGTGGAAAGGGTTTTTTAAAAACCTGAAAAAATATTTCCTTAAAGCAGATACAAAAGGTTGTAGTGTCACTAACCAGAGAAAAAGAGGGAAAGACTGAGACACCACCTTCCCAGACCCCACTTCAAAGCCTTGCTATCTCCCAGCTTTGGCTGGAAGCAAAATCCCAAAGGAGAGGTAATTTTCAAGTACTAAACCTACTTTTAAAAAAGTGCTTCAGATTCAAAGAAGGTGTCTCGCAGAGACTCAGAGTCTGTCCCTCAGAACTACAAACACAGCAGTAAGGTGAATTTAAACTCAGCCTGCCTGTCTCAAGACAGCCAGTAATAAATGCAAAGCATGGTGAACAGAAACAGCTTCAAACATTTGAGCTAATAGCATCACAAACTTGATGATAAGGTAACTCTACTGGTTGGATCTCAAAATGAGAGGAGCAAATTGCTGACATCACCCACCCAAGAGGGCAAATCCCTCAGTACAATCCCTCCAGGGGGCACAGACTGCAACCACAAATCTCAACCTGTTTATTGCCTGAACAGGACCTGGTCATCAGTCCAAGTGTTCATTGCCAGTGTACTGACACTGCTCTGCTGACAATGATTTCACACACAGCTTCACATCAACACGCATCACACAACAACTCACATTTCTTCTCAGCAACAGCAATCACCCACCACTGCTGCAAACCCTCCCAGAGACATTGCCCCAGCCCTCAGACACCAGAGCAACAGCCCACAGGCAGTGCTTTCAACATCACAAAGTGGTCCAGTTTAACCAAATAACTTATTAGCCCTGACCATGCAGGCACATCTCTCACCCATGCAGTTTCCACCCCAGGGGAAGGCAGGACAACAGGCTCAGACTTCCTCTGAATCTGTGGGCCTCTAGACAGAAAAGCCTCTTCTTTGCAATCATCTTCTCTCAAACAAGATGGAAGGAAATAATCAGTTAACAACATGGCTTTGAAAAATCATTTTCTGGGAATTAGACTATTTTTCTAAATCAGCATCATCTCTACCCATTCATTCAAACACTGACAATGAATGTCCACCACTGGATAAGTGAGCTGGCACTTGCTAAAGCAACTACAGTGGTAGATCAAAAATGTAAGTATTTGGCCTTGGGGAATTCAGAGAATCACAATGCATTCTTGTCAGAACATAAATGAAATCCAAAAGGCACCAGTCCATCAGTAATCTACAAGTTTCCTAAGCCAAAGGAACTGAGGAACTGTCCTAGCATCAGACTGCATTATCTATATAAAACAGGATACTTTCTTCTTAGCTCTGCTTGGCATATTCAGGCTTCAGTCTGCCCAAGACAGTTCTTTGTTGTAGAAAAATCAAGAGAGAATATTTCTTCATTTCAGGTACATCTCTCCTTCTTTCCATTTATATAATTAAAGCAAATGATCAGATGTCAATGAGTATTTTCATTGTTCTTCCTCTTGGACAGCTGGATCAATTTCTAGAGCCATTCCCTTAGACCCATAGGACTTGTTGCCAGGGTTATTAGAAGGATCTAGGTCCAGAAGTCCACAGTTCTGTCTAACAGCTGACAACCATCTACAAAACCACAAACATTAACATGAAAATGTCTAGATTTATTCTCAAATAAGCAGAGTTTTCTGTATCTTAGCAAGACTCCCCAGCAGACATAGTGATCACTCAAAATCATAAAGAAAGGCCCAAGCCCAATTTAGGCACAGAAAACAGCCAAATACCTTCTCTGGAGGGTCAAACAGGAGGTCCCAGCCACCCACCACAGCTTAGTTTTGCAAAAGGGAAATTATACAACTGGAGTACCACATACAGAGTAATTATTCCATAACAGGTAGCCACATCTAACAAATTTTACCAGTACATGGAAAATGTGATGGGGCCCATAGCACATGAAGGACATCAACAGTGTTCATGGCAGAAAAAATAAGTTTTCCAAAAATTATTTTTTTTAAAAGAGAGGAGCAAGAGGGTATTTCAGAGGCACCTCTTCTAACCCACCTTTCTCATCCCAATGCTTATCTTATGTACATATATATATATATATATATATGTATGTATATCTAAAGACAATGAAGCCATAATTCATAACTTAGTGAGCATCTCCAACTCCTATGAATTCTGCCTTTATATCCTCCCTATCCATCAAACACATAATCACCTCTCCAAATCTCCAAAAGCATGACCCAAAGCATGTCAGAAATAAGGAACACGTGCATCCATCTCTTCCCAACAAGCCATCCTCCAACGTACACGAAGCCAGGAGAGCGTGATGAGACACACAAGAAGGGGCTGATGAGACCAGCCCATGCCAACAGGTTTGTGAGGATGGGCCACAGGGTGGGCAGCATTTCCCACACCGAGGATGAGGTTTCACTTACCCAGCTCCCTACAGGGGAGTGCCACGCTCCAGCGGGGCGGCCGGGTGGCTCTGCCATGAGGCATCCCAGGGCATCACAGCACAGGAACTTCAGGAAACCTAAAACAGGAAAGAAGTGAGTCAAGAGTGAGTGTGCTGAAGCCCCTTTGGAAACCAGCACTGGCGGCCTCCCACAAACAGCCACAGCTGAAAACCCTGCAAACAACACTTCATCGAGGCTGACTAACCAAAACATTGTTTGTTAAAATGCAATTAAAGCTGCAAGTATGAGCAATTTAACAGCTATTCACTTCAAAAAAATATTGCAATGTTCTCAAAACCAAATATTTTTAACCCAGCAGAAATGCCCTGCAGCAGCTGGGTGACAGCAAGGAAAGACAGTCAGGGCTTTGAGCCTATTCCCCACACACATGCACCCACTCCCTTGCAATTGTCTCTGCTTGGCAATGTGACTTTTCCTAAGATTAGAATGCCAGGTGGGAATTGCAGGAGGAACTGTCTGTATGTCCACATAATGAATGCATTCCAGAGACAGGGAAGCTGTGATGACTTTGACTGACTTTGGTACAGATCAGCCTGCAAAAGGGTTTAAAATGCTGGAGTCTGGGCCAACTGGTCCTCCAAAGTTGCAGGCAGCCTCCAGGTGAATCACACCCTCACCCTTTCCCCAGGCAGAGATGCCTGCAGGGTACATCTGTCTGAAAACAGGGAACACACACTTTTGGATTAGTGAGAACCAGGACTAAGATCCAGTCATGTGCAGAAAAAAAATCCAAAAGTAGCCACAGAGGTCCTCTGTAGCCTTGCAATTGTGCATTCTGCAGGCCAAAGACTGCAAACCTGTACATTTCTAATTGAACCTGCTTATGGTACAACCCCTAAGACCTGATTGTATTATACACTGCATTGGCAATATTTAGATATTGCATTAGCAATAGATCTAACCACATAATCAGTGTCCTACTCACACCTGACTCTAGTCTCTACTACTCTGCTACAAATTAGCAAACAAATGATCCAACTTCTTAAAGCATCAGCTACCCTTTCAAAAGCTGATGCTTTGTGATAGTGTTTTGTGATGCTATCACAAGCCAGAGCTGACATATGCCCAAAGAAATTCGGAGCTCTCAGCATTTCTAAAATTTTATTTCAGCTTCATTTCACCGATACCCATTTCCAAGCTTCATTCATTTGTTAGTTCTAGTAATTTCAAATAAATTATATCTAGAAGCAAGAAAATAAAAAAGAACAACATTATTTCCATCACTCAAGTAAATTTTAAAGATTATCAATGCCATTAATGTGATTTAGGTTCAAGGCAACAATATCTTGAAATAATAACTGCTATTAAAAGTACACCAAACAATGTGGATCTACTGAAAGGCTGAGATGTAATTATACAATTTTTCCTTTAACTTGTGTGTAAGTGGTTTAACAGATATTTTCCCAACTTAAAGACATTTCATATTCCCAAAGCCTTGTAGGCTGATAAACACACCCTGTGATCTCAAAATTTCAAAACACAAGTAGTTTTAAGAACACTGCTTGACAGTAGGGAATCAGTGGTCACACCTGCAAAAGGCTGGCCACATTAGTGAGCTTCTGACTACCCCAAGGGAAAGCCAAAGGCAGAATCCCAGTGCCTCTGCCTCTCCTTGCCCCAGTTTCCCATCAATAGAGCATGGCACTGGCAAAATGCTCTGGTGTTGCCTCCACATCATTTTTCAGAACAAACCCAGACAATCTGTTAGCAAGAACCACAGATTCAGATCTAGGAGAGAATAGCTGGGTTTATGTCTTCAGAATTGGGAATAGCAACACTGCTTATTTAAACCAGAATGCTGTATGCACATACTGGCAAAATCAAAATCTTTTGTACTGGCTATACTTGATTAAATTAGGTTAATTTTCACTATAAAATTGAAAAATAATTACTGGTTAAAAAAAATAACATAAAATATTCTTTATCTAAAGAGTTCTGTAGTTGGAGGAGAACATAGTTCGTTCTTCATACAAAAAAGAAGAGACTAGATTGCTTGAACACAAAAGATAACTCAAATTCATCTACCAAGTTGTACCCAGCAACTCTGTAATAATTGCATACAGAACACAAACATGCTTTGTTGAGAACTCACAATATCTAATCAGCCATAATTCTAAATTTTGTTTTCCATTTGTAAATTACCAAGGGAGCAAACTACAGAACAGGGATGTAAAATAATATCCTAGCTGGAGATATTTTGCTAACACAGAAGCTTCTACCCATCCCTTCCCTAATGCCTGCAAGGCTCTTCTGCTTCAGAACTTATTTCAATTGTTAGTTTCTCTTTGAAGGTATTTCAACTATAATGCAAGCAATGCTCTAATGAATTCTCAGTGCTGTGCTATCTTTCCCAAACAGTTCTTTTATGCCATCTACAAACTTGGATGCTGAGATGTACTTGCTATACTCATGTGCATCTCTGTTTCTGAGGAATGGCAATATTATCATCAAGTGAGATGTTTCAAAGTTTCTAAACTTAAAAAAAAAATAAACACACCAAAAAAAGCCCCAAACATACACCTTCTATGGGTTGATTTCTTGCTCACATTTACCTGTTTTGGCATTTAACCCTTCTCACCCTGCTCCACCTGCCCAGTTGCTGACTGGTCCTGCACACATCTCTGGAGCCAGGGGAGGGGATGTGCAGGGTCCTGCGAGAGGCACAGCCCAGGCAGCACCACACGGATCAACTACAAGGTTCATCCTCTGAGTAAGCAGATTTGGTAGCTCGCACTCCTACCCAAACTTGCCTCTGTCAACAATAATTTTTTCAGATTCACGAGCAGTCACTGCCATCCTGAGCTCCCAAAACACCAAGAGCTGCCCTGACATGACTGGTGGGTACCTCAGCAGAAAGCAGAGGGCAGCTGCCTCACGCTTGGAGCATCCAGAGACCACAGCTCTTACTGCCAAGGGACACTTCTGACATTGTCCCATGTCATGCCTTCCCTGTGATGGCATCTGAATACATTTTGCCAGCAATTAAGGTCCCACTGTGACAAGGACCCTTCTGGAGGGGCAGAGGCAGGGGTGACACAGCTCATGCCTTTGTCTCCTGCTGCAGCAGTGACAAGCAGGCTTTTCAGGGAAGGAAAAGTATTGCCAGCTGCATCTGTACACTGAACTATCCAAAACTAATTTAAGTAAGTTAAAAGGAGAATATTATAAGAGCAAAACAAAAGGCTACTGGTCTGCCTTATGAAACAGATATTTTTTAAAATAAGTTAAAATATGCTTCTTTGAGGCCAGCAGTCAAGGGAGCAAATACCTCACTTTTACCAGCCCAACTGCAAGACCCATGCCAAGCTCAGTGAAAATGCAAAGGCAAACAAAAAGCCAGAAATTCCCTCTATTCCACAGAATTCTGACAAGTAATTTATCAATGAATGAAAGAATTAAGCCAAAATTAGCAGTCTTTTTGACAGAGGTAATCATCCTGTGTTCTTTAAAGAAAAGCAAACATTTCCAGGTTCTAAAAGAGCAATGAACAAAAATGTCTCTTTTTTTGTGTAACCAGAAGCTGAGAATTTTATATAATAAATAATGCTATTTTATAGTACTAAGTACAACATCAGCAATTACAGATGGTTATTTACAAAAAATTAAACATGAAACTGAAAGGTTATCTATGGCCATATTAGCAAACATCTGCTTGTGATTCTGATTTCATGTTTGCATGCTATTCTTGGAAAAGCAACCCTTTTTAAGATGTACCAGATGTGACCAAGTGTTCTTAATCGTAAAATATTTGTTTCAGCAAGATAAAAGTTCAGGGCCAGGAAAGAAATCACATATTCTGAAAAGAGCAACTGCCTTATACTGCTGCTGCTGAATTCTCCAGAGGAAAAGTGTTTCTGAAGAGGGAAAAATGCATTTTATTTAGTTTGCCACTACAGATAATCACTCTTATTTTTAAATATGAAACATTCAAATGTATAAACATGGAACTCAGTTTCAACTTTCAAGCAGAAATGCATTACAAGAACTGCATCACCTATTCACTCTGTGGCATGGGACTGATACAGTAACCTTCAGCCTCCAGTGGCAGCAGCTCAAGCAGCTTTCTACAAACTGACTTTAGAGATCCTGACTGGCTCCCCAAATGGCCTCACCAACATTTCTCCTGCTCACAACAATAAAGAAACAGTTAACTGTGAGTTGGGAAGGTGCTGCAGGCAGCAGATGGGAGCTATAGCAAACAACATGAGGGAGTTCATGCAGACCAAACCAAGAAGAGATGGATTCGTCAATAGATTCTTTCTTACTGTCTCCCTATAACCTAGTAACTGCTTAACCTATTTCCTAAAAGTAATAATTTTAAAAAAGGGTCTGGACCATCAAATTATTTGTTCATTATGTTTGATAGCTATACCCTTTGAATGAATAATACTGTTAATCCATAGGAAATAGATAAAAAAAGAAAGGAAATTAACAACATAGAATAGCTGAAGATTAATTTAATGGCAAATAAATAGATTAATAATTAAAACTAAAATTAGGAATGTTAAAATTTCTTTATACATCTCAGAAAACTGAGCTACTCTGGTCTTTCAAGACTCACATTTTGCTTTTCACACTCTTGCCCCACTAGTTCACATGCATCTTCAGACTCAGATTAAGTCTCCAAGAAGGGAACACACCATCCCTCAAAGAAAACCCTGGTTTACTTTGTACAAGGGTTTGACCATGGTGGCCAGGCAGAGAGGCTGGCAGGTTCTGCCCCACAGGTGCAGGGCCAGGGTGCTCACCAAACCTCTGCATCTCTCAGTCATGCTCTTCCTGGCACCAGAACAGGTTTTTCATTTGGGCCTGTTGCCCAAATAATATTTGGGACCTGCAGAAGATTCCTCTCTGCCACCACCCTAGGGTAAAAAACCCCCAAAAATCTGTCAAAGTGTGGTTTGCCCTCTTTGTTTGCCCTTCCATGAAGCACAAGAATTCAAACAGGGCACAAATAACACAAAAATCTGTCACCACACACACAAGAGGCAGGTCAGAGAGCTGCCCATGTTGAAGTGAAAGTTATGCCTCAGTGAGCTATATAAAATGTAGCTAACTGAACTGCATAGCTCAGTGTAAACTGGGAAGAGCCTGCTCCCATGGACCAAGCAGAGATGGAGCCTGCAGACACAGAACAGAGCACAGAGCACACCTGAAGCCACCCATGCAGGAAGGCAGTGGCTCAAGGACTCTTCCTGGCACAAACAGGCAATACGATGGGAAAATGCAAAAAAAGACACAATAGCAATGGAGCAAGGGCAGAGGAATAGAAACACCAGAAATCATTCATTTAATGCAAAAGCACAAGCAGATCTGAGGTCCTTCCAAGCCTCTTCAGCGATGATATGCGCTTTTGTAAGCAGAAGTAGCTCTTAACATACTTTCTGCTGGAAATTAATTCCTCCTAATGGAATTCACTTCAATTTAGAGCTGAACAGCTTCCATTTTGGATGTATGAAAGCATCCAAATGGTGTTTCTCACGTACCTCTGCACCTTTGACATCATTTCAGATGCACCCCAGACAGATGAGCAAGTCATATGCACACACAAGTGGTACATTAGCTACAGTGAACAGGAACATCTGCATTTAGCTTTGGTACCTTGAATCAGTAATGTAGCCAAGAAAAGAATATTTTCAGCAATTAGATAAGTCATAAAGCTATTATTAATTAATATGGTTTCAGTCTCTATTATTCCTTAAAATTCTTCAGGATCGAATAATTTAGGCTGAAAAAGACCTTTGTAGTCATTGAGTCCAACCATAAACCGTTCTGCCAAGTCCCACTTAACCATAGAAATCTAACCATAAATGCATGGCAAAAGCCAAAGTGCAAAAAAAACCAACCCTTGCTGAAAGTGAGTAAACGGGCATCATACATAATATAAGAGTATTGATGGACACACTTTAAAACTTTGTAGAAAGTTGAATACCCCTAAAAAAATGCAGAAACTGAGTTATAGGAAGAATGCCTGGACTCCTCAGCCAGCCATCAGCAGGGCACAATTGAATTTGTCTTAACCTGTGCTCAATCTGCTCAGAAAGACTTACTAAAACAATGGTTTTTTAAAATGTCTTCAACTATCCATCTCAAAATAATGAGATGTATTAATTGACAAATACATAAAGACTTCTTCCCTCTGCTCCTACTGACATTAACTTACTCAGAATAATTGTCCCAGCACTATCTGGACCACTAATTTTCACACAGCTCTCAAATGAAAGTATGACAGCAAGACAACTGGTATCCTTCCTAATATTCATCACGTGTTTTCATTTGAGTAGCACCACTAAAGACAGCACAGCAGAAACAAAGTATAGAGTGCTATACCCTCCCTCTATCTGCCACACTGAATTCAGACTGCCTGTAGATGGTAAAGCAGTAAAAGACTGGAAAAAAGTCTTCCCACCAGTGCTCCAGTTGTTATCAGCAGCAGAGTTGCACTGATGCTACAGCAGCAGTGGCAGGTTTTCAAAGAAACTGCAGCCTGTACAGAAATGCCTTACACAGCCAAACAGAAAATCTTCCTTTCAGTTTCCTCTGGCTTCAGACTCTAAATCAAGACAATTCATGAGCAAATAGGGAAAGGCAGATGCCCTGTTTCTACCTGCACTAGAAAACGTCATGGTTAAAAAGTTCATGTTGGTGTAGCTTCACTGAAGGATCAGCAGAAGATCTGAGCACTCTGTTGATGATGCAGCACTGGACAATGTCAAATCCAAATCTTACCTGCAAATGCAGCTACTCCAACACTGAAATGCACACTACAGTGTGTTAGTGAATATAGAAGAATTTGCTGAAAGACAGCCGCTTCTCTTTTAAAGAAAGATGATCAGTGATATATTATTAACCATCAAAGTCATTAAAATTTTATCATAACTGTAGTATCATTATTTCTTGTACTTAAAAATAAAATGAGAAGTCAAAGTTTGTTTCTTGCATTTTTTGAAACACGACCCTTGGTACCTAAAATTCTACTATATTAAAGAGCAATTCATAGCTGAACAAAAAGCAGTTAAGGCAGTGTTCCACTAACCTTCAGAAAAGCTGTTAATATTCAGGATTCTGCACAGCAGGGTAGGGTTGAGAAATGAATCCTTTTAAAGTTGAATTTCAACAACCAACAAAGGCCTGTGTTAGCTGAATTCTATTTATGGCAATCATCCAAATATCAAATAAAGTTTTCCTGGCTGTGCTTCAGTCATGACCATTCCCAGCTAAAGAGTACTTTTATAAATGTAGACAGACAGAATAAAATCTGTGTCTTGTTTGCATCCAGACCTACACACCTCAGAAAGAGAAAACATTACTTAGTAATTGTCACTTCAAGAAACACACCTTGTTGAAAAGTCCATCCTGTACAGTTGTAAACTCCAGACAAAAACCCAGGAACTCAAAAAAGACTACTAAAATACCACAGTGGACAAGGCAGAGCAGCTAAGGAATGACAAAACTGCACATATATGAAGATATCAGGGTACCACTCTGCTAAAGAGTTAAACACTTCAGCAGTGTATTTGAAAGGCTTTAGCACAATAAGGAATAGAATTTAAAGATGCATATTCCTCTCATAAACGACACAAAATAGGAAGTGGTGGTGGTGTGGAAATCAATCTGTGCACAACATCTTAAAAATTAAAAGTGTAAAAAAATCCCTAATGTTGCCATGTTTTAATTTTACAGCATGCGGGAAAATGAACTAAGCTCATGTGCAGAAAGAATCCAAATACACTGTGTATGAAAATTCAATTAAGAAATTCAAACAGCTTCATTTTGCCATACAACACTGATGGATACAGTTGTTATAACAGTGGCACTTATTTAATCATGATTCTATACTAAACTGAATTCTAAGGGTTCTTGGTTTTCTCCCCATCCTCACATTCTCTCACTTCAAGGATTTAATTTCTCAAATGCTCAAAGAAACCCAAACACAGTATGACCAAAGTATATCAGTAACAGCTATTTATCAACTATTTTAAAACATTACTATGGTTTCAAAATCAGAGTTCACCAGAAACAGAGAGGTGATGAGGTGCCCCACCCAGTCATGCTGGTTCCTTGAGTGCAGTGCACCATTTAAATTCAGATGCACACAAGTCCACCTGACCTCAATTTATTTTTGTCATCTCTTATTCTTGCTGTAGAACAAGAAAGGCAACAGCAGCAATGTATGAATATAGGCACTTTTTCCTTTTGAGGCTACACCACAATATTTGACATGAAGATTAAAGCACAGAGGTATTCAGACAGATTGTCCCTACATTGCAGCCATCTCTCAGGTTCAGTATTTTATTATGAATCTGGATGTAGAGGCTATGTTGGCAAGATTTGATGTGTCCTAGTAGTTCCTAGCAGGATGTTTAGCATCTTGAGGCCACAAACCATCTTCACATTTCACCTTTACACTTTCAGTAAAGCACTGTTATTCAAAGGTATTTTCTTTCATCATCCCCAAAGGCAAGAAATATTGATCCTTTATGCAACCATGTTGGCTTCCACTTACAACTCAACAACTATGTTTGATAATAATCATAATGTTTGAAAAGAAACATGAAGTACTGTTTGTTAAACAGTACTTCATGACACAGTTAAAATAAATCTATGCTGAAAGCCTGACAACTGTAACACACTGCTAATAAACTGAGTGATCAAGTATATGAAACAGATGTGCTGCATGAAAACAATGGAGCTGAGGACTCTTGTATCACATCAGCTTCTCTCTCTGGTATCACAAGATCCCAGCTTAGGAGATAAAACTGTACAAACACTCAGAAGGGAGAAGGGAAAGGAAACACTCAGAAGAAGGGAGCTCAAAGCATGGCATGACTCTCATGAGTCCCAGACTTCCTGCTTGGCTTTCTGTCACATTCAGCACCACCAACAACTACTTTGAACATACTCATGATGGAAACTGAGGGGGAAGAATAAAAAGAGGAAAGTGAAAAAGAAGATATAAAAACACCCCTTTATAGTAAGAACCTGAATGATACAGCAGAAGCATATCTTATGGACAGCATTTGTTCAAAGTAAGCTTTCATGAAGCACAAGGTGATACAATTCCATCTCAGGCTCTGCATCAACAGGTCCTTTGTTCTTTCTAAAAGCAGCACTGCCAATGCACACCAAGCCTCTCTTACAGAGCAGATAAAGATGGGTGCAACTAAGGATGTGCATATGTGGCCACAGGCACATCTGTGTGATAAACACTGAGGGAAGGAATTCTTCAAGAAAATAAAGGTGCAGGTTGTTTGTAAAAATGGATTATGAAAACTATAAGTTCTGCAAATATGCTCACACATAGGTCTCAGGAGGAACCTAAGCTGATGACAAAATATGAAAGATTATTTTCTGTCCTACAGAGCTAAAACACCAACTGAATTGGAGGAAGACAGCAATAGAAGTCAGGGCTGTAACTGCTCTGGAACTGCCACTTTGTGTAAAACTCAAGGCAGGCTGCAACATTTCAAACTTTACTATTTATTAGCTCTCTTCTCTGATAGTAGCAAACTATAGGAAAAGAAATAATAAAGTTCAGAAGAGTACTTCTATTGTGACACCTTCCAATTTCCGACAATTAGCTACAGACCTGTCACTTTCACCTTCCTGCTCCACTTCACAAAGCAACTTGACCCTTTCAGTTAATGGTCACATTAGTAGGTCGTGTTACCCTATGCACAAGAAAAGAAAACGCTCACAGTTAACAGAAGCTACTGAACTCTGCAGCATCCTGTTTTCCAATCATTCTGTAGTGCTGCCATCAAAACTTCCTGATTCTTCTACTGGAAGAGCTGCAAGAGGCAGATGTGTGCAGTACATCCCTCACTCAGCATTGCTTGTCCAGCGTGGCACCTCCTATGAGCTACAGAAAGCAGGCAAGTATTACTACACAAAGAAGCTAAGTGTTAATTCTGTTCCTGGCAACTGCTAGCACTAGTTCCAAAGTTCAAAATTAAAAGCACCCATAAACCATCAGTTCTATCAGTCACTGTCTTGCTAGAGTTATCCTTTGGACCATGGAAACAATAAACAATAAATCAATAAATAAGTATATCACCAAACCCCAAACGTTGTATCAACAATCAACAAGCAAATTGCCATCATTCAATATTTAACCATGTAGGAAAATTGTGGTTTGACTATATGACATCTTTAGGACAGAAAAAGCTATTTAGGAGACTACAAACATTTTTCTTGTTCCTTCCACATGACAAAGTCTCAGTTTTACAGTTACTCAGCTGTGTAAAACAAAATTTGGGGGCCAGGATGGTGAATAAAAAGTTCTGCTCATGCTTGCTGCAATGCAAAAATGTACTTTATTAGTACACACATTAGTTTGAAATTCTTCAAAATCAATGCATCAACTAAACCAATTACACATTTAATCAGTTCAGATTTAGTACCTGACATTGGGTGAACTGTTATAGGCACAGTAATTCAGCTCTGCCTGGTTACAATGAATAGCTAACTTTACTGTATTTGAATGTTTTATGCGATATTCAAAAGGTTTTAGGGTTTATGCCTCAGTCTGTTTAATGTCTGTATCTTTCGAAGTAAGGGACAAAGGTGTGAAGATGGGGTTTGGGCTCAAGTTGCTATACATGATAAAATTGTGCAAGTCTTAAAAGGCTGAGAAACGTCGTTCTGAACATCAGTAAACTGAGGGTCAGGAGGACTTCTGTGTGTCTGAATTCAAAATGTGCATTGCACCTAAGGAACTAGCATGACTGGCTGGAGCACCAGATTTGCTCTGTGTTTCTGGTGAACTTTGATTTTAAAACAATAGCTATGTTTTAAAGGAGTTGATAAATTGCTATTATTGAAATTCTTTGGTCATACTGTGTTTGTATTTCTTTGAGCACTAGAGAAATTAAATCCTTGTAGTGACAGAATGTGAAGATGGGGAGAAAACCTAGTATCCTTAAAATTCAGCTTAGTAGAGAATCACAAATAAATGCCATTGTTATAGCAACTGTGTCCAGCAGTGCTGCATGGCAAAATGATGTTCTCTTTGAGGGTGTGGGCAACAGAACTTGAGACAGATTTTCACTGACTAGCTTAATCCACCAAGGAAAGAATAAACAAAATTGTGGTTTACATATTTACTTCGTATCTTTGAATCTTAATAATTTTCAGCTTATTTGGTGCCCTTTGCAGATATTTGTTCAGAATGTTTAAAATGTCAGCCACTAAAATAAAACGAGTAGGAAAAAGTAGAACTTTAGCACTAGCTAAAAGTAGCCAGCGGCTCTCGAAACCGGCAGCCTGCAGAAGAAAGAGACTCTTGTTCTCGGCCCACGTAACCTTTAAAACTCCTCTGGACACAGAAAATGGCATTGATGCTGCAGTGCCCGGAGCACCAGGGCCGAGCCGCAGATGTCCCGACACGGCCGGAGCGTGCCCCGCGCTCAGCCCGGCGCGGCGGGGGCGCTGCGGGTCCCGGCGGAGGCACCGCGCTCCCTCCCGCGGCCGCTCCCAGCCCGCCCAGCACACGCGTCCCCGGTTTAAGGGGCAGAGGATGCCCAACGCCTCCTCGCTGCGCCACAGATCTTCTATTTAGCCTCAGAGCGCCCCGTTTGTCTTATGGGTCCTCCCGCAAACGCGAGGGGGATTTTCTCCTTAGAAGGCAAAAAAAGATAATTAAAAAAAAAATTTAAACCATTAATTCCTGGGCTGGATGCTAGTGAATGGGTTAATTTTTGTGACTGATATAAAGCATTCAGAGGTCTAGTCTTTACTGAGCAATCCAGAGACCAAGCTCTGTGCCAGATGCCGGGAAGAGAACTCCATAAAAGAATTGCTTACAAGACTAGCATTATGAAATAACAGAAGTGCAATAATGGGATTTTAATAGCTACCCATGGAGACACGGTTTACAAAGAAAATTTGTAACATTTAGCATAAACAAGACAACACCTTGGAAACAGTAAAAAATGAAAAGGTTAAGCTACCAGTAAATCTGCACCTATGAACAACCAAGGAGGGCAGAGAGTGGCCTCACTGCATCAATTGGTAACTTTTAGATGTTAGTGCGATTACAGTAATAACATCAGAAACTAAAAAATGGTCATGGGTCGTTAGACACCAAAACAGTAACTCTAGTCAAACAATCCCAGTGCATGCTGGTGCTCTGTTAACATTAAAGCAAACATCAAAAGGAAGAATCTCTCACAGACTCACCCGCCTCCAAGCTTTTGCCCTCAGGTTTTTCCCTCAGTGAGCTCCATCCATTAGGGCCTAAAGAGGAGCTCAGACAGGGGGCTGGAGTGCAACTCCTGTCTTTTCAACAGCTGTGTCATTTAGCTGCTTTGAGGGTAGTTAATGATGCTTATTAGCATGCTGACAGATGATGTATCCATCAATAATACCTTCAGTGAATATACCAGCAGCTACACACTTCACTGTAACACAGATAAAGCCTGAGAAACTGCATCTGCAGACAGTGAACTCCAGCTCAGTGGCACTGCACTCATAGGTCCATTTTTTTCAGCATTGCCATCACTTAAAAAGAAAGGAAATAGCTTTATGCTTTCTTGCCCCCAAGGATGTTGGGTTGTTCATCCAGCTGCAGAGTTTTAATAGGAGACACAAACAGACCTCAGCAAGTTGCAATTCTAGGGTACAGAAGTGGGTTTAAACTTACTTAAGCTGAGGATTTGCTGAATGTTTTTCTCATTTTCCTGCCAAGTGATGCTGAAAGTGCTAACTAGGGGCTGAAGTAATTTGAATTCCTCAAATTACCTCTAGAATTACCTAGTACATCTTAGACGAACCTACTACAGAATAACTGCTAGTTTGAATGCAGCAATGTACAAGGTAACTTGAAACACTGCTGAAGGTGCTTCAAACTAACCTGTTTGTCTATTATCTAAAAAGCACCAAAGTATTCATAATCAGGCCTCATGTTTCAGAGGAGCAGAGATAAGTGAATTGAACAACTTTTCTAGATGCACAACACAGGCAAAGCTTTGGGAGCTAGGTCCTGGTCTTGGCCTCATGGAATGCTTTGCAAATGCTAGACTTTGGACTTCCTACATACCCATTGCCTCATATGCCTAAGCTGCATGGAGACAGGATATCAAATACAACACATGCAGCATTCTCTCACTCTCTGCACCTCCTGCCCCAAGAAGTGCATTTTAGTTTGGATTCTAAGGCACCCAATTTCTCTGTGTGTGAAACAGCCCAAGCACCTAGGTGAAACACTTAAATCAGGGAACTGATCCCCTTCTTCTAAAAATCAAACTGCAAAACCACCTGATAGAGAACACAAAGAACAGAGTCAAGATCTAACACAGATGCACACACCTACCATACAGGCAGGAGAAACTCATAATCCATAAAGGCATTTTCACTGTGAGGAGGGTCAAGCAGCAGCACAGGATGTCCTGAGAGGTTTGAAAATGGTTGGAGCCTGCACAGACATGATGGAATCAAGCCCTAGGACACCTGTTCTGACACCACAGCTGCCCCTGCTGTCTGCTGGAGGCCACTCTAGACACTTTGTGAGGTCCCTTCCAGCCTGATTTATCCCATGAGTTTTTCCCATACATGCCACAACATGCCATGCCATTGGACTTTGATATTATTCTAGCCTCTGGAAAATACTATGGTGGAGTCACACACAGATTAGTTAAAACTGATTCCATGAATAAGCCTTTGTATCTTCCCATTTTCAAAGTTCCAATCTGGCACAAATTTTTCCTTATTACTGGGAAGAGACAACACAAATAATTTTAAAAATACTATTAACAAGATACTGCAGTTCTTCAACATAATTTCTGAAGCAAGATGTTTGGAAAGCAATTTATGTATAAAATGCACTGTCTTCACCCAAATTTTACCTCACCTCAAAATAAAATAATGAACTGTTCCTACTGGAAACTAACCAGACAGTAGGCCACAACTTTTTGAAAAAACAGAAAAATATTTTTGTTTGCTAAGAGTCACTAAACTACAAACTAGATCTTATGATTTTGTGATAAACATTACCTTTGCTAAATAAAAAAAATACTGCATTATTTTAAAAGCTCTAATTAGAGAAACAATGTTGCCTTTTTATGGCTATTTATTAGACACTAGCTGAATTTCAGTAATGAATTGTAATTCAGCACCATATCATCTATTTATATCCACTGTTCTGAGCCAACTGCAGCTTACTGCATGATTTTGAAGATTCTGGCCAGGATTTCAGCATAGTTGGCAAATGCAAGCTAGCAAGCTCTTAGGCAATTAAAGTCTTTATAATTATTATACCACAACATACAAGAATGATAGAAATGGGACTGGATAAAATACAGAAATCTTGTAGTCATGCTTATAGCACGTGACTCCTTCGATATTTCTGTGGTGATTTTACAGTAGCATACTACAGCTATCCCATTGGTCTTTAAACTGAAAATGTTTAAGTATTAGCTCCATGTTTCAATTATGTTAAAAGAGGATTAGCCATACTAAAAAGTGGTTTATTCAAACAAATGTTACAAGGGAAAGCATTTGCTCACTAATGTTCAGCTAAAGTACTAATTACATACTCCATGACTGGGTAACAAATACGTATAATCCATCCTTATGGATTTCAACATGAAGACAAATAACTCCAAGAAACTTCTTCCAGCAAACCTTTCCAAATAATCTCTGTACAAAGTCATAGCAATAAAGGATAGAATAAATTTCCTAATCACAGAATTTAGACTCTTGCCAGACATAATGCTGTTTCCAAGGTAGGACTTGTCATTACTAAAGCAATATTTAGTCCTAACTATCTTGACAGTCCATGTTCTCTTTTACATGATCCCAAGAGAACCTTGTTGCTTTTCTCCATTGGTTTCCTAATAGCCAAAAATGCAATGCTGGCATGTTTGTAGAGAGCCCTCTATTACTCTATTTTATGCAATACGACAAGAAAAAAGTTGGTTTAAACAGAATATAGAGTTGATTATGAGGAAAGAAAAGTATTGCTATGTTTCACTGATAAAATCCTTCCTAGGTCCAAAAGCTATACACAATTAGTTTCTAAAACTAAAAATTAGTAAATGCTTAACTATAAGTAGTCTTGCATATTCTGCTGTACATTATACCTGAATAATGCAGCAAACCTGAATTTATGCAATGTGGTCCCAATGCATTCTAAGGAAAGTACAGAACAGGGTAGTAATGTTAGCCACACAGCGAACACCACAAACTGTAAATTAATTTATAAGTACATATTTTGGTTCCCAGAAAACCTTCTCTGAGATTTGGGACTCCAGCTAGGAAAAGGTCTGTTTGAACTGCATATCCAGACTCAGGGACAGAAGAAGTGCAGCACCCATCAGCATCAGCTGCACCAGGAAAGGAGGAGGATGATGTGGGGATATTTGTGGTCAAGAACTCCTAAATCTGACATGATTAAATTGTATTCTTCCAGAGTTAAGGAGTCTTAGTTAGTAGTGCAAGCAGGGCTTCCTTCTCCATCCTTGTAAAGGAAATTAGGATTTCAAGGTGTCTTGTGCTCATACTCTTTTGGGATAGAGATCACAAAAAAACTGAATGGAAGGAAAGCACTAGGTAGGCCAGCTGAAGAACAAAATGTCAGCTTTTGTGAGTTTGAGCAGCATAAAGCTGTATAAAGCATTTTAGCCATAAGCAAATCCGATAAATTTTTGGTTGTGGTAGGTTTAACATGGTTTAAATTGCATCTTTCATCAAATACTCGTCACCAATCACAAAGGTTTTAAACACTCCTCTAAAACTCCATCACAAAGGAATCCACATTTTTTTTTAAGCAACACTGACTGAGCACAGGGTATTGAGAGAGGCTCTGGAATCTCCATCCTTGGAGATGCTCAAAAGCCACCAGGACAAGCAGCTCTAGGTGAGCCTGCTTGAACAGGGAGGTTGGACAAGATGACCTCCAGAGATCCCTGTCAACCTCAGCCACCCTGGGGCTCTCAACCAAAGTCCTACCAAGGAGTACAAAGGCACCATTTCACATCTCACTGTGCCCAAAGAAGGGATGTAAAAAAGTAACCTGTGTCTCATAAGATCTAAAAACTGATTTTAGTCTATACAACATGGAAAGAAACCAAAACAAAACAACAAGGAAAAAAAACCAAAAAAAACCCAAAACAAACAAACAAACAAACAANACAAAAAAAACCCAAAAAAAAAAAAAAAAAAAAAAAAAAAAACAAAAACCAAAAAAAAAACCAAAAAAAAAAAAAAACCAACAAACCCTCACACACACAGAGCTTGTATTTTAGGCAATTTGGGACCTAAAGTAAAAAGTTGCATAATATTACAGGAGGAAGGAAGAGATACAGGAAAAGAACCTAAAGCTACCCCGTTTTAAAGAAACACATAGTCCACAAAACTTTACAGACTTGATATTAAATTGCAAAAATCCAAATGCTGTATCAAGTGATTTGGAGATGCTCCAGCCTCTCAGAGTTTCCTGAGAGATTTTCAGTGGGGAGCTACAGAAGTGTATGTTTCCCGTCTCCCATCCAAAGAAACTGGAACAAAAAGGATAACAACCAATCATTTTGATATCATCTTAATTTATTAAAAAAAAAGGGGGGGGGAGGGCGGGTAAAGCCCAAAAGCAAAACAAACAAAAAAAAACCCAAACCACCACCAATATTTACTATCAAGGGATGATCTTGGAATAACCACTGCACTGTCCCAATTAATTCTGTCCTTGACACAAAACCAGTTCTTCTCCTGGCATTACTGACTACCCTGGGACAGACAATGTTGTTATCCCAAGACTTCACAGTATACTTTAATGTTAACAGCAAATATCTCAGCATTTTCTTTTTGTGTATACATGTTTAGAGTTATTTCATTTCATGCTGGCTTGAAAAACTACCATTCCATTATTTAATGAATTCTGAGGCATTCAGGAATGTAGCCAATTCCAGCTTATATTGGATAAAAAATGGAAGAAACGCTATTATTCAACTGTGCTGAGGGAGAGAAAAAAAAGAGAAACAGTCCTGCATATATATAAACTATGTACAGAAGTTCTGAGGCATCTTTAATGAATCCAAATCTATGAATACAAATCTAGAAGGACTTACAGATAAAATATAATGCCAAGCGTTATGTGCAAGTCTTCACTGAATCAAGACCAAGGACCAGATCTTCTCCAGCCAGAGGGATTGAGATGTTTGGTATCACAGAGGAATGTCCCTTTGCACCACAAACCAACACATTCAAGCAAAAGCAATTTATTTTTTGCAGAATTAAAGAATCACTGATGCCTAGCTGGAACGCACTGATTTGGAAGAGACCCAGAAGCTCAAGTAATTGCAATGGACTGGAAAGGCCTTCACCTCCAGGTCAGCAATTTACATTCCAGCTGGGCTATTTATGAGACAAAGCAGTTACCACCAGCCACCCTTTGAATGCTCCAGTTGCCAATTTTGGCACCATTGCTGAGGTGCAAGCACCCACAGACCCCAGGACAAACCAGCCACATGCACTATTGCAGTGGAAGAGCCCAGGACTGAGGTGATGCACAAATTATTTGGTTGGTTACCACAAGCCAGCAAAGCTGGTCTAGCAATAAAATTTCTCTCTATAGGCTTGAGATTCTGCCCACTACAACAGTGTCAAATACAATTTGGCATAAGGAATGGTAAGTAAAAATAATGTCATTCTCCATGAGATTTAAACTCATTACAGTTTTATATAAGTGATGAGTCAAATAGAAAAGAAAGTCCATACTTTTTCTCTTTCCCTGCCACCTAAAATTAGTTCCACCCCACTTTGCCAGTTATTTCTTTAGTTTTTCTCCCTCTCAGCTTGCTTTGTGCCCTCTGCTTCTTGCTCCAGAGCATGGCCCTTTTTCTTCGTCCCGTATTTACCACCCACATCTACTTTCTCCTCATTGCTTTCTTCACTGCTTCGAACTTAACTTCCCATAGACTGCAAACTCTGACTAATCAACGTAACTATGGTTAAAATGGGCAAGGTTTATCTCTAAGACTCCTGTGTCTTTAAAGCAAACTTTAAACACCTAGGTTCTCAGTACAGTGCATACATTTTTCTGCACGTTTGTAAAAACTTTAAGTGTGATAGGGATGCAATAGAACATCAAGGGAAAAAAGTGAAAAATCAACCACTGCTGAGAGTTAGAGCAGGAACTAGAAATAAACATCCTCATTTTCAACTCTGAGTGAAAGACAAGCTTCAAAATCATTAACTGTCTCCGTTTGCTTACAGCAGGAGGTCACAGCAAATGTCAAACACAAGAGAGCTGTTCAATTAAGGGCAACCTTACAAAATCCAAACTGTTACCAACAGCAGCCTAGACGTCATCTTGGTCCCAACAAAACCACTGTCGGGACAGCCCCTATTACACAAGGCTTCACACTAAAGAGCTGCCAAGCTTTAACCTTCAGTGAGGAGAAATTAATTTAGTCATTCAAGAAACTAAACTGCCCTACTAGAGCACTGGCTTCCTTAGGCATATGTAAGGGAAAAAAAAAAAAAAAAAAAAAGAAGGCAAGCTAACTTTTCCCACCTCTTTCTATAGCCTAAACCAAAACCTACACACATGGAGTATCAGTACAGCAATTGATCACAGAGCAATAAAAAGGAGACTGCTATGTCAAGCACTGAGCATAGGTAGACAGCAAATTAGCTAATCAGAACATCTATCTGTTAAGGAAAAAAAAAAAGGCACAAAACAAAAACAAATAAACAAAAAACCCTGACAAAACCAATGATGAATAAGAATACTAAGGTAATGCTTTTATGGAGGGAAGGGGAAAAAGTAACCAAATACAGAAGTTTTATTTAATGGCAATTTTATTGTTGCACATTGAATACGGTAGAAAACATAGCTAATCTGAATTACAACAAACTGACAAAACAGTTTTAGAGTGATTTTTCTGCCATACAGGAATATATACATATATATAGTTCCAGACACAGGATCACTAAAAATACTCAATACTAAACTTCCTCCTGTTATTGTGCAATGATCTAAGGATAAAGGTTTTCTAAAATCCAAGCCTGAACTATGGCATTATATAAAGTCTTTGGGCCTATGCACATCAATCACAGCTCCAGGTATACACTGTACAAAATCAGAGGAGGTTCTGGCTGCAGAAAGAGTTGTGCACTATCAATGCTGCACCCTGACCACTATATATACAACATGACCAGCTGTGTGCACAGAAATTCCTGCATGCATTATTTTGGGTGTTATCAAAAGAATTTGAGATTAGGTCTGGCTTGGTGAACACAGAGTTAAAAGAAAATTGTTGCTATAGTTAGTCAGAGATCTAGCTTTGTCACTGTAAGAAAATGTCATTCTTAGAGAGCTAGAGGATACAGATTTCTATGCATACTCACTGCACTTCACACAGTTCACAAGGTCAGATGGAAAAAATAAATAATAGGGGTTTGACATCCATCTCTAACATGCAGAAAGTCAGTTTACCAGAAGTCTACAAGATTACATCTTAATGTTTGATATTATGCAATACTTTGCCTAATAGTCTAACTGTGCTTTCCCAGCAAGCAAAAGCCACTGTCCAGGCAGCCCTCCTGAGCAACCGGAGATGTGCAAACGAGCAGCTCGTGATTTCCCTGGGCAGCATGCAATGCTCATCTGCAGAACTCCAAACAAGGATTTTGAAGGCATTAGGACAGAGAAAGAACAAGAGATAAAAGCACATTAAGAGTGACTGATCTTAAACAGCAGCACAGATATGCAGCACTAAACACGACATTTAAATATTCTGAAAAGCTGACATCACCGTACTGCCCAGCACTGCATGCAGGGGCTGAACTTTGCCAAACGCGAACAAGCCAAATCCTGATATTCTTAAAGCTAACGATAGTTTCGCTTGAACTTCAGAAGCAGCAGAAAAAGTTGACTCTTGGCTGAGAGTAGATCATACCTCAGGGCACACACATGGGCAAAGACATGCAAAACACCCCACTGTGAGCATCTTCCAGACCCTCACAAGGTCCCTGCGATCAGAGCAGCAGGTCTAGGGTTGCGGACCCCGCGCTTGAAGCGCTTAGAGACCTGCGCTTTAGTCCTCGGGGATCAAAGGAAAAGCTTCCGACTCAAACTGCACATTCCTAAAGGATTTAGGTTGGGGTTCTTTTCCTCCAAAAAGGCACAGTCATTTTGTCGTGGAAAGCTTCTGACAGTCAAAGCATGCAATACACACACACACCACACACATAACACCCCCGCCCTCATGTTTTTCGGGAGAAAAGCAGTTTCTGTGGTACTTACTCCATGCTTACCAATAAGTAACTCCTAAGTTTGACACATTCCTAAGTTTACTCACAAGCAGAAGACTCTCGGGCACAGGCAGGCACAGGGACAGCCAGACGGGCCGGAGGATGCGGTGCTCCCGAGCCGGCGCTCAGCCGCCCGGCTGCTCCCGCGGCTGCCGCCGGAGCCTCCCCCGCGCCGGAGCCGCCCGGGCAGCGCTGCCCGCCCGCCCCTCGCTCCCCGAGCTGCGGACGGCACCGGGGCAGCGCCGACCCCGCCCGCTCAGCCCCACCTGCCCGCACGGCGACCGCCCCAAGGTCACCCCCTGCCCGGGAAAGCGAACTTGGGGACACTCACTTGGGCGCAGCCGGGTGCCGCGGAGGGCCGGGGGCGGCGCGGAGCCTCCGCCGGCTGCAGCGCAGGACGGGCTGCGCGGAGCCTCCTCCTCCGCCGCCGCCGCCNCCAATTGTGGAGCTCCGAGGGCCGTCCCGAGCCCCTCCGCGAGTGCGGAAGCAACGCGACCCTACCGTAGGCGACCCCCGCCCCGGGATGCTTTCCCCGAGGCGGGCGCTTGCCTGCAGCTGTAGGGTAGGGATTGCCCCCGTGCTGTCAATCACCTCCTCGGTAAGGGACTATAAATATTTATTAGGCATCCTAATAGCCGCATCTGGCTAAGCGGAGCATTTTAGTCGTGTCGCTCCTGTGCTACGAACCTCCCGAACCAGTCCTACACGGGCACGATTTGAACTCGCTCTCGCACCGGCCCGGCCGGCTCCACACCGGGAAAGGGCTCTCCTGCCACAGCCAGGAGGAGAGAGATGCCAGAGAGGCATCAGCCTGTGCCCCAGCCCCTGAAACCTTCCTCTCTCCTTCTTAAGGAGTGCTGGCTTGAGCGGCTTCCCTCAGAACAGGGAGGTGACAGGCTTCTTCTATGGGAACATCACATTAGCAGTTCTGTTCGGACAAACTGGGCTTTCACACTCTTACTGGGCTGTGAAAAATATCTTAAGCAAGAATCTAAATGCACGAGGAGCCCCGAAGCAAGAATCTGTGCAGTTATCTGTGTAATCCGATGGAAAATGAGGATGAGAAATTACGGAAACTTTCAAAAATTTCATGCATGATTTAAAAAGTCAAACAAAATAAACAGGGTCTCAAGATAGAAAGAAATTTATGTGAAGTAAAACTACTAAATTAATATATTTTTCCTTATTGTGATCCCCCCCATAAAAATTATTCTTGATGCTGCATGGAGCCACACTGGTATTGCAATCTTGCAATACCACCTGCAACAACTACTATGCTTGTAAATTGTGTTTATCTGAGAATTTTATGTGGCAAGAGCAAGAAATATCAAGACAGGCAGCATTTAAAAACTCTGATTATAAAGTCACAAGCTTGCTTTAGTTTATTTTGATGGAGGACAGTGCTTTTATTTTGCAGGTATGTTCAAAATGGAATCTGCCTGTAATGCAATTTTGGTTTCTGCTTTTCTGCACCTCCTGTTCCCAACTAGCTGACACTTCTGTCTAGAAGGTAGACAGCCTGAACTTGGTCTTTCTATCAAAAGGCATGAAGCTTTGCCTGCATAGTGTACTGGGCAAAAACCAGCAGCTATGAAGTTGAATAATCCACCTAAATAAGAGATAGAGCAGCAACAAAACTTTAGTAGTGTATATCCTTCCAAACTTCAAGCTTGCTCATATAAATAAGGTGGTTTCTCCATCCCTTTGTGATTTTAAAGTGTGAGATGCTTTAGAGAGAGGTCTTATTACCAGGACTTTGGTTTTGCCAAGTATGACACACTGCATTTATGTCTGTGGTAAGGGGCAGTATTTGTAATACAGCAATGCACAAAAGCTGCAGCTGAGCTGAGACTGGGTTGGGCTTTTCCCTGACCAAACAGGGAGAGAGAATGCCTGTCTTGGAGACTTCAGTCCAGACTAAGCAGATAAGACAGGCAAGTGATGGCAGGGGAAACAGAAGCATAGGAAGGTGAAATAACTTGCCCAAGACCATGCAGGAGGTATCTCTGGTCCAGCAGCCCACACAACAGTTCCAGAGATTCCAAGCATTGCTTTAAGTGGTGCAATGATGGACTGAGCACAGTCCTGAAAATCAAATGTACAAACTGTGTTTTTAGTAAGACTGGTGTTACGGTGCATTAATTTATTGAGGTTTTCTTCTTCTCACCAGCTCTAAGCACCAGCAGCAAAAGGTATTCAATACAATTTCATGCTGGTCTCCTGAAACCAGGCTATTTCAGTTGAGTTCTCCTTTTTCTTGCTAAATATGCCCATTTCTTGCTGAATTGCAAAATTAATGAATTCAGACAGGATTTTCCAAGAGTTAGTGCAAATTATTGCCACTCCACTGAAGATATTATGAACAGAATAATTTCTGAATTACATTTGGTTTTACACACCAGAAATAAAAATAAGTACCTTTATGCCCTATATGCTCTTATATAAAATACAATAGTGGTGGCTCAGTGTTTTATCATAATATTAAATACATTTATCCAGGTTTGAATTTTTCACTTAGAGTAATGCTAAGGACTTGTTTATTATCATTGGGCCATTATTATTCTTGGGTCATAAATTCATACAGCAGAGACAGTGATTAATCCTAACTGGATAACTGTAAAAGAAGCTTCTGAAATGTATACAATCACAATAGTAACAGTATCATTATAATAAACTGAAAAGAGAAAAAATGCCTTTGCATTTAGCAATGATTCAGATTATTTTATTCCAAAATGTCTGAAATTATCTACCTCAGCATTTTCAAAGGAAGCAATTCAGTCCAGCTGAGACCAAATCTGTATCATTTCTTTCCAGACCTATAAGAAGGAAGCTGTGAGGGACTGGAAGGAAGAGGCTGCCTTGCCAGCATCCATCTGAGCACTGTCATGTGCTGCACAAAGAGGTCCTGCTGCAGATTGCTGCTGTCACCTACACCAGCAGTCAAGGGCTCCTGCAGCCTCACAGGATGCTCCCAGAGCCTTGCCCAGTGGCATCCCACAGTGATCTGTACATGGAAAATTACTTCCTCTTGTAGGAGAATCCCAGGGATGTTCTTCAGATTTAGTACAGGACCAAGATCCCTGTGTGTTGGCCTAACAAGCAGGTTAGAGCCCAAAGCCTTTTGAACATGTATTAATTATTGCAGCAAATAATTTATACCAATGGAGACTGCACTGACGAAATCCTTGTCTGGGGTTGATTCAAACCCATTAATAATAAAGTTAGGATGACCTTAAGAGAGCATATCCCAGTCTATTCTTGTGAATTAATTTTTAAAATTCTTTTGAATTCAAATCTTACATTAAAATACTGCATTTTCATCTGCAGACAAGTACTTTTTCTTTTGTGTATTCCTACTGAAGTAAACAAGTTTTTCATGCAGGCAGAATAAAGGCCTTAGAGATGCTAAAAGTACCATCTTTTCCATTCAGTGGTATTTTTCAAAAGGAATCAATCTCCAATATTGTCCTTATGTAAAGTTAGTTATTTAATATCTATTAGCTGTTCTATACAGCTCCTGTAATGCACAAACAGGAAGATACCCAAATGCAGCCATTCATGAGTGGAAAGCAGTAAGCAAATGTTGAGTCAGATGGAAATATCCTATTATAGGATGAAGATTTACTTTGGTATTTATGATAGGGTTCTTGTGCAGGTGTGTTGTGATTCCCCAACTCATTTACAAGAAAGTTCTAATTGTTGATTGCACCATGAGAAACTAAGGGAATTTTTGTAGATGTGATTTCCATAAAACTTCTGCATTCACTGATTTTGCTGCTCTATTGTTTTCCTTAGATAATCATGAGGTTGCTTTAATTTGCCATTACACCTAAAACTTATTAGCCTAAGTACAACATGCCTAAACAATCCCTTTTGTTTTCCAACAGTCAAGTAGGGATGAGGAGTATTAAAACAAAACGAAACAAACAACACCAATACCACCCTTAAAAAAAAAAAAGAAAAAAGAAAAAAACACCACTGGACAAACCAACCCAAACTTACCCAAAGTTTTTTGAAAGGGCAGAAAAGTCTGACACAATATTTTCATTCTTTCTTTCACTTGCATTTCACCATCTGTTTTTCTATAGAAGAATGTCTAACTTTTCTGTGGGCTAAATACATTTTCTTGATCTCTGGGTCTGTGCGGTGACTTTCACACTGGGCAACAAAGTATTTCTAGAACCTGAATTGATTAAACAAAGGATTGTGCTGCTGCAGAATTACTGAGGGAAGGCAGAGTTCCCAGAAGTCGCAGCTCACAGCAGCAGAGACACTGCAACAGAACCAAACCTCTGGGGAGGCTGTGAACTTGCAGTTTGGCTTCTGAGCCAANCTCTCCCCGACGACTTTCACTTCACCTGCAGGCAGCCCGGCTGCGGGGGGCGGGCGGCTCCGCAGCTTTCCGCGGGACCGCAGTGACTGCGGCAGCGCCCGCCCGCACCGCGGGGGGAGCCGGGCCGGGCCGGGCCGCACCGCGCANCGTGTCGCTCCTGTGCTACGAACCTCCCGAACCAGTCCTACACGGGCACGATTTGAACTCGCTCTCGCACCGGCCCGGCCGGCTCCACACCGGGAAAGGGCTCTCCTGCCACAGCCAGGAGGAGAGAGATGCCAGAGAGGCATCAGCCTGTGCCCCAGCCCCTGAAACCTTCCTCTCTCCTTCTTAAGGAGTGCTGGCTTGAGCGGCTTCCCTCAGAACAGGGAGGTGACAGGCTTCTTCTATGGGAACATCACATTAGCAGTTCTGTTCGGACAAACTGGGCTTTCACACTCTTACTGGGCTGTGAAAAATATCTTAAGCAAGAATCTAAATGCACGAGGAGCCCCGAAGCAAGAATCTGTGCAGTTATCTGTGTAATCCGATGGAAAATGAGGATGAGAAATTACGGAAACTTTCAAAAATTTCATGCATGATTTAAAAAGTCAAACAAAATAAACAGGGTCTCAAGATAGAAAGAAATTTATGTGAAGTAAAACTACTAAATTAATATATTTTTCCTTATTGTGATCCCCCCCATAAAAATTATTCTTGATGCTGCATGGAGCCACACTGGTATTGCAATCTTGCAATACCACCTGCAACAACTACTATGCTTGTAAATTGTGTTTATCTGAGAATTTTATGTGGCAAGAGCAAGAAATATCAAGACAGGCAGCATTTAAAAACTCTGATTATAAAGTCACAAGCTTGCTTTAGTTTATTTTGATGGAGGACAGTGCTTTTATTTTGCAGGTATGTTCAAAATGGAATCTGCCTGTAATGCAATTTTGGTTTCTGCTTTTCTGCACCTCCTGTTCCCAACTAGCTGACACTTCTGTCTAGAAGGTAGACAGCCTGAACTTGGTCTTTCTATCAAAAGGCATGAAGCTTTGCCTGCATAGTGTGCTGGGCAAAAACCAGCAGCTATGAAGTTGAATAATCCACCTAAATAAGAGATAGAGCAGCAACAAAACTTTAGTAGTGTATATCCTTCCAAACTTCAAGCTTGCTCATATAAATAAGGTGGTTTCTCCATCCCTTTGTGATTTTAAAGTGTGAGATGCTTTAGAGAGAGGTCTTATTACCAGGACTTTGGTTTTGCCAAGTATGACACACTGCATTTATGTCTGTGGTAAGGGGCAGTATTTGTAATACAGCAATGCACAAAAGCTGCAGCTGAGCTGAGACTGGGTTGGGCTTTTCCCTGACCAAACAGGGAGAGAGAATGCCTGTCTTGGAGACTTCAGTCCAGACTAAGCAGATAAGACAGGCAAGTGATGGCAGGGGAAACAGAAGCATAGGAAGGTGAAATAACTTGCCCAAGACCATGCAGGAGGTATCTCTGGTCCAGCAGCCCACACAACAGTTCCAGAGATTCCAAGCATTGCTTTAAGTGGTGCAATGATGGACTGAGCACAGTCCTGAAAATCAAATGTACAAACTGTGTTTTTAGTAAGACTGGTGTTACGGTGCATTAATTTATTGAGGTTTTCTTCTTCTCACCAGCTCTAAGCACCAGCAGCAAAAGGTATTCAATACAATTTCATGCTGGTCTCCTGAAACCAGGCTATTTCAGTTGAGTTCTCCTTTTTCTTGCTAAATATGCCCATTTCTTGCTGAATTGCAAAATTAATGAATTCAGACAGGATTTTCCAAGAGTTAGTGCAAATTATTGCCACTCCACTGAAGATATTATGAACAGAATAATTTCTGAATTACATTTGGTTTTACACACCAGAAATAAAAATAAGTACCTTTATGCCCTATATGCTCTTATATAAAATACAATAGTGGTGGCTCAGTGTTTTATCATAATATTAAATACATTTATCCAGGTTTGAATTTTTCACTTAGAGTAATGCTAAGGACTTGTTTATTATCATTGGGCCATTATTATTCTTGGGTCATAAATTCATACAGCAGAGACAGTGATTAATCCTAACTGGATAACTGTAAAAGAAGCTTCTGAAATGTATACAATCACAATAGTAACAGTATCATTATAATAAACTGAAAAGAGAAAAAATGCCTTTGCATTTAGCAATGATTCAGATTATTTTATTCCAAAATGTCTGAAATTATCTACCTCAGCATTTTCAAAGGAAGCAATTCAGTCCAGCTGAGACCAAATCTGTATCATTTCTTTCCAGACCTATAAGAAGGAAGCTGTGAGGGACTGGAAGGAAGAGGCTGCCTTGCCAGCATCCATCTGAGCACTGTCATGTGCTGCACAAAGAGGTCCTGCTGCAGATTGCTGCTGTCACCTACACCAGCAGTCAAGGGCTCCTGCAGCCTCACAGGATGCTCCCAGAGCCTTGCCCAGTGGCATCCCACAGTGATCTGTACATGGAAAATTACTTCCTCTTGTAGGAGAATCCCAGGGATGTTCTTCAGATTTAGTACAGGACCAAGATCCCTGTGTGTTGGCCTAACAAGCAGGTTAGAGCCCAAAGCCTTTTGAACATGTATTAATTATTGCAGCAAATAATTTATACCAATGGAGACTGCACTGACGAAATCCTTGTCTGGGGTTGATTCAAACCCATTAATAATAAAGTTAGGATGACCTTAAGAGAGCATATCCCAGTCTATTCTTGTGAATTAATTTTTAAAATTCTTTTGAATTCAAATCTTACATTAAAATACTGCATTTTCATCTGCAGACAAGTACTTTTTCTTTTGTGTATTCCTACTGAAGTAAACAAGTTTTTCATGCAGGCAGAATAAAGGCCTTAGAGATGCTAAAAGTACCATCTTTTCCATTCAGTGGTATTTTTCAAAAGGAATCAATCTCCAATATTGTCCTTATGTAAAGTTAGTTATTTAATATCTATTAGCTGTTCTATACAGCTCCTGTAATGCACAAACAGGAAGATACCCAAATGCAGCCATTCATGAGTGGAAAGCAGTAAGCAAATGTTGAGTCAGATGGAAATATCCTATTATAGGATGAAGATTTACTTTGGTATTTATGATAGGGTTCTTGTGCAGGTGTGTTGTGATTCCCCAACTCATTTACAAGAAAGTTCTAATTGTTGATTGCACCATGAGAAACTAAGGGAATTTTTGTAGATGTGATTTCCATAAAACTTCTGCATTCACTGATTTTGCTGCTCTATTGTTTTCCTTAGATAATCATGAGGTTGCTTTAATTTGCCATTACACCTAAAACTTATTAGCCTAAGTACAACATGCCTAAACAATCCCTTTTGTTTTCCAACAGTCAAGTAGGGATGAGGAGTATTAAAACAAAACGAAACAAACAACACCAATACTACCCTTAAAAAAAAAAAAAGAAAAAAGAAAGAAACACCACTGGACAAACCAACCCAAACTTACCCAAAGTTTTTTGAAAGGGCAGAAAAGTCTGACACAGTATTTTCATTCTTTCTTTCACTTGCATTTCACCATCTGTTTTTCTATAGAAGAATGTCTAACTTTTCTGTGGGCTAAATACATTTTCTTGATCTCTGGGTCTGTGCGGTGACTTTCACACTGGGCAACAAAGTATTTCTAGAACCTGAATTGATTAAACAAAGGATTGTGCTGCTGCAGAATTACTGAGGGAAGGCAGAGTTCCCAGAAGTCGCAGCTCACAGCAGCAGAGACACTGCAACAGAACCAAACCTCTGGGGAGGCTGTGAACTTGCAGTTTGGCTTCTGAGCCAAATTCAACCCCTTTGCAGCACAACCTGGCAACCACCTCAATGGGGAATTCATTTAGCCTTTCACATTTTCTGTGGCTAGAGCATGCACTTGTTTTCATTGCTTTCTTATGGAACGATCTTTAAACTTTATTAATATTTTCCTAGATTTAATTCAGTTCTCCAAGCAGGGAGCTCTGCAGGAAAAAAAATGTCCTTCAGAACTTTCTGCATTAAAAAAAAAAAAAATACTGCAAGAGACAATCTCATCATGGCAACATTCTCTCCTGTTTTGGAGAACACTACTCCTTTGAACTTCAACCAACAGGGGAAAAAGAGGTTTTTAGAAAAATTAGGAAAGTAAGAAACGTTTATGTTTATCAAAGACCATCACAGGGTTTTGCAACAGTATGTAGCAGAGGACTCAGCCAATTTCAACAATGTTCTAAAGCAAGAGAGAGGTATCAAAACTAATTAAATTCCTATGGAAAGCAACTGCTTCAGTGTCCACACCCAAAACATGACAGGCAGGATCCAGCTATGTCCTCTCCGGTGCAGAGGCTTTTCCCTGAGTTTGGAGTGGTTCTGGAACGCTGGCATTTTCCAGGAGCCACTGGAAAACACAAGGTCAAGTCTGTGGCAGATGGCCAGATTAGTCCTACGTGTAAGCTGTGTGGGCACAGGGAGAGTCCAGGCTGGGGGGTCAGAGGAGCATCTGCAGCTCCAGCATCATTACCATCAGTATCCCTGACGTGGGTGTTTGCCACACTCCTGGTTCTCCCTTCTGGACCTAATTCCAAACTTGCATTTTTCTCTGCTTCCATTAGAAAAAGCCCCCAACTAAATATTTCATTTCAAGGCCAAATAGCCTTCCTGGATCCCTCAAAGAACTGAAACTTATTTTTGACTTTCCTTACCCCCTTGTTTTAGCCAAGAGGACTGACTGACTCCTCGCTTTGGCACTGAAGTAGAAATGGGCAATATTCTGCCCCTCCCAGCAATTCAGTTTCACTCACTTCACAGTTTAATTTAACTGCATATTTTCTATGCATTACTAAAGAACACTGGGTTTCTGATGCTACATGACCTTCAAATCATCTAGATTTGAATAAAACATATTGAAGAAAATATTAGAAAATAAAAGCCCACAGATAAATGAAATTTTAGTTGTGAACTCTCTGCTAGACTACGCCTACCAAAATTACATTAAAATGCCAAAAGTTACAACATTTCAAGAAAATGGAAATTAACAATGACATTAATGTTATCAGGAAGGCAACCCAAATATCCTCAGCTCTCTTCCCAGCTAAGTCAGGTGTTCCCCTCCTCGCTTCAGTAGAAGTTCATTTGGAGATGAGAGAAGAGTAATAAGAGGAATATGTTGGAAAATAAACAATTTTTTTTTTCCTGGTAGGATACTGAAATCTCCTAGTTGTCAGTCTGCCTGGGGAAAGCCATAGGATGGGGACAAATGCTGTATCCTTGCCTTCACTAGCAGCTGTTGGCATAAGGATGTCTAGATGCTGCTGAAGCATTGCCAGTCATGGTTTTGCAGCAGGAATTGATAGGAGCTGCTCTGCAGTTTAAGAAAGATGCCAGAGTGAAAGGATTGTGTGTGTGTACACGTTTGCTTCACATGTCTGTCATTTATATGCCTGCTGTTGAGGAAGGGTGGGCAGCTAAACTCTCAATATAAAACCAAGTTATGAAAAGCAACACAAAAAAATGAAGCTCACTCTCTCTTCACCTGTACAACAAGGACTAAGGAAAGTCCCTGAAACCCCAACATGAGTCTATATTTACACTGTCAGATTTCCTCCTGGAAAACCATATCTTTTAGACATCATGGGGGTTTAACTATATGTGGCTTTTAGTAGGCAGTTAAAATTCCTTTTAACTATTCTATTTGTAATGGTTTGCTTTTAGAGGTGCTGAAAAAAAAATCTGTACATAGTTCTCAGCACAATTTGAAGCCTATTAGTGCCTAATAATGTAATAATGCCCCTACAGAGATCCCACAGAAATTATGCTTCTGTTAGAAAATTTTCTGACTTGGGATAAAACAATCTTCTTGCAAGGAGAAACTAAGACAACCTGAAGTCCCCAGTTTTGAAAATACATAACTGGGAGGATACAAACAAGGTATTAAAATCATGGATGATATGGAGATGAAATATAAGAAATCATTATTTGCTCTCCCTCATAATTCAAGATCTATAATCCACCAGTTGAAATTGTCCAACTCCAAGTTTAAAGTAAAGAAATAGGTCTAAGTAAGACAATTTCTGACTCAGCCTGATATACAAATGTTTTCAAAATCATTTAGGTTTTTTACAACCAGTATCCAAGGAGAGCTGTTGAATATAGTGAGGTGTATGCAGTATTTGCATAGAAGTCCCTAAACTGACATAAATGTGTTGCTTATACTTGTTTTTGCTCCTACTTACTTTCCCATAGTGATCTGCCACTGGTGACCATTAGAGAAAGTGTATTGAGTCAGGTGGGCCTTTGCTCTCATCCAATTTCATTACTCTTACCTCATGATTAAGCAGTTCCTATCAAAAGAGAAGCACTTGTGATAAAATGCTAAAACTAATGGTGTCTTTTTTGACTTATGGAAACCTGTGACCAATACATCAAGCATAAAATGATGTGCTTATACATTTATTTCTAGATTTATAGAGTATTCTGTTTTATATTTTGAGTAACTGAGACAGTGCTCTGAGTAGAGAATGTTTGAAGATGGAGCACCATGATGGAAACAGGAAATAATTATATCAACACTTGGAGCTCCAGCTCCCACAAAAAATGCTCTTGTAAAAGTGGCTAATGGTACAAGCTTCATTTTATACACTCAATGATTAACAACTGATCAACACCTCAGAATAGTTCATAAGTGCTGACAGTACCTGTTTGCTTTACAGGGATTGTTATTTCCAAAACGCTAAAGAGAACACGAGGTATGTCAAGACCACGTATGTGATTACTATAGAAAATAAAGTACTAAAACTGTGTTTCTACATAATTCATACACTAAGCCAAGATGACATGCTGTCTTTTGCATGGTGACATGATTCAAAGCTAAAAATTGTACATTCAACCTCCATAACAAACAGTAAGACGTTGAAGGTTTTTTAGCAGAAAATGTCTCTCAAATTACATTTGTGCCTGGAGCTAAAGGAGAAACATTACACAGACAGGGTTTGCACTTCAATATCTCTACTGTATTATATTGGTCTGCAATTTATACTGGCTCCTAGATCCTTTGATCCACAGAAATCAGTAAATGCTAGATCCAGTGATGCCCGAAGAACTGCAGAGGTGTTTGGTTACCACCCCTGCCCAGCAGCACATCATTTGAAATCAGAAGGCAGCCACCAATTCAACTATAAACCTAAACTATAAACAAAATCTGTATTTTCTGTCATTCTAAAATTAACTACATGATAACAATTTTGTCAGGACTCAGATGATGACCTTCACTTTCTTCAGCTGAAAGGTGCAGCACCACTGTGTGGCTAGGGGAATGGGAAGAAACCTTTCTCCAGTACCAGAAATTCCAGCAGTTTCCTGTGCCCAGATACCTTGAAATGGCTCCCATATCAACTTTGGATATGCTGTGTACATGTCATGCTCTTATGGAACCATATACATGACTGAGTTTCTCAAGGCAAATGCGACACAGAAGCTGCTTTTTTTTTTTTTTTTTTTTAAGCTTCACCCTATTTGTTTGGGCATACAAAAATTGCTATGGATAAAAAAAAAATACTACTGTGACCTAGATAGGTATCCTTTAAGCAGCAGTGGCCTCAGCTGAAAATCACAATGAGGTACTGAGTGCTGGTACTATTGAAATGTTGCTCAGCCTTCCCAGAGGCAACTAATGCAGATTCTGGTTTTGGCCACTCCACATAATTCTACTGTTTGTTTTGTTGGTTTGTTTTTTTTCCCCACAGGCCTATAAGCTAAGATGGAAGATCTAAAAGGAAGATAAAGCCATTTGAAAAGAGTAGGGTTTTTTGGTAAACAGGAAAGTGCTGTTACTCAGTGGTTTTAAGAAGACTGACTTGTAATTTTTAATATTCCATTAGCAAGAAGTTTTTAGAGGCATGATTTTCCTCTTAGGCTGGTAGCATCTTTAGAACATACCAGAATCGTATGAAAGAATGCTACACAGCGAATGGAAAGTATTGAATTAATATTTTATTGCAGGCAAATGAGACTCTTTTTAAATTATACTATCCAGACAAGCACCCTTCTCAGTCTGAAAATGTGATGTTGCTTTTCATACATCTTTTGTAGGGGCTGACTTTAGCCGTGTAGTCTTTACTATTGGATGCCAAAAAGAAACCGAAATAATCTGAGGTCAAATGAATAATCAGGGAAGAAAAGACATGTGAAAACATTTTCTAAATTATCTGCCTTACTTTGAGGTTACAGACAGCCTGTACTATTTTGATTATGCTCAAGGACTTGAAAAGCATGAAGCAAAGAGCATGGTGAACAGCATAAAATGAAGGGGAAAGGCACAGCAAGTGCTCCTGTCCTCGAGGAGCAGGATGAAATTCACTGTTCCATGTATCAATCATTCTTTGCTGCAGGGCCTTCTGAGGGGTACTACACAGCTTAATACAAAGGAGAGAGATGTAACTATTTGTCTGCTTGGTTATGTTCTGTTGGCTTGTGCAGTGTTTCACCAAGGGTAACATTCACTGCACTGCCCCACTGCTTTGACAGCAAACTCACCTTGTCTGTGGTAGCACTCTGCTGTTCAAAATCCTCTCCAAACACAGAATGATATTCATTGCTACACCACACATTCCAAATTCTGTCAAATATTCTTGTGGAACTATTAAAAATTGTGGAAGTATTAGATTTTGTCTGAATTTTGGAGCCTGATACATTTAATTGCATTCTATCACAGATCCATCTATCAAAAAGATCTGCTACATATTCTGAAGAGAAGTGCCAGTAAGGCAAACCCTTGTTCCAAGCATAGAGTCCCTCCACACTCAAGTCTGGAAGTCATTACTCACATCATGACTAAGCAGGACTTTCTCAGCACAAACTTTTATACATACAGATAGCTTTTGTTAAAGGTATGAGGCAGGTGAGAGGGAGGGAGGGAGGCAATGGTTATATCCATGTGATAACTGCTATCAAAATCATCTGTTTATCTAATAGATAACCCTGGTGTCAAAGCTTCAATACCAAATTGCTGCAGGACATTTGCTGTGACAGGACAGCTTCAGTTTTTCATTACTGCCCTCTCACATTCTGGTAGAAGCTAAAGCCCTGGCCATGCCTGTGCCACCGGGACAGTGGGTCCAGGAAGGGCATTCCTTACACTAAGGGACATGAGCTAAGGAAAATCCAGCCTGTACCAGAGAGAAACAGCACAAGCAACGGGGAAATTATCCTGTAGCTTATGGGCACTCAAACAGGGAGAGTTCCCAATACCTGAGCCTTCCCTGCTGAACATTCTATTCCAGCCAGGCTTACCTGGGTCTGGCATGCAATTCCCTCTCAGCTGCAAGGACTCCAAATGGCCTGCAGGAAGACCTGTGACTGAATATTCAGTATTTAAAGGGTTTCACTTCCTTTCTCTGTTTAATAGGAGCAAAGCAACAGTAAGAACTCAAAAATTTGTACATCTTTACTGCACTTAGCTCTGAAAATCAAGAGCAGAAAAGCACAGAAAATAACAAATTCTTTACTCTCACAGAATATTTTGGGAAATTATACACATGTGAATGCTCTGCTTTCACCTTAACTCAAATAGACAAGCTGCTATATTTTGTGGTTTATTCACTTGCTGTCTATCCTTACTTTGCAGTTTATTTAATATCTGTTAATAAAGCATAGGTTTAGCTTTTTTCTCTTCTGTGGCTTCATACACTAAAACAACCAGGAAAAATAAATATGGCCTTACTTTAAACTTCATGTCTTTTCAGCTTTCTTTGTTAAGCATGCATCTAGCTTCTCCATTTATTGTAGAATAATGCATACTTTAAAATATGGAATTTAAAGCTTTTAAGGAATTATTTAGACAAAATTCATTTTAAGAGAATATTCAGCAATATTTGGAGATGCTGGTAATGGAAGTTGAGAATATCACATTAAAGATTATTTATTCCAACACAAGGTTAACTAAAAATGCTTAAAATATATTTTTTTTCTAATACATCAACAAAACAGCTAATTATTGTTGTTTACCCAGGTGTCTGAATGTTGGTTATTAAGTTAGGGTAGGGAGGCCTGTCAACATTTGACTCCAGATCTTCCAAGATCCTGTAAGTACCTGAAACCCCATTTGTTGTTTGGCTGCCTCTGGTTTAAATCCCAACAATTTTCCCATTATACCAGGCAATGTTATGCATGTTGGTACTTTTCCTGCGATGGGCAACGTCCCTTTCATGATAAATGTGCAGTTTATTTCACAGGTTTTGCAAAGCAGCTCTCAGGCAGTAAAGCCTCACTAACCCCTCTGACTTGGGAAGTATCCGAGCCAATTATGTAAAAGCTGAATGTCTTTGCCAACTCCGTTACCCATCCAGCTCTTTCTGCAAACAGATTATCCAATTTTATACAGTTTCTGCACTGGCCACTTTTGGATTTGAGTTCACAGAGTGAAATCCAGGAATTTTCTTCTCTTTCCAGCCACATAAAAATGTAAATATCTTGAGAGTGTATCACACAAACAATAAAAAAGATTTTACGAGGATGGTGCTAAGATGAATAGCACCCCTGAGATGTGTTGGTGTTTATTAATAATAGGCTCATTTTAAGCACTGAATACATTTTTGTGTGACATAAAGTGTCCTAGCAGAAGGCTGCTGCCACGCAGAGCAGCCCACGCCTGGCAGGCTGTTGTCAGAGCAGGTGAAAAAATGGCTCGGGCTGGTGAGATAAGGCTGCTCTCCAGAACCATCAGGAGACACACTCATTCAGTGCTTCCAATTTATTTGCAGATTCTGTTAGCTTAGTCCATTAATTCCAATGTGGATTAACAATTTGACTGAATTTGTAGATAAGGCAGCCTCATTTTTTGAAGTGCCCAGGACCCAAAATGTTACTTGAAATCAATGGGTTATGGGAGTGCACTTAGTACCTCTGAAAATTAAATTCAGAATTAACTGTAGATGTAAAACCATTGTCAAATAATTAGTTTGAGCATTCTTCTAATGAAGTCAATGACTATAGTTTTATTGATGTTGTTTGGTATAAATCAAACTCCCTATCAGGAGTATATCCAGTGATTTTAAAAAATTAACTTTCCATCTCATTTTAAGATGCTCTGTAATACATTCCTATACCTTTACCATGTAGTGCCTCTATCAAGGAGATGTTTTGAAATTTTCCACATTAAGGCTAGTGTGCACACCAAGCTGTTTCTGTTTACTTCTCCAAATAGATAACAAAGCTTCTTTTAATAAGACACTGCTGCATATTATTAGTGTCCAGCGATGTTGTTCTGAGACCCATTCTGCTTACAAATAATAGGAGGGGTACATTTAAATGAAATGTTGGTGATAGACAGATGTGAGACACATTGGCACCATCTTGTATGAAATCACCACAAGACATGCACCTATTTCAGGTGCTCTCAGCCCTCATTCACCTGCCTGCACCAGCCCCAGCAGGAAACAGTGATATTTGTTTTAAAGGAATTTTCTTGCGTTCCTCCTGAGCTGCATTCTTCAGGAGCAAAATGTAACCCTTGGATATGGAAAGGGCGTATTTCTAGTCATAGAACTTCATATTTACAGAATCACAGAATCAATCCACAGGTTGGAAAAGACCTCTGAAATCATCAGGTCCGACCTCTGACCAAACACCACCATGTCAACTGGACCATGCCATGTCTGGTCTTTCCTTAAACACCTCCAGGGACATTGACTCTGCCACTGCCCTGGTCAGTCCATTCCAACATTTAATCAGCCTTTCTTTGAGGAAATTCCTCCTATGTCCAACCTGTCACGTGACCTTTATGTTAAAATCCAGTTGTGATAATGCAGATGTCTGGAATTTCTGTCTCATATATTCAATAATTCAAAATACATCAAGGAATACAAGTTTTAGCATGTTAGTTAGGGGGTTAAAATAATCACAACAAATCTTTATCTCATTCCTTCTTACAGAGAAGTAGGCTGTCCTTGACATCTGAGCAGAGCAGGACAGACACTATGATTGTTCAAGAGGAATTTAGAGTCTCAGATTTAGGACCAAACAGCCCCATTTTTAGAGGATCTCTTATGCTTCTGTTAGACTTGGTTATCCAAATTAAAAAAAAACAACAAAAAACAACACGAGCAGGAAATTCCTAGTGAAAGATTGTGCTCCTGGATTTTGTCATGTCCTGAGCAAAAGCTTGTTTTTCCTGGTCCTTGAAGTGCTCATTGCAGCAGTGTAAGGGGCTTATTTATGGTTTGGAACTGGTCTGAACAAGGAGGAAAAAGGTAGCAATCCTCTTTAGCTCAAGGTGATGCCTTGTTAAGTGCTGAGAAAATGTTACACGTTCACAACTTCTCTGTTGGGTGTTTTCCACAGGAAGCTCACTCATGGCTATTTAGGCATGGTGTGATGTTGCACGGTGTACATCATTTCTGCAGCCCCTGTGCTGACACACGTTCTGCTGCCTGGGGTGGACATGCAAAAAGTCTCCTCCTCCCCTCAGAGTACCACAGAAACCAGCAAGAACAAGTGAAAAACAGCATCTTTTTGCCCCTTTTCTGGGCCCTGTGGGACTCTTTTCCTGACTTTTGGCCCTCTTCCTCCCTCAAAATGAGCCAACATCTCCCATCTCCCCCCAAAAAACCCAATTCCACCCCCAAAAGCCTCCAAAAGCAAAAACACCCAACCCCCAAAAAAACCTCACCCCACCCACCCAAAAAGTCCCAAACTATCATGAAGGCATCTCTTAGAGGAAGTAGAACAGTTGATTGAATAAGTCATCTTCCTTCTCATTTGCAGTTTTCTCCTTTTTCCCCTTTATTTCCCCATTTTCCTCCATTTTAGGTTATCATTAGTTTAATTAAAGTTAATGCAAAAATTTAAGTGAGTCCAATTATATTTTTGCCTCATTTCAAAGGACAGCTTTAATTCTAGAAGCGAGAAAAATCAGAAAATGAGGCGTGTGTGACTGCTCTTTTCCCCAGAGAAAGGAAGTACATCTTGTTATGGATCCATGCATTAAGACACGTTCACTTTAACTTGTCTCCTTAGACTGTAAGAATATTTTATACAAGGTGATTCAGACATCTTTATGTAACATAAGAGTCTGGCTAACGTTAACATTCAAGCAGTGATGACAGAACATACACTCTTCTGCATTTTGATTTTCCTAGATACCTACTCTGTAAACAAATAGACTCTTCAAGCTGGAAGAATGTTATTACCTGTATTTAAGGATTGGATCTTCCACTTGCCTTCAATTTGGGGGAAAGAGAAAAGGGAAGTCATTGCTAACTTCCCAGTTTCAGGAGAGATGAATCAGACACTGTCCTAGCACTTTCCTATGTGGCCACCAAAAAAGCACAGGCACAGAGGAGAAACACATATCACCTTTCTTCTGCTGGCAGCTGAAAGCTTCATTTCTGAATAGCATGGGGGGGGGAAAAACCTCTGTCTTGAGTAATACTCAGCTGCGTCTTTGTTGTGTTGATTAGTCATACAAAACACATACAGCACAAAACCACTGGTGCACTGGAAAAACTGAATTTCTGTGAAAAGAAAGCTCTGGTTGTAGTTCACAATGTACAACAGTTTCATGGGAGAATGAGCAGTGCAGGTATCTGAGAAACAACTGGAGTGCAAGGTACGTTTTAGAAGTATCTATCGTGACATTGCTGGAGTGAGATGATCAGCAGCCCTGTTTCTGGCTGATTCTCTGCAGGAGTTCAATGAGAATAACCAGGCAAGTCCCTGTCTTCTTGGTTCTAAAGGCAGCTTATCTATTTACTGCAGCTGAAAGCTCTGATTTAGAGGTGTCTTGCCTTCCTGCCTTCTGAGTTTTGCTGCTGGTATCTCAGTGCTCATTCTCACACAAACTTGCTTCACCTATTGGTGGCCTAATACCCAGCATTTCAACAAAAACAGCCCTCTACCCCAACATTATAACATAGAAAATATCTCAATATTAAAGAACTTGAGCTCTAACAGTTGTATTTATCAGTGCATTTTCTAGTTCCTTATATAAAATCAGACCTTTGAAAGAGCTCCCTGTCTACGGCATCTTTCTTCTCCACTCAAATCCCTCCCCCTCCACAAACTCTTACGTTTCACATAAAACAAGCCATGAAATAATTAACAACAGTTACAATTTGACTTTGTGCTTCTTCATGTAAAACCAGCTGACTCACTTTTATGTGACTGGTTTACCTGAAAATTAAGTAGGAAGAATATTACATGTTAAAAAACTCAACACTCTTCAAACAAGATCAAATAATCTCTACTTTCAGTGGCCATCCTTTGTAGACTGTTTACAGAGAAACTTGTTGGTTATATAATCTGTCAACAAGATGTTTGCCTTTTTTCCATAAATTTAATTAGGTTTTGATAGATTCATCAGTTTTCATCTAAATTATTTTTGGTGAATTCTAATTGGCTCCTGCTGTGGCTTGGCAGCCACATAACTGATCATATGCCTATTTAATCCACTCATGGGATATTTAACAAATTGTTAGCTATTTCACTGTGCACTGAAGTGCAGCTCTACCAATTCTTTTTTCCTGTCACGCTACTGGGGCTATTATGACAGTCCATTATGTGATTTATTTTGTGAAATAAATGTGAAGTGTTGCAAAAACAACAATACATCATCATCTTTACCCACAATAAAATAAGGTCAAGAGGTAGCTCTTTGCTTATACATGCAAAACACTAATACCTTTTTTTCCAATCTGAGGACAGTAGTTCACTTTTTGTGACATTAGTGCTCTAAGTAAGACATATTGCAGTGAAATAGTTATGTGATAATTCATTTTATCCTTCTAAAATAAGTACTTAATTGGTTAAGAGGAAAAGGAATAGGCCTATTTATCAGATGTTTAGGCTTGTCTGCCTGGGGAAATAGCCTGGAATAGTTATTGCGTACTAACTCTTCAGGGGGACATTCTTAATCCATAGTGAAATTGTGACTCTGTATTTAGCTTAACTCACACTGGGAATGAGGATAGACTGGTTGTTACACCTTGAATTCACCCTCTACATTTATGCTGCAATAACTCTCCCACACAGACAAAGTTTTAATGAAAATAATGTAAGGAGTTCAGAAAAATAGCTGTAAAATTTAGTTCACCCTTTATGCAGTAAAATTCTCAGTTTCCTGCCCAGGATGCAGCTTGCTAGGCAGGATTAGAGATTACTTGGAATGTGGAAAGATGTTTCAAATAGAAGTGCCTGAGGTACAAATCCATATGCTCCCTCTTTTCCCCCAACTCATTTATCTTAGGTGGTGTTGATTCTTCTCTTTTCTAGTTGTTTGGGGTGTTGGGCGGGAGGGGTTGTGTTGTTTGGTTGTGTTTGGGTTTTGTTGTTTTGATTTTTTCTATGGAATGTAGAGACGAGTACACATGATGTTCTGGAATTTAGGGTACTTTATTCTGTTTTTCCTAGTGGAAAGTGAGCTGCTTGTGTGCTTGGTCTGCAGAATAATCCTGCAATAATTTAGCTCTCGACTGGAGGGAGATGTGACACTCACTCTTCCTTCTGCTAGCACAGAGAAACCCAATCAGTGAATCCGTGGTTTCTGGTCAGACCTGTCAATGTGCAACTTTGGTTCTTGCTCTCTAAAATAAATCAGGGTAATGATGCCTGTAAAATGGTGTGAAATTTTGAAAGACAAACATGATAGATGTGAAATCATATTAAATCACCTTCTCCGTGGATATATCAAGTTTTCTCAAAATGCGGTAATTTCTGTGTGGCACAATTCACATAATGTCAGAGTTGAGAAATCCATAACTCAGATATCAGAAAACAAGACAGAGCTGTCAATGTGCTAGTCCAACAAACAACATAAAATATTGTTAAACTTTGCTATAATTCACACGCCATCAGACACATACAGCAGCTTCTGTATATGCCCGTTTTCTTAGCAGACTGTAGTAGGTGAATACACAGCAAGTGCAGTAAAGCACTGTCAAACCAAACCATTAGGGATGACAGGCCCCAGCGGATTAAGTCATGATGGCAAGGTCAGTGGGATGTGAAACTTGGCTAATGATGTCATGCCCTTGTCAGCTTGCATTGGCTGAACACGTTAAGGTTTACCAGCAAGCCCTATGGCTTAGTGAGCACTGCTAAAGGGAATTTCGACCTGAAATAGGTCAATGTGAGCAGAATACAAATACTTGTGCTGCAAAGATTCTTGTTGAAAGCCTGGCACCGCTAAAGCCAGTGGGAGCTCGGCCAGTGACCTCCGTGAATCCAGGATTTTGCCCTTTGGCTTCTGCAGATATGACATGCAATTAAATCCCTTTGCTTCTGTTCTGTAGATTGGGTTTCATCATGTGTCATAAGACATTTGTAGATTTCAAGCTGTGTAGCTGGGAACAGCATCTCATTAAAGATTTGTACAGATATCAGATTAATGGGACCCCATTCCTTCCAGGACCACCTCACACATGCTGAAGAACAAAGGAATGAAAGAAAGCCCATCTGCAGTGCAAGAATGATCCTGCTGTAGGAATTAGCTAACTTTATCATCTGAAAATGACTGCCCAGGATGCTCTGTGCAGCTGAGCAGGGTGGTGTGGGTAAGTACAGAGGGAGCCACAACCAGCTGCCCCCTGTCAGAAAACATTATGGTGAGCAGGGCTCAGAGGGAGGAGATGTCTCCCAGCCAAGACCCAGCCACTCTGATGGTGCTCCAGGAGCCAGCCAAGTATTTCCAAAGGAGAAAAGGGCACTAAAAAGGGCTGGACAACAAGGCAGGGTGAAAGTAGGCTGTGTCTCTTGGAGAGGCAGAGATCAGTGGTGCATCTTATGCTTCAGATAAGCAACCTTGAAACTCTTCTCTGTCTCGCAGAGGTGGTGATTGTGTTTATAGCAGTTTGGTTTGGTTTTGAATCAACACTCAATGAATAAGTACTAAAGCTAGTTCTTTCAGACAGAAATTTTGTTTGTTGTGGGTTTTTTTTTTTACTTCTAGGCATAGGCATTGCTAGGTTTGCCAATTGAGCCAAGCAAGAACACGCCTCCATAGACAGAGCCACAAAAGCCAAGGAGCAAACATGCTCACCCTTAAGCAGAAATCAGCAGAGATTCTGAGCATACAGAACCAGGTCTAAAATGTTGTACAGGCAGACTCTCCCCCTGCAATTTCATAGAAGCACAGGCCTGCCTAGCTCTGCTTAGCACACCTAAGGGCAGTAGAAGGGAAAGGGTAAAGACAGTATGTTTAGTCCTTCAATGTGTTCTGTTGTCACACTTCTCAAAGCAGACTTCTAAACTTCTCCAAATTTATTTTTAGAAATATTTTTACTCAAGAACCTTGAAGTTCAGCAGAATCCCAATGGCCAGAGTCTATGAAGGAGTTACAAATCTCATTCTGACACTCAGATCCAAGCTTAGATTCCAATACACTTTGGGTTTGGGTTTTTTAATTTGCAAATACACAATGGTTTAATTTCCAAGAAGGTTAAGTATTTATATTGTACTACATGATTTGCTTTAAAAAAAACAAAAAAAAAAAAACAAAAACAAAAAAAAAAAAAAAAACTGTTTTTTTTTCTCCAATGAGGTAAATAAAACAAGGTAGGAGGAGATGGAATTGACTAATTCTAGAAAGGTGGCTCCAAAGTCTTAGATACATTTAGGCAACTAAAAGTAAAGAAAATATTAGAAATGCCCAACAGGGTAGATGCCTTGCTTCTGCTAATGTCAAAGATTATTTTACTGTCTAGTGTCAGAAAATGTTAATGAGTGATATTATCACAAATTAAATCAGACACAGGCAAGTAGCTAAGAAAAAGCAGGTTTCAGAGAAGGAAATTCTTATACTTAACAAAAATTCATGTCATTAAACAGTCTAGGTGTGCACAACATCTCTAATAATATTAATTTAAGAATTTCATGGAATACAGTGACCTCAAAAGATAGTTAGAATAGGGAACTGTCTAAGAGTAATAATCTTCTAGTGAGTAGGCAGATGTTGTCAATCAGGAAAAATCATGAGTGAAAAAAGGAGCACAACAGGACTAAAAAGTGACAATTTTGTTTGCTATTGCTTCAGCTTTTTCATGAACAGGCCCATGAGACAGACCTGGGGCAGGGACACTGTGAAGTCCTGGGACTGAAATGTGAAGCTCCTTCTCTGAAACATGAAGAGCTATATTGTGCTACTGACTGAACCCTCCTCTCAGTTTCTGGGCATGTACAGATAAACCTCCAAAACCAGGAGTAACAGGGTAGATAATGTGTTTCAATTATTTCGAATTCAGCAAAGTTTGAATGATTGTGAATATCCAAAAGCAAATAGAAAATTCTGGGAATTTACTTACATTGTGAATAACCAGAAAGGAGCAGAAATAAAGGTATGAACAGGGAGGATTTCTGGGAATATGAACATTTCAGGTAGGGCAGAGAGGAACATAAAGGCTTTCTCTGGAGAGGCACAAAGATGAAACTGCACAGCAAGAGAGGATTGTTGCCATCAGCAAGCAGAATAGAGCATGCCCAGCCACAACACATCCCTAGCACAGAACAAGAGCCAGGAGATTATTTTAATTCACAACAGCCTCTACACCAGAAGCTGAGCAGAGTAGTCAAGTTACCAACACAGAAATGCTGAAATAAAGGAGATTCTAATGACCAGGAGCAGTGAAGTTCCCAGACTGGGGATTGGGAAAGTGCCCAACCAGAAGTACACAAAGTTAGACAGCAAATATCAGTCAGAAGCCAACATGGGATGCAAAGGGGTCTGTGGAAGAAGAACAGAGCAACCAACTGGCATAAACATAAAGTGAGCTACAAGTCAGACATAAGCAGGTGAGAGGAAAAGCATCCAAGTAGTTTCATCTAGCTAAAGAAAGAGAAGACTAAAGTATCACTTTGGTGCATTTTACAGAATCAGCTTGGCACACTTCTAAAGAAAAAGGCATCTAGTTATTTAGCATACAAAAATGTGTCTGAGGAAATGTAAAAATGTTTTTACAGAAAAAAGTTAGTATATGCTCTATAACTGTTCTTATAGATATGTATGTAGGACCAAAAGAGTAAGAAATTTGGTGCAGAAGTGTGTTCAGTTGCAAATCCATATATTTTCAGGATTATGAAAATCAATAAGAATTTTCCTTTCTTTACTGAAGTACAAATTTAAAAAAATTTTTAAAAATAAGATCAAAATGAATGCCTTCAGCAAAGTTCCCTTGTTCCTTGTTTCAGGCCAGTAAAAAAGAGTTTGAAGAACAGTTTTCAGAGGGTGTAAAAACCTGATAATTAATTATTTCTTTAAACACATCAGGAGCAGGAAGCTGTAGAGTTTGTAGGCCCATTAATTGATCAAAGTACAAAAGAAACTTTCAGAGAGGATAAAGCAGAGGAGGAAAATTAAATTATTTTTTACAGCCTTGAAGGAGTTTGGGGAAGTATCTGGGCTAGAACCTTTCTTCATGCATCAGAGAGGATATGTCAAAGGAACTACTTCAGAGTGAGTTCATTTGAAGAATCTATAGAAGAAATTGTCAAAATTAAGGTAAAAAATTGTCACGTCCAGATGATTTAAAGGCTGACCTACTAAAGGAAGCTGCAAGGCATTAGAGCTGTCATTGCACTGCAGGAATGGAGCATGGCAAAAGTGATGACAAATTTTTATGAGTTGCAAGGTGTATCTGTAGAGCTGTAGCACCTCCTAGTTTGACAGCTGTATCAGGAGCATGGGTAGGACTTAAATAAGAGGATATTGGGAAAGTGCAGTACCCCGAGGCAGGAGCTTTCAGAGAGGGCAGTCATGTCCTGCAAACCAGACAGAATTCTCTGAAGGCATCCAATAACAGACCCAGTTAAGGACATGGGCACAAAAAGGCAGAGGAATGGTCAGGCTGGGTTTGCCAAGAATCCTGTCTCCAAAAGTGAATGCCTAGGAAAGGGCAGACAACCAGGACAGATGTACAGGATGTTTCTGATGAATACTCCTGGGGCTTCCAGTCGTTTTAACTTCCATGAGCACTTTAGCCAGCCTTCACTTCTGTACATTTAGTAACCTTCAATGGATTTGTGATCTGTGAACTAGACCAGTCTGTCCCTTGAATCCACAAATAACAAATACTATCCACATTAAATGTGGCAATGAACTTCAAAAGCCAACTACACATTACATGAAGAATAATTTTGCCTTTTTTTTTTTTTATTTTCTAAATATGCCTCTAGAAGCATTCTTCGATGTCCCCTACTTTAGGTACAGAAGAAAAGATAGTGAACAAGCAATTCCCACCCTATCCTGCACATACTGATTGTGATTCAGTCTCTGGAATTCCTGAAAAGTATTTGACCATGTCCTTCACCAAAAACTCTTCCTACCACCATATAGGAAAGGAACTCCTTTGAGGGATAGGTAAAGTGTTAAGGTTTAGAAAATGAGGAATAGGAATAAACAACCAATTTTCTCCATGCAGAGAAGGTACCAGTAGAGTCTTACTGGGGTATGTGATAAATCTGCCCTGTTCAACACTTTTGAATTACCTGGAAAAGGAGGTGAACAGTTAGATGGCTATGTTTTCTGTTGATAAGAATTTAGCTCATGAAAAAAAAGAGAGAGAGAGAGACTGCAGGAAACCAACTCACTGGATGATTAAGTGGCAGATGAAATTCAAAATAGATAAATGTAAAGTAGCATGTACAAGAAAAACAATCCTAACTTTATATACAGTGGCAGTCTTTAAATTAGCATTCAGGAATAAGATCTTGGAAATATAATAGGCAGTCTATGAAAGTGTCAGAGCTCAATGCTCAGGAGTAATTAAAAAATAAAAAGCAAATTGAATGCGAGGAATTATTAAGAAAGGAACAGAGAAGGGAGAGAAAGAACATCATCCCAACACTGCATAGGTATGGGGCTATCACACCCTGAATAATCTGAGCAGTTCTGATTCACCCATCTCTGTAGTGTACAGCAGGTCTGAAAAGGGCTCAGAAGTGAACCCTTAGGATGACAAAGGTACCAAGTGGTTTCTGCATCTAAAGTGATTAAATAGATCAGGCTTTTTCAGTCAGAAAAGAGGTGACTGAACAAGGCTGCAAAAAAAGGTCTATGAAATCACAAATGTATAAAAACCATAAACAAGGATGTTGTGTTCAATTGTCTTCTCTAGTGCAAGAATCAGAAAGTATCAAAGAAAGACAAAAGACAGTAAATTCAAAACAAAGAAAATAAATAATGCACACAGCTGCAGAAAGTCTTTCCATAGGCTTTCACCAGAGTTTCCCAGGCTTCAGAGAGTGATGAGTCAAAACAGGGTAAGTGAAAAAAATCAATCCAGGTCTATTAAATATGGAGACAAAATGTGTAGCCCAGGAGCCATGGTTCATCAGAAGTTGAGATATTATGCTGGGGAAGAGTTTATGGCTTCCCTGGCTTTGTACTCCTCTCAACACATCAACAGATGGCTGCTATCAGAGAGAAGATAATGGATTAAACTAATATTTTGGCTGTACAGGTTTAGACTTTGTCATGTGCTGAGTCAATATGCTCCAGCTTTTAAGATTCAGAGTTAGCAAAATGCGTTCATTTTTTATTCTAGTACAGTAGACCTATTAGTTATGGGCCACACTGACAGACAGTGGACATAGAACCCCACTGGACTAGGACAATGATGCTATTTTTTTAGTGGCTCTTTATAGTTCCACACTTGAAAGCTGAAGGATCACTTGTGAAAGAAATAAGTGAACAAATTGACACAGGAGAACTGCTTCAACAGGAGGTCTAACTGTAGCATGTCTTCAAGTCTTTATGAGTGCTAGAGACAGCCAGTTATGTTGACCGTGGCATACTGATTTTGGTGCAAATGGAGTTCAACTCTTTCATTGTAGACATAGTTCAGGGGTGGATATGGTGGTGGTGCTGGGTTAACAGTGGGACTTACTTGATGATCCTAAAGATCTTTTCCAATCTTAACAATTCTGTGATTCTACAATACTCCTCAATTTTAAGTACATCAGACATCAAGAGGGTAGCTTAAGCTTTGGTTTTTCACTTTGTAGCAACCACAGACTGCCAGTTACAGAGCTCAGAGTTCAAACCTTGCTCTGTTCTAGTGAATTAAGTAAAACTGGCTGGCACTGCATCATGGCATTGATGCTAGCAAGTCCTGGTTCTTTTCTGGAGTCCCAGCTGGGAGGAGCAGCCATGGGGTTTGTAAATGAGCACATGAACACAGGCAGAGGTGGAGAGTCTGAGGGATGATTTTGTAGCATTTTCACAGTAACAGGCATGACCAAGACACACATGGGAGCACCACTTCCTAATGTCTTCCCCACCAAAGGAATTAAGAGCTACAAAAAGTGCCTGGTTTTGTTTTGCTTTGCTGCACAGTGTGTGATGGAGCAGGCACTGCTCTTCATGCCAGTGGCAAAGTGGGGACTGGCTGGGAAGTGTTCAGTGCCACAGGATCAGGACCCCAGTGCACACACGGGTCTGGCACACACAGGTGTGTGCACACACGTCCCCAGCAAGGAGGGAACAGCAAACAGGGCAGAGGGCACTTCCCCACCACCCACCCCCCAGCAGGAACTGCTCAGGCTGGGCAGAGCCTCTGTACCTGTTTACTGGGTATTTTCTGTACCTACTTACAGAATGTCTGCAGCACTTTCTTCACCTTCATTGCACAGGGGAGAGGAAAAGCCCATTAAATTGTGATCAACCAGATCACAGACAAAATTTAAAACACAGGCCTGCTTTAGGCAGTATGTGCAAAGTCATCCTACCTCACATCTCCGGACAAGTTTGACAATCCAAGGACCATCCTCCTCACAAAGAGAGCCTTTTTTCAAGTTTTCAGGGTTACTGTGCCACAGCAGCCCCAATTACCTTCAGCCACAGTTAGTGTTAAGCACTCTGAAAACCAGAGCCTTAAGGGTTTGATTTTCATTGGTTTTACCTGAGATGCAGCTGAAAATGCTCAGCCCATTTATCCCATCACTGGGAAAAGACACTGAAGTGTTTTGGAAATGAAAGAAAACTTTGCTACAGCTTCTTGCTAGTATCTTAGTAAACTTCCCAAACTGGAATTTAAGAATGCAAACAGCTCATGGCTCAGAACTGGCAGGATACAAAGTCTCAAAGAAAAATGAAAAAACATAAGAAATCTCCATGTGTTCTTTGCCAGATAATTGAAAAACATCCTGCAAATTGTTCTGACATGTTTTTGAACTTGCATTTTATTCTGTGAATTGATGTTAAACTGTGACCCTTTGCTGGGCCATTTGCGAATAGAAAGATTGCCACATTAAATAATTCTAAAATACAACCACATTTACATTCCAATTTTAGTCTGCATTTCCCTAGTGATGCAGACAAAATAAGAGTTTTCTTTAATTGAAGTGACTCCCCAGAATGCTAATGAACACTTGATTGAGTTTGGACATTTTCATAATTCTGCTGTTCTTATTTTGCTGACAAAAAAACCACCAGCTGACCTTCTCTAATGTCCTCCTGTTCCATAGGAGGAAGTAGACAGGAAATTGTTTTGCAGTTTGTTTTGCCTTTTTTTTTTAATCTGCAAAGGTTGTTTCACTTGTCTGGGTATTGACAGAGGGTGATAGGATAAAACAGGAATGAGCAAAGTTATCATGTGTTCATATTTCTTACTGGTAGGGTATTTTTCTGAGAGCACAGGCTGTGTTGAACTTAGAAGGGAGAAATGTAGTTTGGTCATTTCTGTAGTGCCATAAAGCTGGCCTTCCTTATCACTCTCTACAGCTACCTGAAAGGTGGTTGTAGCCAGGAGGGAGCCAGCCCCTTCTCCCAGGGGACCAGTGACAGGACAAGAGGACACAGCCTCAAGCTGCACCAGGAAGTTTAGGCTAGATATTGGAAAAAAATTCTTCACAGAAGGAGTGGTTTGGCATTGGAATTGGCTGCCAGGGAGGTGGCTGAGTCACCGTCCCTGGAGGTGTTTAAAAAAAGACTTAATGAGGCACTCAGTGCTAGGGTTTATCTGATAAGGTAAAGTTAGGTCACAGACTGGATGATCTCAAAGGTCTTTTCCTACCTAGTTTACTCTGATTCCTTTCTTTGTAAGGCAGACTTCATCATAAACAGAAGCAGAAAATGTGAAAGTTTTTCAGCACAGTGTTTTGTCTTTACTGCTTGACAGATTTTGTTTTCAGCAGAAGCAGTGATTAGGCCAAATGCTCCCACTTGCATTATGTGCAGTAAATCACACCCCTGCAGAGCAGGGCAAGGTACAGCTAGGACAGGGGCTTGTGCTCTGACTTTGCACAGCTGCAAGGGATAACCCACCCTGGGCAGCAGATGAGAACTCATCCAGTGTCTTTGCCTTCCATACGGCACAGCCAGCTCAATCCCAGCTACTCCTCCTGCCAGAGCAATCATTTCTCCACCATAACACAGCCAGATGAGCTCCTCCCTCCTCTCTCCAAAACCCAGGGTGTGCAACCAGAGATGTGGTATTACACAACCAACACAAAATGACTGTTAAACAAGCATTAAGAGCGATAAAATGCAAATAACATGCAAGTCAGTTATTCTCCAGAGTTTGTTGAGACAAGAGTCGTGTCCAGGGTGGATCACGTCTGGAGATACATGGAGAAAAGTCAGGCACCTGGGAGTGGGAAACAAGTTGTTGACACCACAGTTGTCTTGAGCAATGGGGATTGGTGAGCAGCAGGCCAGGAGGCTTTTCATACACTGGAAAACTCCTGGAGCCCCAGACTGATCTCTCTTTCAGTCTTTGAGCAAAACAGCCATGTTGTCATCCTCTTTAGGGAGAGCATGATCCTTCAGCTTTGTTTTAGCAATTTCAAATCAGAGCATTGTTATGAACAGTATTTTTCTTTGTTTTAACATTTCTAATCAATGTGTAGGAGTTACACAGTTTTAAAAAATGAAACAACAGACAAAACCAGAATGTTTTTAGTCCATATTTCAACTGTCTCAAATGTTGATTGGAAAGGAACATAGAATCATAGAATCACAAAATCATAGAATCATAGAACCATAGAATCCGAATATGCTGAGTTGGAAGGGACCCATCAGGATCATCAAGTCCAGCTCCTGGCCCTGTGCAGGACAATCCCATGAATCACACCATGTGCCTGAGAGTGTCCAAACCTTTTCTGAGCTCTGTCAGGCTTGATGCTGTGACCACCTCCCTGGGGAGCCTGTTTCAGTGCTCAACTACCCTCTGGGTGAAAAACTTTTTCCTGATATTCAAGCTAAGCCTCCCTTGACTGAAATAGCTTCAGGCCATTTCCTTGAGTCCTGTCACTGGTCATGAGGGTGAAGAGATCAGTGCCTGACCATCATCTTCTCCTTGTGAGGTTGTTGAAGACCACAGCGATGCATCCCCTCATTCTCCTCTTCTCCAGGCTGAAAAAAGCAATTGATTTCAGCCTCTCCCCATATACCTTCCCCTCCAGATCCTTCACTATGCTCATGGTCTTCCTTTGGATGCTCTTCAGTGGTTTAATGTTTTTCTTATATTGTAGTACCCAAAACTGTCCCCAGCACTCGAGGTGAGGCCATCCCAGTGCAAAGCAGAGCAGGACAATCCCCTCCCTTGCCTGGCTGGCCACACTGTGTCTGATGCAGGCAGGACAGGGCTGGCCCTTCTGGCTGCCAGGGCACTGCTGGCTCAGGTTCAACTTGCCATGGACCAGGACCCCCAGGTCCCTTTCTACAGTGTTGCTCTCCATGCCCAGAAATGGACATTGACTAGGAAAATCAGTTGTGAGGACAGCAAAATCATCTCTGAATAAACAAGAGCAGACACAGAATCTTCACTCTATCACCTAACTGAAGTGTTACACATTCAGAAAGCTGAGATCTTTCTCTTTGTCATGTCCTTGTATTTCCCTGTTTAATTCGGAAGTTGAAGTCATTAAAAAAACAGACAGATGTTATTTCACTTCCCTGCAATTAAAGGACAAGTGAATCTTTGTGGAAAACCTGCCTCTTGAGCTGCCAGCTACTGATGTGACAGGCAGAGAAGCTCCCCTGAGATTTAAATACATATCCACAAAATTTTGCTGACTGTCCAAACACAGCGTTTGAGTGACTGCTGATATTGTACAGTGGTTTCCAGCTACAAGAATAGTCTCAGTTTAAAAAGTGGAAAAAATTACAAAACAAAGTAAAACAAAAACAAAACAAAAGCAAAACCAAAAATAAAACAAAAATATTCAAAAAATTAAAGAAAAAGAAAAGAAACACACCAAAAAAACTAAAACAAAAAACCACTACAACTTTTCCATGAATAAAATTTTCTTTAGGCTATACAATATGACAACGTGGAAAAAACAAAATGCTTCCCCTCTTTACTTAATAAGTCATCTTGCATTAAAACAGGGGGAGCACTTAGTATTTTACCAATTGAGAAGTGTGCTGGAACAAAGTATTCCTACAGCAAACCATTCTCAGGGCAGAAGAGGAAGGGTTTGCTGGCATCAGCAGGCTCAGCTGTTAGCTCTCACAGACCTTAACAAATGTGTACAGCCTGCTATAGGTAATTAAAAGTTGAAAGGTTTATTTTGGAGAGCAAAGCCTGCAAATTCTCTGCCTTGAAAATATGCTTGTAACAATGACAGGGCTTTTTTTAGTTCTAGCTTCATGTTAGCACAAAGTGCAAGGTTATATCACACTTCAATTGATTAAGTGCTGATCGCCCCAGTAGACAGATTTGATTATATTGCAAGTATGAGCCTGGAGAGAGTAATTAGTAGTTTCATCCTCATTCTGCATCCTCAGTTCCACATTTAGCTTATGAACAGAGCCTTTCAGGCTTCTTAATTTATTTTTACAAGGTATCACAGATCCACAGCTGTTTGGCAGCAGATACAGAAGAAGGTGCATTTGTGAAATGTATTGAGCCCTTAATTATTAAGGTATTTCTTGTTTTGGTGACCTCCATCCTTGTTCAACTTATCTGTAGTCACAGTCAGCAATTGCTGTGGAAGAAATGGAGCAAAGACAGCTAAACTGTTTAGGCAGCAGCATTAATGCTGACTTTGATGGCTTTCTTCACCTGTTCACTTTCTTCTATTTAAAATTGTCATGTGGCTGGCAAAGCACTCAGGGAAGTTTACATTTATCAAGTCATTATTTTCAGGACACAGATTTTTGTCCTTGACTTTTATTCTTTTGTCTTGCAGGGACAGAGGCACAAAACCACATAGTGAATTGTATGCTAACCTGGTGTTAATAAGAGATAAGAATAGCCTCTAACATCCAGGCTACCTCAATAAAATATTTCAGTGCCTAGTACCTAGTAATGCACAGTATAGATGCAATTTGAAGTGGTGATAGGAAGAAAAAAGTATTTAAACACTTTCATAAGTAGCATGCTCATAAGTAGCCCCCAAAAGGATCAAATACTTGGTAGGAAGAATTACTGACCAAAATGCAATCTGCATAATTAGTAAGTAATTTATCAACCTCAATAGATTTACTTAAATGCCACAGATGGAATGGCAAACTGAAATATAACTTTTGGGATACTACAGGATTACATTTCTTTCTGTCAGTATTTTCTTCCAACTAGTTTGGGGCTTTGAGTGCAGAACATTGGGTCATTTCCATATTTCCCAGGCAACAACTCCTACCTGACTGGCAAGAGTGATCTGTCTTGACTGAGATGTAGCCTCAAGAGAAATGTCTTCTGGATTTTGTACATCTACATTGATAGCAAAATCTCCCTCTAATGATTGCTTAAAATCTAGAAATACATATTAATTTCAGAAATATCTTTCCTGAAGGTGATTTGTCTTTATTGAAAACATCAGATGGAACTCACAAAACAGGTTTGAATATTACTTAACATATTCTTGTTTTAAAATGTCATGTCAGCAACGTGCCACAGTCCTAATTACTGCAGAGAAATTAGCAAAGAATTATATGCAAATAAATGACTATAATCAACATTATTAGCACATTTTGCTAGTCAATCATTTCAATTTCAATTGCTTTAGGCTATGTGACAGTATTGATATGGGAGAACCAGCTGAAAAAAAGCAAAGATCATTTTATCATGTGAGTACCCATCATTTGCATAAACATTTGAAATGTAGGGCTGAGCCACGTGGTGTCAAACTGGGCTGCTCTGGTAATCCTCATTACCTACATTGTGAGCATGGTTTGGTATGGAAAGTGGGGTTGGCAGTTCAAGATATCCTATTTTTTGATTTCTTCTCCTGGGTGTCTATGCAGTTAAGATACTTCTATGCTGGGTTTTTGCTTCAAGCAGTATTTGTTCCTGGAACTGTCTGGTTTGAGTGTTGCTGCCTAAATGTGTCTATCATTTCAGGATGCAAGACTTGGAGAAATCTGTTTTACCAGCATTAAAATTTCTGATGGCAGAAGAGACAAATCTGGCGCTGCCATCTTTTGACACAATGGCTGGTTCCTGCTTCTGAGCTGCATTTTTTCTGCCCCGTGATAAATCTCACCAGTTCTTGATGGTTTTTATTAATATCTGGGAAGAAGAATAGAGTTTGCTCTTGTTGGGTGGAGACTTCTATTCTCACAGCAGTTTCCAAGAATTCGCTTTTCTCTGCTCTTGCTCAAACTGCTCAGTGGCTGGGAGGGCACTGTTCCCTCAGCATGACTCACCCAGCTCCCAGGACACCCAGCCAAGGCAGATCTGTCTTTCATGGGTGTTCTGGGCTTGGTGCTGAAATGGAGATTACTCAAAGGCCCCAGGAAGGAGAAAGAGAGGAACCAGTTTCCTGGGAAAGCTGAGGCTTGGTGCTGCAGGAGCAAAAGATACTGGCTGCCCAAACGGAATGGGCCTGAGCCAGAGGGAAAAGCGGTCCCCAGCTAAAATGGGATGTGACCAGCTGGTGAAAGAGGAGTAACTGGGAATTCAGGAGAGCAGGAGCCAAGTAGAGAGACAGAGCTTGGGTGGTGAGAGATGCAGCTCCCTGCTCAGAGAGGCCCTGGGGCTGTGGGGAAGGTGGGAGCAGCAGCAGCAGCAGCAAGGTAAACTGAGGCAGGCACACAGGAGCAGTGCCAGGCAGGCAGGCCAAGGATAGGAGCACAGGTATTAATCTGGATATTAATCCTGCTGACACTTACTTTTTGTTCACCACAAGTACTTGCTCATTTAATTGCTCTCCAGAGATTCACTCTCCCCATCTGCAGGACCGGGTTTTTGGGGACTCTGGTTCAAAGGAATGACTGCAGGATTTAAACATACATACTTAGAAAGAAAATACAAATGTAAGACTTTGACTGTGGTACAGTTCTCACACACACACACTCAGCTATTATTTTAGGACTGTCTCTCTCATTGTGCCAATACTAGCAAATTAAACAGTTCAAAGGAGCATCCCCAGGCACTGGAGCTGTCAGAGTTGCCTCCAACACAAGGTTGGCCTGTGTCACCTCCTGCTCTCTCAAACCATTCCTGGACACATGTTTGGAGTTAGCACAGCGTGGATTCCTTCCCATCAGTTGTGACACCCAAGGCCTGAGGGATTTAGTAGAGGTGGGCCAGCTGCCCTCTGGGTCCAGGTACCATCCTGGGCACACTCAGTTGACAAGTTCAGACACAGCTTTTATACGACCCTGCAATCACCTTATAATTCATTGTTCCTCATGCTTGGTGGGGATTTTATTTTTATCATGTGTTTTTAACATATGTTGTGTCTTAGAAAAGAAAAAATTCCAACAGCTAATTTTTCTCAGATTTTCCTAGCTCTAATTAAGCTCCTAGAAGCTGGCTCAGATTGAGCATCCTCAGAAATTTCTCACAGATATTAGAATGCAAGAACCTAATTTGTAGTGCTGTACTGTACAGCTCCAGAATGGTGTCACTCTTACAGTAGTAAGGATTATTTCTTATAAGGCCTTCTATTATTTCTAATATTTGCTCAAATCATTGTCACAATTGCAAAGAATTGAGGTGTTCACTTTTATCTTTGTAGATTGGATTCTCCTACCCATGACTCAGGCCTAACTTGGAAGAATTCTTTGTTCGTGGGAGCTCTCCATTCATTCATTCATTCGGGCACCTCCTCGTGAACTCATCCCTCGTAATGTTCCTTCTTTTTTTTCAATGGGTCACAACTTCAGGTATTGAAATACTGAACTACTGAATATTACTTCTCACCTGTGAAATGAGAAAGACTTGGTTATTACAGTTTATGGATTATAAATGACAGAGGAGTCACTGTTTTCATAGCCTGCAGAATCACCACATATATACACAATGTGTAGTGTTTCTAATGTGGCAGATATAGAATGGCAAGATTCTTCATTATATTACAGCAGGTATACCCTGTGGCATTTTTTATTTATTTTATCTCATTATTCCATTAATGAATTTTTTAGTTGTTGCTGGATTAAAAAAAAAAAGTGAAGTATGTCAACATTTTTTCTATCATTCAGTGATATTTTGTCTTTTCATTCATCAGACTTTTAAGAAAATAATTTTTTTTATATATCTTTTGTCTATTCAAATATGCTGATTTTCTTCATATTTTTCTAGCAGAAATCACAAGCATATGACTGAATACAATAAGAATCAGGATACCTTGTACTTCTTTTTATGGGGGAAAAATGACATAAAATTTGGAGAACTAAAAATGTATATACTTCGATCCTACATGATGAGATATGACCACAATCATATGCTGGATCTTTATTTTCCTACTTCTCTTCTTTCTAGATGTAGTTAATAATTTATATACAATAAATTCATTTACATAACAGATTCACTGGGCACATTTAGATTCTAAATAATTGCCTTGAACAACTGAGATAATGCTATAGTAAGAACAAAGTAGAGGAACTAATCAGAGCATCTTCAAGTCCTTGAAAAGGAGAATTATTTACAGCAATTGCCAGATTAAGGTAATTACAGTACCAGTGTACCACTCTCATATATGTCAAAGGAATGTGTATTTTTCAATCAAGCTAAATGCCTGTATAGGCTATTAGGATCATTTTTTGATGCTGCTGTAGCTGAGATAACATCTCACAACAGCTTAAATTTATATGTATAATAATGGTCTGCTTTATTTAATACATATTTTTGCTAAATTGGTGTGGCCTTTCTATTTGTTAATGTAGATTGGTGGCAATGTGTTTGTTTTAGGAGAGAGGCTTTGCTCCATAACATTGTTTGTGCAGACTGTGCAACGTTACCCTCCAAGTGTTCACTACATGGGGCACTAAAACTCAGATTTATGCCACATCTTTAGAGACGATAGTCAACTGCAGTTGCTATTACAACAATTCCATTTTTGTATAATACACAGTAAACCTCCACTGAGAATGGTTTTATACTCTTTTAACACACTCCATATGCTGAAAGAAATAGTTTGAGATTAAGGGAGGCTTATGGTAGGTGCTGGAATAAACTTCTTCTTTTCATTCAGAAACCCCAGAGGTCCATAAGAGCCCAGTGCCAGCACCACACCCCAGCTCAGGGGCTGCCACCTCTCCTCACCACCCCATATTCCTGTGCAGAGAAAGACAAATGTACCCCAATGCTGGGCAGATACACAGAGAACTATGTACCAGACTTAAAAAGCAGTTTCTCATGCAAGTGACCAAGTCAAATTTACAAGCAGGGACAGCAGCAGATTGGTTTGTGAGGCAGGCTTTTTTCCCAGAAGGCAATTGCCTGTGCTAATGGAGCAGGTTGGACAAAAGTAACCTCAGCTAGGACAGGTCACAAGAAACAGAGCAATATAAAGTACCCCAGACCTGGAGGGAACAATATCACCTCTAATGGTGCAGCATAAATCCAGGTTTTAGTTCCCAATCCAGTAAGTACTTGATGAATAATTTTGTACAGGTCGCATCAAGAGATATAGCCACAAATCTACAGTAGAAAATAGGAAAATAGGAAATTTATCTAATTTTATACATTGGTCAAATCAATACACCAACAGTCATGGAAAATCCTGAAGTAGTATTGTTCAAGGACCAAGAAGTGCCTGGCTGCAGCATCCCAAAAATATCAAAGCTAAGACAGCAAGGATTTAGGAGAACCAGAAATGAAAATTGCAATAGTCATGTGGTGATTTGGACATGGTTTAAGATTTCAAGAGAGCGAAAGCTGGCACAGATCTGGGTAGAGCAACTCACAGCCCATCAGGCAGAGTTCACTGAAAGGCAGGCAGTGTCAAAGCCAATTCAAGATACCTGCCTGAAGAATGAAGAAGGCTGATGTAGGGGAAATAAGTATATCCCAGAGAAGAAAACAGTCAAAAAAAACCAAATAAAAAATGTTCAAGGGTGGAGGAAGCTCTTTCTGAAAGCAAGTAAGATTGTGGTGTAGTCTGGAAAGTGAGACAGTGAACAGCAAAGGGAGGGCTGGGTGGAAGAGAGACACAACTGTGCTGTTCAAAAAACAGTTGGAGCATTACATTTGGAGACCACTCTGAGCAACATTAAATTGAATGACATTCCCCAGAGAAAGTGAACCTCAGTGAAAAAGCCTGTATGTAACTCACTTAGAAAAACAGTGTGCAAATAAATAAATGTTCCCAGAAGAAACTACATTACAGCCGGAATTAACTTACGTGAAATTTGTCAAGTTAAATGCTTCAGTGATACTGGTTTCACCATATGTTTGTAATTTTTTTCTTGCAGAGCAGCTGGTATTTTTCTAGGATGTTCAGGTCATGTCCCTATTGTCTAACCATGACTAGCAACATTAAAACATTTCCCAACAAAATAAAGTCTGAAAGCTCTTTCTTAACTAGCTGCACATTATTTTGTTTCTTTCTCCTCGCTCTTCAGATGCAGACTCTTTTTTAGGAAATCAATCCCTCTTCAAACAATTGCAATTCCTTTTTTTTTTAAGCTTAATCACTTTGCCGAGAACATGACTTGGAATTGAAGACATCATTATCAATGTTTTGCAGGGAAATTAAAGTGGGTGAGAAGAAAAGGGTTGCAGTGGGTATTGCTGCTGTAACAATGCTGAGAAGGCCAGGCAGCCTCTCTGCAGCTATTGTGGGCTTTTGGCTTCTGCAGTTAATAAACAGAAACCTGACAGATTGGCATGACAGCTCTTGTCAAGAAACTGCTATACACTATCATCAGTGACTGGGAAGAAAATGTAAAGTTTATCCTGAAGCTAAGAGAAATCGGTGAGTAGTAAAGAATGGGGACATGTCAGTGATGAGAGAGGTGCAGAGTGAGAGAGGTGGATCAATTTATAAAGCAGGTGGTACCAGGCAACACACATTCTGAAAATGGCCAAAGCAAAATTATACACCTAAAAATAAGAATGGTGGTCTTGTATTATGCATTAATATTCTCAGGAAAATAATTGTTCTGCAGGCAAAATTGTGTGTAACTGATTGAACATGAGCTCTGAGCAATGTACTGTCATCTGAAGTTATTTTTGGATTGATAAATACATATATACCTCTGAGTCTGTAGCAGTCTTCAGTGGGAGTAACTTTAAACTTTATTCCTTGTCTAGATACATTTGAAGCCCTCTCCATGACCAAATGGAAGTTACTTGGTGGCCACAGTCCAGCAGTTATGTTGCATCTAAAAGTTTTGAGCATACCTGCATGCAGCATGACAAATTTCATGGGCCCCTCAGGTGTAAGTTACCTTTCTGTGCCCTAGACATGCACATGGGTCTGAAGGACTGCTGAAATGGCAAAGATGACAAGCCAGGGGTAGTGCCCTGCAGTTGCCAGCACAGCAACAACAGCTCTGCCACAAGACAGGTTTGTGGTGGAATAGCACAGCTAAAGCACACACAGATCTCTGTGGAGCAGCAGGTATGTAAATTCAATGGCTTTACCTCAAACAGTCCATCCTTTGTTGCACTGTCTCTGTTAGCACTCTCTTTTCTTGAGCAGGCAGACCCTGTCTAGCACTTTCTGTTCTGATATTCCAGCTATTGCTCCTTTCTAACCTTATTTTTTATGCCTCTCAGTGTGGTTTTGATATTTTATGAGTTTCTTGGGTGCAAACTTGCTGAGTTTTTTCTTTCCATGGGAAAGCTCACTTCTCAGCACAGAATTCAATAAACTTATCTCTGAGCTGTGTGTTTCAAGAACATGGGTGGTGTTTGGCTGCCCTGTCTCCCACATGGGGGATGTGGATCCTTCTCTCTTTCTTAGCCAATGATGTGGACAATTGTTATCATTTAATTCTAAGCATTCTGGCATTCTTGCACTGAGCATGAAGAAGAAAGCATCTAAACTCAGTACCTGGGCACAAATAGCCAAATCCTTCTGAACAATTGAGTCATTTTAACAAACCATATAAACCTTCTGATATCGGAGTCAAAGAGTCCTGATTCACCATCAGGCAGTAACAATAATTGGTGACCCTAGCCTGTGACCAGACACCAGCAACAATATCTCAGCTGCTGAATGGGAGCCCAAAACATGCCCTGAAGGGTGGTGCCACCAAAACTGTGGATACAGCTCTCCCTGTGTTCATGGAGACTCAGGGAACACAGCCTGGAAAGTTTTCCAGGGGCTGCTGGCAGTGAGAGTGTGGGTCCTACATGGATCTCTCCATCCCCCTGCCATGCCAGGGCTCTCCCAGCACCAGACCACGCTGCTGCCAGCAGGGCAGAGCAGCCAGGGACACCTGGACAGCAGGGAGGAGGCGACTGGAGAAGAGGTGTAAAGCTCCAGTCATTTTGGTACTCATCCATTGGGCAGGGCTTATCTAAAACCACTGCCAGTCCTTCCCTGGGGAAATGCCTTGAAAGAAATCAGGAGGTCCCCAGCAAAAGTTCTTGCACAGGGTACCCTGCATGGACATCCATGGTGTGTGAAGAGGCCAGGGGACAGGTTATCATCCTCCCAACCTATTTTCCTCTGCAGTGGTAACTGCCTGCCCAAGCCCATTGCACACATCTCTGCACAGACACCCCCACCTTCTCTGGTCAGAAAAGGGCAGAGTTTACCTCAAAGTTGTGTCAGATGGAACCACCACTGACATTGCTCTGCCTTGAGGCCTGTGAAGGCTGTAAACTCCAGAACCTCCTTTCCAGGGAGGCAGTGTGTTTCCATCCCACTGCTTGCCCCTGAGGCTTATTGAGGAATTCCCATCTCCTGAGAGCAAACCAACCCTGGCAGGAGATAAAGTCTAGTTTTAAAGAACTACGGCCTTGTCTTACAAGCACTGAAAATCAATGAAACTTGTCCTCACTCATTCAGACAGCCTGTGTATTCTTTCGGTTTTTGTCTGAACGACATTCCTAAATTCCTCTCTGTGTCTGACTGCCAGCAATTTGGGGTTTGCCATTTCACAGTCAGTATTTCCACATGGAATGGAACAGGGTGTGGTCTCCACAACTCCTTCAGGGGAGCAGTTAGGGGGTCAGTTCTCATGCCCAGCTCTCCCCCTCTCCCTCATCCTCCCTGCAAAGCCAGAAAGCTCCCAGGAGCGGAGGAGGTCTGGGTTAGCACTCACCCAGAGGAGAGGGCTACAGCCCCAGGCACAGCTGCTGGCCTGTCCCATGGCAGCTGCCTGGCTCTCCCTCTCCATGCTCAGAGCAGTGTCCGAGGGGAGCACACCCAGCAGCACCTGACACGGCCAGCGATGGTCCCCAACTCTGCCGCCGTCACAGCTGGAGCCCAGCTGTCTCACTCTGACCCCAAAAACAGCACTGTGAGCTTCTTCTTAGACCACACAGGCTGTAGTCTGGAAATGACACATCTTTTTCTGGACACAGCCCTTCAGCAGAAGAGAGAAAATCCCTCTCCTTGTCCAGGTCCATCCTCGACCTGCAGTCTGGCTTCACCGCATTCAACGTGATAACAAACATCTGGCTGAATTTCTCTTCCCATCTGGCCAGCTCCTGTGGTTTCCCTGCCCCAGCTGATATTTCCTTCCTCTCCTACTTTACAAGGAATTCTCATAGTCCTTTCTACATGTTTTTCAGAATGAACAAGAATTAACGAGCACCTGTCTCCATTCTCTGCCTGTAACTATTTCAGTTTAACAGGCCTGGCAATTCCAGTTCCCAGTTTAGGGGGAAATTAAATAGAAACACGACATACCAGAATCTTGAGGTATCCCACAGAAATTAAAAATGCTAAACGGGTGGGGAACTCTAACTTTCCTCTGGGGAAGGCAAAGCATATTCTCTTTGCTAATGATTGGGGGATTATTTGAATGTCTTAATCTTTAGGAAGCAATAAAGATACTTTTTTTATTCCTCTCTCTAAAGAAGAGCCCTACTTTTCTAGACTGTATATTAAAAACAGAGGATGAGCTATCTTATTTATTTTTTAAGATTGCTCTGAAAGCATATTTCAGTAATGCAGCTGAGAATTTAGGATGTAGTATTTAGGGGCTTTTCTGGAATGTTACATAGCAGGAGCATCTGGAAGTTATATTTGGGGAACTGAGTGATATATAAAAATAAAGGGAAATGTAGGCAACGTGGCATCAGGGAACAGCCAAAGACTAGAAAGTCTTCAAGAATTCAGCACAGAAAAGAAAGGTGACTGTGGTTTCTAACCTGCAAGATTAGCAATAAGGATTTAGTGATCTGGATGCTCTTGAGACCATTATATGAGCACACAGACAAAATGAAAGATACTTTGATCTACAGCTCCCATTTAGGAAACCCTAAAATTAGCTACAGTATATCTGAGGTGCTGAGTGTATCTCATAGACCACTGAGCAGGTCTGTAATTAACTTTGGTTCTTTGAGTGCTAAAGGACATGTGATTGATTATGATTCAGACAACAGGCCTAGGAAATGCAGCTCTGTCATGGATAGATGAATATATAATGCTCCCTGCTAATTCTAGTTTAGCTATGTGGTTAATATTTGGACAAATGGCTCAATTTTGGAAAATGCTATTTTTAATTTCAGGTTTTAATATTAGGATACACTGGATAAAAGTGCTCAGGAGAATGAAAGCTAGCAGCAAGTGCTGAAGACACAAGGCAAAGCTCAGGATCAGAGCCAGGGGTTTCCATTCATAATCCTGACTCCAAACAAATAATATTTTGGGGAATCCTTTCAAACCAGCTTGGCTAAGGCCTAGAAAGTGGTCAAGGCCCAAGGTTTCCTGACTCTCCACCCAGGCTTGTGTCTCCAGGGCCAAAGAGGCAACGGGCTGAGGTGAGGGAGGCACTAAATGCACCCTTCTCCCACATCTGCCAAACACCACTTGAACAACTGGTGAGTTGAGAAGTCCCCAGAAAGGTTCCCAGAGTTAAAAGTGGCCTGAAACAACTTCAGCAAAGTCCTGGAGCACTCCCTTGTCAGGAAAAATCTGAGGAAATGTTTTAACTCCTTGTTATTGAAAATAACGGCATTGAAAATTTTACTGTATTTTTAACAAAAAATTCTTTAACAAAAGGGACAAAATATTGAGGTTTCAGTTCACTTTACTGAGCTTAATCCCATTAAATTAAAAATAGTTGCTGGGAAAGGTTCACAGCTCTTCAGCACTGAAATCTTATCTTGTTTATATTACCACTAGGTGGCTCAAAATGAAAGCAAAAAAAACCACCACTCGCTGCAAAATCCATGACCAGAATGAACACACACGACTTAAAGACTACTACAAGCTATCTCATAATTGTCATGCTTCGAAAATTTCTATAAATCACCAAGTTCCCCAGGTTGGTGATAAATACTCACTTGAGAGAGCAGAGCTGTCATAGCCTCAGACATGTTATAGCTCTTAAAGACAGATGTTGCTTATGAATGTGTGGGAGAGCAACTTCCAAAAGAATAATTTGTGTTTCTCTCCTTCTTAAAATCAATTGCTATTGAATGAAGTTACCAAGTGACAGAGAGTGATAGAAGTTGTTTAAATGCATCTAAAGAACAGAGTTATCATGTTACTATATTTTAATTTATTTTAACAGATCATCTGAAGAAGGAACATGTTTTGTTTCATAGTGATTGCCTTTATTTATAACAGCAGCTTATGACTTGGGGTTTAGCTTTCCACTACACATTGGTTTAGATTAAGGACAAAGCTTGCAAATCAAACCCATCCTTACTTGAAAGTAGCTTACTGATAGGCAAGACTCCTGGGTATAGATATGTATCTGCAATCAATCAAACCTGCTGGCTTACAGCACTTTGCTCTTTCCAGGTCAAGTAAAATAAATAGAAAGGACAGTTTCTGTAGAACTTCAAGAGGCAGATTATGTTATCTACTACCTTACAGCCAGCCATTATCCTACCACTGACATATGAATTGCCTCCTGTTGAAGATAATGGGACTTGTTAAATAGGAGGGTGTCAGACAGAGTGAGAGAGGGACATAGGAAGGATTTCTATTTTCTCATAACTCAAATACAGTTAGTGTTGCATGCAGATCTCCCATTTCTTACAGGAGGCAAGACAGGGTATGAGCCACAACGAGAATCTCCTCACAGCCAGCTTCACATTTCCCATGCAAATAAAACACTCTCACAGAAGCTGTAATCTGGGCAGTTAAAATACTTTTGGACAATAAACATGCTTTCATGTGGTGGCTCACTGAGGAAGATTTTTGTACCCACATCATCACCAGTGTCTCTGCTAGCAAAAAGAAAGATTATTTCTCTTTAACAGGCTATAACTGAGAGCTATTGAAAGAAAGAACTCTCCAAGGGGACAATATCTAGGCTGATAGCAGATTCCCACCTACACACTCTTCCTTGGCACGTCTAGAAAAATACAGCATGCGCTTGTTTTGTTCACCCTTCCTGTTTGACCAGGCACACTCAGACCTAGGGCACTGTTGTGTCAGGAGCTGAGGTGAAGCTGCGGGCCTTAAAACCTGAATCAGGCTGCAGGACCTCAGAGGGATGTTTCCTTGGGCAAGGTAAGCTCCCTGGAGCACACACCAACACACCTCTGGCCATGGAAGGATAAAAGCTCCCTCTGTCCTACTGAAATAATGGAAGGAACTTGTCTTTTCCCTCCTACAGAGGAGACATTCAGAGAGCAGCAGTGTCAACATGAAGGAAACACACAGAATAAAACCCTCCCTTACAACAGATCCCTCAGCTGGAGGCATCAGTCTGTTAAATCAGAAACACCTTCAAAACCTTCACAAGTGCTTTGCAAGTTGCCCTCTGGGGACAACACCCCACTTTCTACCAGGACTGAGCTGTCCCCACAGTGCACGCCAACGTCAGGCTCAGGGGCACATCACATCCACATACTCTGGGTCCTGGAACAAAGACCCTGCCCAAAGATACCCCAGATGGCTCTGAACACCACACCCTGCTCCACAGCAGAGGTTAGAGGCAAGAAGGTAGGAAAGGCTCTTCCTTTAGGGATGCTGAGCTGTCCACACTGCTTTATTTACCCTCCCAAAGCCTTTCCTCAGCATTTTTCCTTAAGAGGGAAATTTATCACTGGCAAAATGCAACAGAGCTTAACTTCCATGGTACAAACCTTGCAGTAATGCCATAGGAGGCAAGTGCAGACCTTGTGCAAACCTGTTACAGCAGATAATAAGCTACAAGATGTAGCAACTTGCTACAAGAAATAACAAGTTCCCCTAGATACTTGTTTTTACTCGCTCTCACATGCCTTTCATAGCTCTCATGTTTGTGAAATGTCTCCAACAGTCCTTGCTGGGGATGTCACTGGCTGTCCTCAGATCCACAGAGGCAGGCATGGGGCATTCTGGGCTGCACACCAAAGCAGCATGCAGGAAAACCACCTATCCTCCACATAATGACCTTTTGGCTTCCAGTATACACCTCTAGAAACTCTCATCTCTTATGCTGGTCTTGTTTTGTATGCTGTTGTTTTCTTGAACTTCCACTGTGCTGTGTGCATGTGTGCACACACTCAGGTTTGCTGTACTTTTTGCTTTGTACCGGTGCTGGAGCTGCTGTTGATGGAAGATGTGTCTCATTTTGCTGCACCACACACTGGGGCACTGCTCAGCACCCTGCTCCTGATGCAGAGCCCACTTCAAGGTCCCCTTCCTGATTTTCAAAGCCTCCATGCCTACTTATGCCTACAATGACAAATGATTTGTCCTTCTCATGAAAACAAAACAAAACAATAAACCCCGTGCTAATTTGCTGAACTATAGGAGCAAAGTTGTGACCAGAAAAGGCTCCAACCTTCAGACAAGGTCCAAAACAAAGTAGAAATAGATACTAAATGCACCCAATCCAAACAAAATCTGAAGCCAATCTGAAACAAAATCTGTGCTCTCACTGGTGGAGCTGGTTCCCAGAGCAGGTCACATTGCTGTTCCCAACATGAGTCTGGCTCTTGTGGGTGAGTGCAAAGGCAGATCCCTGTCTTGAAAAGCTTTTGAATGAGGCGGAACAGCACTATGGTAGATGCAGATGCTGGCTGTAACCCACAAGTTTCCTTCTGAAATGTGTGCATCTGGCCCCTAATATTTGCAAAATGAAGCCTTTACTCTGCAGTTAAGTGGTATCCAGGCTGTGCAGACATTCAGGATATTGTACTTGCTGTGTGTCCCTAAAGCAGGTGCTGGATACCTCTGGAGCTCTAGGCCATAGTTTCTGAATCCAAAAACCTCTCTGCAACACAACCATGACTTCTCATAGGATGAAGGAGCTGCTCTTGGAACGTCAGGACAGGAAGGAGGAAGAATAGCAAAATGAGAGAAAATATGTGGGAAAATAAGGTTCATGGCTTACAACTTCCTTTTTTTTTCTCTCTCTTTTTCCTTTTTTTATTAATTTTATTTTCCTTTCTATTTTTTTTCTTCTTATTTTGAAGAGAAAGACTAAGCAGGCATTTATCAGCTTTCTTTTCTAAAAGGGGAATGTCTGTTCCTACAGTGCCACCTTCAGTCCTTTTTTGCTTATAGTCTTAATTTTACCTGGACTCTTTAATTTTCTGAAGTTCTATAATTTCGGTTAGTAAAGGTTCAAATAAAAGAATTCCTGTGCGTTTCTCTTTGACAGTAGCTCATATTGCTAAAACATAACACTCTTCAGATCCAGGAGGCAATATCTGAACATTTCTGAACAGTGGTAAATGAGTCTCTTGCATTCAAACATTTTCTGGAGTGACAAAGCAATCAGTTGTTTGCTGAGAAGGTAATGGGCAAGTAGGAGTGGGGCAGGGAGGGGGTACAAGGAGCCAATGTATTGCTAAGAAGGTGGGGTTTTACCCAAAAAAATGTGGTAGGTTCAGTGTATGCTGTATGTAAGATATGCACCCATGGATATGAATGTCTATGGTGATAACAGAAATTAATGCAAGCAAGAACAAACACAGGTGCTTTTGTCAGAGGATCAAACAATGGAGTTATCAAAAAATTATGGCAAGCACACTGGCAAGGTCATGTGCAACTTAACATTTTGCTTAACATGCTTATCCTTGGAATTAATAAATTTTATACCCAGACCATTCAATGCAACTATAGCAACTGTTCTGTTAGCAAATGCATAAATAGAATCTACAAGGAATGGGAAATACATGATTAATAGTTTTTTAATTGGAGCTCATTTTTATATGGGGATATCTGGTCAATAGCTGTACTTAAAGTACTGAGTTGTTTCCAGGATATAAAGCTGGTGTCACACTCTTCTCCACACCACACACTGACAAAGAGATCTGTGGTTAGCCTCTCAGAAAACAGGATTTGGAAGTTCATTAAGTAGAAATGTTCGTGTCAGCACTTGTGCTGTGCTCACAGGGTCTTGTCCCCAGGCATTGAAGGTGATGCTGCATGTTCAGTCTGCACCAAAGGCCATGCCTGACAGGGACCACGTGGCCTTTGAGAGGCCACAGCATAAGGAAAGCACTTCATGGCAGAGCCTCACTGGAAGGTTTTGTGCCCAGTGCTGACCATTGCCAGAGGCTCTGTCTGCCCTGTTGTGATGAAAGGAGCCACCTCTTCAACACCCTGGGCTCTCAGAGAGCACAAATGTTCTCTCCTTTGTCTCTCAACACAAAAGTTGCCAGTACAATCCTGTGCTGGCATCAGGGCCAGCCCTGTCAGACTCCCCCAGCCAAGCACCAAGGGTAAGGGTGAAAGGAGCTGTTGTTCACTCACCTGTGAAGAAAGGAGGTGGCAGGAGCTTTCCAAGGAAGCTGGGAAGGGCTGCAGCCCCATGCCTTGGGCATTCCTAAGGACAGAGAAGAGTGAAGTCAAGGGGATGCTGATTTGGTAGTTGACTGCAGGAACTATCTTCGTTTTATGTTGTGTGTACATACCTCTGTCTGTGTGTGTGTGTGTGTGTGTGTGTGTATTATGGATGTAAATTTATTCAGAATGCAAAAATGGCTCCTGGCTCTTGCCAGAAACAAAGGTGGGATCGAGTCAGAGATTGAGGTATCTAAATTTAAGCACCTAACCACAAACATTTGTGAGCTGGGCATCTCAGCTCCTGCTCTAGTCAGTAGAGATTCAGCTGCAAAGCACTGGTGTCTGATGACATTAAGGTGCCCTGGAGTTCTTTGGCTGGCCTCCAGATGCTGCTCCAGAAGACCTAATGTCTCCTACAGGTCCTGTGTCACGTCTGCAAACCCCATCTTGATGCCTAAGGTAGCCTCAGGCCCCTCAGTTACCACTTGCTGCTGTTAGCAACAGGCAACTAAAGGGAACTTCTCAGTTCTACCTCACTGTGAGCAGACTCAGCCTCCAGACCCCACCCTGTCTGCTGAATGTCCCTCCCCTGAGATTTGCAGACTGGATCTTCACCATCAATAGTGGAAGCTTAGAAATATCATCTACAAATACATTGGATGACTAATTTCAGTGTCCCAGGCTGAGTCCTGCCCAAAGTGTTTGTCACTTGGCAACACACATCCTAGCTCACAACTCAGTCCCAGGAGGAAGCTGTAAAATCCAGTTGCAGCATGTGCAGGGGAAGGGTCTCACCTTTCCCATCTCCCAAGGGATCTGTGCTGCCAAGTGTGGGTGCTGGGACCACTGCTGCAACCAAGGTCCAGGGAGAGAGTGAGCCTGAGAGGAGCAGAGCCAGAGGGAAGGCACAGAGAACCCCCTGGAGGCCAAGCCAGCAGGGCTTTGCTTGCTTCCAACTCTAGGCAAGCTCTGGGGAAGCAGTGGGACCAGCTGGGAATCCATCCAGGAAATTAAAAAAGGCTCTTTACCTGTCTTTGCTACTGGCAATCATGAACAGGCAAGAGGGGCCAGCTGGGCAGAGATGGATGGTGTGTCACATAGAAAGCACCTCTCATGCTGACAGTGCCTAAGGCACTATAGCAGAGCCAAGGACATATGGCTGATGACCAGCACTTATGGTAGAGGGACAGTGGAGCCAGATGCAGCACCCAGGAAGGCTGCAGACACCCACCCCTTCAGAGGCCTGAAAGCTTCTCCTCTGCCCTTCAATGCAGCCCCTTATATATTTATCTCATAAGGATTTCACCTGTGTGCCTTCTTGTGCCTGGTCAGTGCTTGGCTCATTGCCTTCAGTATCAGGCACCTGTCCTGCACAGCTGTAGCCCAGCAGGGAGGAGACTCCACCACAGCCCCACTCCCAGTTACCACAGGCTGTGTGCCTACAACAAGGACACACAGTGCCACTTTGTGTGGACACATCTGGGGCATGTGGGAAGTATGGTAAAAGCACAAAAATGTAGAGGTGAGCTCCAGTTTGGGATGTTCTGGGTCTGTCCCCTGGAGCAATCTGATAAAGAAGTACACACATGGCCAGCGAGACTGTGACTTCAAACCTCATGCATGCAAGTTTGTTCTAGCTAATAAATTCATGCCTTATTTGTCTCCTGCCTTGAAGCAAACATAGCTCTGTTCATGTGCAAATGAATGTGACACAGTGATTTTTATTTACTAGCATTTTATGCCTACACTACCCAGCATAAGTGATTGAAAATGGTTTCTGGCACTGTTAGTTCAGACCTTAATGTAACTGCACCAAAGCTGACTTCTTCTAATGAACTGAAACACTGAAGTACTTATTTTAATTTAAATAATTTAGAAAATGAACCTAGAAATAGAAGGACTTCACCCAAATGCAGCACATATTGCCAGAAGATCTGCCAAGGCTCAGATGTTTCCTCCCAGCAGTGAGAGTCAGTGCACCAGGGGGCATGGCCCCAAATGTGTGTCCACAATCCCTGGACAGTCCCCATCACAGCTTCCCAAGCACAGTTTTGTATTTTATCCCATTGTGTTGTAAGGAAATGACTTCACATGGATTCTACCAATGATTACATGAAAAAGCTACGATTTTTTTGCCTGCCAATAAAGAAGGACTTTCCCACAGTATATTACTACCAATGTTCCACACTCAGGAATGAGCTCCTAAAGAGTGCATCCATCATCAGCTTCCAGAGGAATGACCTTTCTCTTACTTGCTTCTCTGTACTATAAGAAAAAAAGTAGGACAGATTATTGCTTGTTTCTGTCTCAAAAATATGTCATCAAAATATCCACATATTTGCTATGAAAGTGAAGTTCTGTTCTAATATTTTTATCTAAAACATGAGAATAACAAAGTATCATTCATAGGTGGCATCTGGTGTAAACTATTTTAAGACCATATTTAGAAAAGGGACTGAAATGTCTCTATCTACTGCTTTAAGGCTCTCTCATTGATAAAAGGTTTATTTGCATTTATTCTGCCAAGTACATTCTGATCTCCACAGTACAAAACTCCTGCCTGTTGACTGACATGGCATTTGAGCTTCAGATTAATATCCTTTTGATTGTTCTCCTGACAGGACTCCAATTAACCAAACAGAGCAGCTTTGCCTGGGAGGAAACTCATAAAACATGAATTGGAGAGCCAGCCCATAAATAGAAGTATCTCAGATTGTATATCCAGTCCCTCACAGTATTAAAGAAGTTCTCATCCAGGAAAAATGAGCACACCCACTTCCTGCTGGAGACATTCATCCACCTTCAACTCAGCCCACTTGCTTCTTGGAACTGACATTAGTTTTAAACCAAACTGATGATCTGAAACAGGGTGATTGCTTGAGTTTCATTTGATTTTGCTTTTTTTCTTCAAGGAGGGGAATAATGACATGGTGGGAGAACATAAGCTGAAAGTTATTTCCTTAATTTCTCAGTGAAAAGTAAAATAAGTAAACAGGCAAATCCATTTAAGCACAAAAGCAAGGCATCCCAGGAGAGCACAAATGAGGGCTTATATAAGAGACATTACACACCTCATTATGGAATTCAAAATATTTGACAAGGCAAAGCCTGTTGAGACCTGTAAATAAAGTATGAATGTTGGTGCTTCAAGGCAAAAAAACAAGAACAAACAGATACCAAAGGATACAAAGGTGAGTTTAAGCTCCTCCATCTAAAATCTTTTAAAAGACTCTAGAGGTGTCCAGGTTTTTCAGTGACATTCTGTTCGTTCAGTGCAGCAAAATGCTGAGCAAGCAAGAAGCAAACCCGATTGCTCAGAGCGTAGAAACGCTGCAGTGAAACGATTGCCTTGGTATGTTAAACATCACTGTAGAACATAAAGCTGTTTGGCTGGTGCTTAAATGAGTGCAAGAGGAATTTATTAACATTTTTGTGAGGAATAAATACATTCTTGCTTATCGTTTAGCTGCAAGGTGATATTCATAAAGGTCTAGTGGAGGGAAGTGTCTCATCACCAAACCTTGTTTGTGCAAGGTTGCTAAAACAGGCTGAAGTCTGCATCCCTTCCACTTTTCTATACATTTGAAGCTCAGAACTCTGAGCTATCTCAGCAAGGAGAGACAGCAGCACACTCAAGAATGGAACACTTACACTCCTGCTACAGCCTGGTGTTGTCGTTCCCAAAGACACCACAAACAGCTCCTAATCTCTCAAAATGTAATCAAAGCTGAGTTTCAAGAGAGATTAGCTGAATGCTCAGCTCAAGGGCACTTTTTGAAGGTGAAGGGCTCAACAAAACTCCCTTGCTTGCAAAATTCAAACCTGCTGCAATGTAATATGAGCAACAGATTTAAAGCACTGGTAAAGGGCAAACTAACTGATGAAACGGCCTGGTTCAATATTAGTAGGAAAAAAACACACATTGTAACAGAGTTTTTGCTTTTTATTTTTTAAAAGTGCATGGTTGTTTAGCAGAAAATAACTTAGTATTCTATTTCTGTACCAATCACAGAACCAGACAGAAGAGAGCACTAATGGTTAAACATCACATTATCAGATACCATACAGATTTATCAGATACCATACAGATTTATCTTAATGTAAGAACTTTACATTACACTCACACAGTTCATCCATTTGGACTATTAGCAATCTAATATTTCTTGATTCATCATGCTTTTAAAAGAGGTTACTACTAATTCTAATGCCAAAATTAAACACACTCACAGCCCTCTAGATAAAGGAAAATAACCTAATATTCTCATAATATAAAATAATAAAATACTGTAACAATATAATCTCTAAATAAAAAAATAACCATTGATGTTATATTGGGTATACAGTACAGACTTACTGTAATTGGTCTATCTTCTGTGCAATGGCAACCAAAGAAACATACCCTGCAAAGCCTGCTTTAGTTACATAAAGAAAAATATAGGAAGATATATGCACTGTGCAGCAGAATAAACTGAACTATCTTTTTTTTTCTGCAGGAAGTATGTGAGAGAAGTGCTTGAATGTCATTGCTAACTTAGATTTGGAAGCCCAGCTCATCCCTCTTGATACAGGTCAAATGGCTCAGGACTGTGACCCTGATGGGAGGAGGAAGTGAGTATATATTGGACAGATTGCTTTGTCCTCCTCCTTTCCCTCCCCAGGGCAAGAGAAACATCAAAAAAAGTTTAATTCTATCATGAGATGAGAAGACCACACACAGAGGAGAGAAAGTTTCACCAAAAAGCCACTTTTTTGGCCTCAGCAGCAGTCGCATGTCAAAGGCTTGGCTGCGGTTTGAGTACGTAACTGAGCTGCCCATTGAGAATGGAGATTCTCTGCATTCCCACCTGTAACACACCTCCAGTTAAACTGGTCACAGGACTTGGCATACTGTATTTCTCCTTAGACAGAGCTGCAGATACATCCACTGAACAAATGTTAACAATTTCAGAAATCAGCCACAGATGCAGGGCTTGATACAAAAGACCAAAGGTATAAATTTAAAAGCAAACCTGCAAATCTTTCCCTATAGGCAGCCAGGCACCCTCCTCCTGGTTTGGCTTTAGTCTCACACAGGTTTGGCAGACCAAGGCTGTCAGTCCTGCAGCCTCATCCACAGCACTCCAGAGCCAATTCATCACAGTTTTGCACTGGAGCATAATCATATGCACTGCTTTGTTGTGAGTTCCTTTCCTAAAAGCTTGTCTGATTCAATCTGCCTTTGACTCTGAACAACCATTGAACTGATGCCTCTAGGAAACTGTTCACATTAACTCTTATGCCTCCTTTCTGAGTGGTACTGGGATTAATCCCTTTCTGACAATGTTTATACTTACAGGGATAGATTTTTTTTTTCTTGTATGCATTATCTCACAATTATTGACACTGAATGTCAGGTGCCATTTCATTAATCAGTAATCTCTGCAAATCTTCTCAGACAACTTCAGGACAGACTACTCCGAGAAATTATTCTAACATCTGCATTGCTGTCACTCATTTCATTTTTCAGATTTTCTTACCACACCCTTTATGTCTCAAATGGCATAGTCGTAAGTCCAAATCAGGTGATAACCCACCAATAACCTCCTATTTTTTCCAGTGTACAACCATGGAACACCTGAACATGAAGCAGGCTCAGGGTCCTCCTCCAAAAGCCTGTGCCCTACACGCTCCTCCCCACTGTGCAGTGTCCCTGCCCTTTGCAATGTGCCCTCCCACAGCCTGCACCTCCTTTCTCCTGGGTGCCACGGAGTGCAAACTGGGGGGACACAGCAGGGCAAGCTGAGGCACAGAGCCCTCACCAACACACATCAGAATTTCCATGACATTTCCAACCAGCAGCATGAGGTGACAGTGGCAAAGCTGGCCCAGGCCAGCTGCACAACATCTTTGAAAGAGAGAGGAGCTCTTCACTCTGACTGTCCCTATGACTCTGTCCTCAGGGATATCTTTGGTATCAGGTTCTCAGGTTCTTGTCTTGGGCCATTGATGAAGACAAGGATCCATGGAAAGAGCCTTCTTATGAGTGAGAAAATTGCTCCTTCCATCTCCTACTGTCTTTTCAGTGCTACTGACTTGCTTGGTATGGATGTCAGACTTCTCAATCTGTAGTCTTTCAGATTATTCCTCAACCTTTTTTTGAAGACCTGTGTTCCATTTGCAGCCTTCCATTATCTTGTCTTTAAGCGCTTTAAACTGTATCTCAAACAGGACAATTGCAGTTACCTAAAGCTCCTGCATGAGTTTGTTCTGGTCCTGGGAAGAGGTCAGATTCAGTTTGCTGGTTTATGCCAATCAGTTTCTCATACTCATCTCCTGCAAAGAATGACTCCACTGAGCCTCACTGACCTCTCCTGTAACCAGCACTAATAGAAGCACACAATTTAGCTCTGCTGCAAGGTCCTGTCTTCACAGGGTGCCTTTTCTCCCCTTCATCGTCTATTGGTCCAGTTGACTTTCTGGAGAACTTTCTCCTCTGATGTTTTTAAAACAGATTTTATAGCAGCTTTCACACCTTTACACGAACTCCCCCTCTAAACCCTCTCTGGCTCTACTTTTTGCAGAACAAAATAAAATTGCATGACAGGTAATATTTTCAAAGATCTGTAAATATTAAGTCTCAGTAAGCAAATCACACAGTTCAAGTTTCAGTGGGAAAGAAACACCTTGTGCTCAAAACTTACAGGCATACTCCAGTGAGTTAAAGTAAAATATCTCTGCTCAGAAATTACAACCAGGTTTTGCTTTCTGTGGCCATCCTGTGCTTCACTAGGTCTGGCAGGAGTTTTGAATACAACACATTAGTGACAAATTGTGTCAGAAACGTGAACAGAAGAAAAAGGATTTATAGATGACTTTACAATATATTCCTTCGTTATATAGAACAGGAAAAGCAGTTCTTTAACACCTCATCCAATTATTTGACCATAATGTTTTATGGAGCTGGTTTATGAAAATATTTACTCAGTATTTATGTTTCATTCCAGTTGGGCATTTTCTGGAATATTTGCAGCACTTCTGGAGAATAAGGACATTTATTCTAAATACATGTCTGTGACCACATTATATTGAAATTTTGTACAGTTCTCCTACATACATCTTTCCTTTCTCATCCAGTTTACTCCCCACTAAATGAATGAGGGAAGAAAAAGATACAAGTTTTATTCTAAAGATACCTTCACAAAGGAGATCTTACATGTTTCTTCAACTGGCTGAGTACAGATTTTTCTGCTGATGAACGATCCCTTAATTGACTTCATTCAAACCACCCCAGGTGGGTGATTAAAAGATTGATTAGGGATTTGTCCCCTGCCTGTCAAGTCTGACTGCAGCTCACTTAGATTAATAGTGCATCTCTCCTCGAGCTTGAAATGATAATGCACTGCTTGATTGACTGAAGTGTCCCTGGGTCAAAGCAAATAGGACAAACTGATGCCACAGAACATCTCCTTGGCTGGCATACAATATTAGTTACTTTTCAATGCACAATGTATTTATCTTCCACTGCCCTACAGCATCCCATGACCACTGAATCAGAGAAAGAAAATCTCTTTAAAGGTGGGGAAGTGACAAGGGAGGAAAAAAGTAATCGACAAAAAAAGATGGCTTTATTAACACTTGCTTACCCACCAAGAACCAATTTTCCCCTGGAAAGATTTTTCTCCAAACACCCACTGGGTTTCTGCTCTCCTCACAGAGGTTTGGCATCTTTAACTAGCAGTTTCTGTCAGGACCACATGAAAAGTCATCACCTTGCATGCCCCAGTGTTCGTCTAAACCTTTCTGGGAATAAAACATTTGAAACTAATGTTGTTCCTTTATTGCCTAGAATCCAAAACAGGATATTGCAACAGCAGGGAAGGTAGGAGGCTGGTAGGATTAATTTGAACACAGTAAATCAAAGACTTTCTCCCAGGAGGGGATTCCCACCTATCTGTTACCTGCCTTCTGGGGTGAGGCAATAGGATGCCTGTTCCCCAAATGAAAAACTAGGAAATGATGAGAAAAGACTTCTATTAAGTGGAGGCAATCAAAAAGTGGAATAAAAATATTCCTTGAAAGGAGATATCTCTCAAGTGAGATTCTGATTTCAGTTGATGAAAAAAGTGTCAGCAAGGATGGCTGCAGCAGTCTTTATGGCTGGTACCATGAGCTTCAGTACCAAAGATGACTGCACAGAGATTTCCATATTCCAGGGAAACAAAGCCCCTAAAAGTTGAAAATATGGATTGAGATGAGGGGGTTTGTTTGGAAGAAAAGAATTTATTGACAGCATCAGAACAAACTCAGAGTGAATTGTAACCAGCTCAAAGTGGAGAGCACTCAGTTTGCTGGTGGCCAAGGGGAGAAGCAGACCTGGACTGAAGAAGAGCTTGCAGAGACAGAGGTGGGCATGAAGGGCCACTGCTCAGAGGCTGGTGCTCAGCAGTGGCTGAAGAATAATGATCATTAGAGAAAACCCTGTGCTGAATCTAAGACTCTGCATAAAGGTTTTTCCTTTTCTCCACAGACAGCAGGCCTGGCTGACTGGTTTGTAGAAAGCCAAAGCTCAGTTTTCAGAAATCCCTGTCACAGTCTGAGCCATCTTCATCCCCTGGGCAGCTGAACTGACCTCTCTTGTGCTGGGATCATTGCTCATCTGCAGCTCTGTCACGAGACAAGCTGAGTCCTTTCTCACAGGAATTTCTGAAATACAGCCAGCCATCACTGACCTTTCTATTAAAAACAACATTAAACTGATTTCTCAGGCTCAGTACTCCTTGAGAAAGAAATGCAAACCGCACATTTCTCAGGGAAGTGGCCACAAATAAAAACATGTATTTTAACATTTGTCATTTGTGGATCCATCTCCCAGAGTGGAACAGTATTCAAACCCCTGCCTAAATATTCAGACAGAGATTATAGCACAAGTTTCCTGGTATTGGCTCATTGCTGAAACATGAAACAAGGCAATAGAAATGAGTGGTCTAACAAGTAATATGACAAAATACCACTGGACATCACAAGCTGCCCTCTTACATTGCCAGGCAGTAGAAATCAGCAGCCATCAGAAAAGCAGGGCAAAGAGCATCCAGGACTCCTGGATGAGCAAGTCCACTCACCCCATCCCATCCCATCCCATCCCATCCCATCCCATCCCATCCCAACCCCCTCTGCACCATCCCACCGAGCAGAGCCCACTGCATCCTTGAGGAATACTAATGAGCAGGCAGGACACCACTCTAAAGAACAAATAATCATTAAGAACAAGAAGAGATTTATTTCTCATTCATTTCCTATCGAAAACTTTGCCCTGCTCTCTACAGCAGTCATTCTCTGCACATAAATTGCCAAAGCACAGCTCCACTGCTGAGAGAGGCATTAAAAGACAGGCATGGAAGGACAGGACTGTGGATGGGATTTTTATCCCTCTAATCAGACCCTGATAACACTTCAGTGTGCATACCACACAGCAGTCCTTGAAGTATCAGGGATTGTGTTGCAAATTCCCACAGTCCTGAATCTGCCTGTGTTAAAACCTCCACATTTTCTACCACCTGCAATGAGCTGGAGCCACTGTATTACCTTGGGAAGCCTCAGGTGCTTCAGCAGTTGAGCAAAAACATGAGAGCAGCTGTTTTGGGGGGTTTTTTCTACTTGTAAGGAGGACAAGTGGTTTAGTTTTTTAAACCTTGTAGTATTTTTGCTTTTAATGTTAACTTCTTTGGTTTAAGCAGGTTTTCTTTAAATGTTATGCAAGTTTAATCCCATCTGGCAAATAAGTACCACCCAGTGGGGAGGAGAATTGATCAGCTGATCATCTGGAAGCTTTAAGAATATTAGCTTCAGAAGGGTCCTTCTAAAACAAATTGTCTTAATGCCCTGTTACTCTAAGTTCACCAGAGACCAGGTAAAACACCTCTCTTTCAATGTGAAGCTATGGCTTTATCTCTCTGTTCTAATTAGGGTATGCTTAATGTCCAGTGCACCGCCTATGCTTTTGCAAAGGCAGATAAGAAAAATAAAATTATTAAAGACTCATGATTGACATTTCTCCCTTTTCTCCCAGTTAAGAACATTTCCAATCATTTGTTCAATTTAGCCTAATGGTAGTAAGACCTAAGACCATTAAGTATTACAAATGAAAGCAGGAGTCACAATGTGTAGCAGCTTCTTTACATTACTCTAAAAGCTCATAACTTTAATAGACCTTGAATGTTCCATTAAAAAATTAACTCCAATAGTCTTTTTTTTTTGTCCTGTGAATTTTATATACAATGCTTAATGATTTATTCTGCTTAAGAATGTCCATAAATAAAGTTTCTGTGGTATCAGAATAATTCTAGAAGCAGGGTCTTTTAAAATTATGATAATGCAGTGATGAACAGCTGATAAGGGTGGAAATGTAACAATTTACTTTCTTTGCAGATAGAATTGTTTCTTTGAGGGAAAAAAGGTTCCTCTTTCATCTTCCTCAATTTGAACTTGCTATTTACTGATTTCTTTTTATTCTTGTTCTTGATGCATGTTTTTGTTTAAAGGGGGAAGCAAGTGGCTGAATCTGAGACTGACCTTAGTTTTCCTAATACTAATTCATTATGCACTTCCATGTGTCTGTTGTGGCCTTTTGTTTAAACAGCTAAGTTAGAGAGATCTTTAATGTTAATATGAATTTATTTGTGTTGTTTTGGTGGTGTCTTAAATTATAATGCCATTGCATTCAAAATGACATTTTATAAAGAATGTCTATTCTATTTCAATTTTATTTCTGTTTTATTCACCATTGCCTCCAGGCTGAGAAAGACCTTCAAGCTAAAGGTTAATGCTGACATTTATGGCTCAAGATTTTTGTTTATACCCATAACCACGTAAAAACAAATGAATCTCATTTCCATATACACTTGGCAGCAACAATTTTCACCACCTCTTTGTGTGTAGCAGACAAATGTTTTACTGCTGTTAGTCAAAAAATGGTGATGATAATGAGTTAAGCAACCTTTTGAGCAGAGGCCAATTGCAGAGCTCTCACAGCATTATTCAAACTTTGAAAATGTAATTTGGTTACCAAAAATCACATTAAGCTGTCATACATATTATTTCTCCTCACAATATAGTTGCTTATTCAAATATTTTCCAAAGATATGATCTTTTATGATTCACTTTTTCAATTTCCTCATATACTTATCGACTTTAAACTTCAAATAATAACTTTGGCAATTAGTGATGCCAAAATGTTGAAATAGACTGACCACATTGAAGAGAACAACCTGAAACCATTCTCTGTCAAATTAATAGTCAAATACAATATGTTTTGTGTATTTTCTGTTTCCTGTTCAAAATCCAGTAAACACAAGTTGCTTCTTTACTTTAAATCATACATTACCTTAATATTGTTCCTTTCTGTAATCAGACCTTTACTACAACTCTTTTGTGCATGTTAGAATAAGAGGTTTTATTACCAGATTGGTATTTCATCCTTGTTCAGTCTGCAAATATGTGCAGGCTTCAATTCAGAGTCCTCTAAATTGAACAGACATGCTACAAACTCAATTATCCCATCAGGATTAGCCTCCCTTCATATGTAAATGCAGTAAGGAAAATAATGAAATTATTATTTTTCTATGGTTAGCTTTTGTCCAACTCTTTCTGGATGGTAAATATGATTCATTGCCCTCTAGCAACATCAAAAAGCATGTGAAAATAAGCAAGTTTAATTCATAAATCCATTACTATTGCACTCCCATTGCACAGTGGCCAGCTGCTGGACGTGGCTGATCTGCTCAGTCCAACATATGGCTTCAGTCAGTCAAGGGTTTCCCAGGGTAACCTCAATCACAGCAGCAGAAGAGAGCAGCAAAAGGAGACAAGAGGCTGTGTCATCTTCCTGACTTTGCTGCTCCTCTTCTTTCTTTCCTTTCCCTCACCTCAGCTACCGTGCTTGTACTGACTGACTGCCTGCTATGCAAGGGGGAGCCAAACGGGGGGGTGCCCTGCCCAGCCACTCCTCCCAAACACTCTGCACTGTCCACAGTCACCCTGATGCCTTGTGAAGGCTAGCCTAGAACAGAGACTAGATGGAGTTAAAGAATAAAGCAGGTATTTATTAAAAAGCCTCAATAGATCCACCTTGGGCAGCACAAGAGCCCAGCCAGGGCTGCACCCAAAATGAACCCAAAATGGTCACAAAATGGACACCCGGTCACGGGGTCTCACACTTTTATAAGTTCTGGTTCATTAGCATATTGGAGCTAATTGTCCAATTATAGCTTTAGCCCATTAAGTCCCATCCTTCTTGTTTTCTCTCTTCAGTCCACCGTTGTTACTGCTCTTGGGTCTGAGATCTGAATCGGTTGTCCTTGGTCCCCAGCTGGAGAAGGAATTGTTTTGCCTGCCTACTCTGTGAAGAGAGCTTACTATCCCCTAATATGAAGCCCAGACCCACACACTAAAGCAGTACAGAATGTGAAAAATATAAAAGCTAAAACCTGAGGCATCAACCCAGGTTGTTGTTCAGTTGGATTTGGATGACTGCACTGGGCATTGGACCTGCAGAATCCATTTCTCTTTCCCACTGCCCTGCCCAGAGCCGCTGTGGTTGTGCTTCTGCAGCAGTTTCTGGCACTTGTACTGTTTGCAACCCCCTGCTTGGAAAACATAAAGTTGGCATGACGTTAGGGAAGAATTAGAGCTGATAGGTGTCACTTCTACATTCAGAGAGCTGAAGATTTTAAAAAATTATTTTGCAAGAGACAAGTATGACAATCTAAATGAGTCTGGATTTCCTCACTGTGTGATGGAAGAAAATCACGCACTGCTTTGCCCTGTGTGCTTTTCTTCTCTTAGAGCAAAGCCCTGCACTACTTAGAGATTAGAAGTCACTGGAAGAGGAGTCATCCAAAGAATAAACAAGACTACCATGATAACACTTTATTTCCATGGTGATATGCAGAGCCACCTAGTAAGAAGCAGAGTATGTCCAATCAACAGCAGCAGTACTTAGATTTATTAATTACCTTACCTTCCTAGCCGGCTCAAATCCTCTTGGAAACCTCATCTAGTCTTCTTAGAATGATCACCGTGCTGCGTATTTTTCACATAAAGGAGTGATAGCATTTAACACCTATAACTTCCTTACTGTTTTTCTTTTAAAGGAAGAAAAAATTTCCTTTAACACATTTTTTTCCTCAAAAAGTTCTAAATGGAAGCGTAAGAGAAGTTTCAGTAGAGAAGCAAAAGGCCCAACCCCAACTTTTAGAGTGAGGACAGCACAAAGGAGATGGAAGCCCCAAGCCCACCCCAATTCAATGCACATTTGGAGTTCATGTTGCAAACTTACAAACCTAGCTGGAAACATGCCAGCCTCTTGCATAACCTCAGAGGCAATGATTAGCTGGGTGAAATACTTTTCATTGCTGAATCCTTTATACTCCATCGGGTGTGAAAAATTCAGGTGAAACATGCCTTACCAGTCATGCAGGATGCATTTCAATTCATGACAAAGTAACAGACATGAAGAATTTTTAAGATGAAATTTTAGAAAAATGTCAGCTCTGCCAAAAAGAAGTATCATATGAAGCTGGTATTTAATTTGGCTCATGGCTCTACTAAGTTAAAGAAATGCAATGTTATTTCTGTAATTACTCTCACAAACATATTTTGATCTATGATAATGAACTGACTGTGCATGTGTGTGTGTGTGTGTGTGTGTGTGTGTGTGCATTACATAAATGCTTTGTTTTCAAAAGGTTGGATGCCACAACATTAACTATAAACTGTACCCCCAAGCAGCAAGCTGGTACTTTGATTAAACTATTCACATCACTATTCTGATCTCCCCAGAGCATGGAAAATCATCTAGCTTACTTCATTCATCTGCAACAACTCATTTTGCATTTTTGCAAGCTTTCTGACACACAGAATGGACTTGTTTATCTGTTTACAGAGTGCTTAAAACAATCTTTGTCAGGGTTCTGGTATGTTACTACTATACATAGTATGTATAGGCATGTAAACTACCAACTTATTTGAGGTTGTGTTAGGCATACGTGTACCCTGTAGGTCCTGATCAACCCTGCAGAGTTTGTATTTATTTTTTCAAAGAGAAACTTGCAAAATAAAAGGAAGACCAGTGGTTTGAATATTTTTATTTACTTGGAAACACTATCCCTTTGAGAACTGGATGAACCCCACAATTTCTGGTTTATGAAACGGAGAAAAAAAAAAAAAAAGAAGAACCTCCCAATGAAATCAAACCACCACCATATGCAGTTTTGGTTTTCAGGTTGAAGACCAACACCTTTTATAGTTCTAGGAAACTTCAGAGGCTGTGAACAAGATCAGATGTAGACATGTATGTAGACACATAATTTAAAATCAAAGGACCCCCTTACAATCCAATTAGGGCAGCAGGAAAAGAAGTTGATACATGATGAATATAGATGAACACAAAAGCTGGCATACATCAACCAACTCTGAGACTAATATTCAAGCTGTAAATTCTTCATGAAAGAAACTCAGGGACAAGGATACAACCTTTATTACTGACACTTCTGACTTTAATTTCTAGCATAATGTGGTCAGAAAAAGAAAATACCAGCAATAGCAAGAAAGCAGAATATACATGTGATGTGATGTGGTCTTTGGAGGTTTTCTTCACAGCAAACTGCATACTTTTTTGTAATTGTCAGTGCACTTACACCCCACATGTCTGTGGTTCTTTGCATTTACATGCTCCGCCAGGAAAAACTGACACTTACAGAAGAACCCCTTTCACTTTGAGACAAAGTACAGGAAAGATTCAGAATTATTAGCCTATGGACAACCTGACTTGCATATTACTTGGAACCAAATAATCTATTCTACAAAGGCTGGCCTAGACACAGTCACCCAGACTTCAGTACTAGGAGGAGATGGAGTGAAAAGCCCAAGCACAAGCAACATAAATCCTACAAATAGTAGAAGAGACATTGAAAGAAAGCCAAAAACTAATTTCACCTGGAATTTTTCCAGTGCTGAGCACAGTCTGTGTACAAATATAAATCATATATGCACTAAACTGCTAACCATGTCTTTTTCCTTAAAATCCATTTTTAGTCAAGCCAGCTGCAGGATGTTTCACCTTGAATGTATTGCTGGTTAAGCTTTTTATCTATTTCCATTTGATTAATTTCAATTCTGGGCTTTCAGTGCTCATTCAGTATCACTCACTGTGTAATATTCCACTTTACTTACACCTGTTACTTCACCCTTTTTACATCAAAAAAAAGTGATCCCTCCCCATTGCTATAATTTAATTTTAACTTTTATGACTGCAACAGTATTTAACAAAGTATTGCTGCTTCTCCTAAGAAAATGATCACTGACAAAATATAGAACAGAGAACTGAAGCAGGATAACTTTGGCCATTTATTGCTGCTACTAATTATCCTAACCTTCTTATCATAATTACTTCTTGGCCTACTTACCCACTTATCCTGACCTCGCAGCCCTGACTTCCGCTATCCTCAAATTCAGTGCTAGGAAAGCTTAAGTCTTAGTTACTGACACTAAGTACAAACTGAAAATGGAACACAGCCAGCAGTAATTCAAAAAAATACCATTCCTTCCACGGCTGTTTTCTTAGCAGTATCTGTGACCACCATGAACCTTCACTGGCACAAGAGAGGGAGAATTTGTGGGAAAATCTTTGATAGACCAACTGTTACAGAGGGAAAAAAGAAAGCTTGCAGACAGTCAACCCTTACTTCAAACAGGGCAGTGATATTCAAAGCCAAATACAAGTTGAGGAAATCCCTGTGATTTCAGATTGGTATGCTAATCATCTGAGAGAAAAGGTAACTGGAGTCTCCAGGACAGTGCTAATGAGGCCAGAAGGTGAGATGTTTATCTGCTACAGGGAAACAGCAGCTCCAGGTCATTACAGCCTGTGGAACTTGATGGAAAGCCTTCTTCTCTATTTACACTGACAGTTGTGGTTCTTCTGAAGGTTCAGCTTCATCTTTTTAACAGGCTTTTTTGCTCAGGACTGAGGTCCAAGAGGGCAGTAGCTGATGGTGAGAAATGCTGGTAGCAGGCAGCCAGGAATTCCTGCCTGAGTGCAGAAGTGATTCTGCTTTATCTATGCAGGTTCTCTGAGGATTGTGGTGTGTGGACTGAGATGCAAGACATTGAAGGGTGCCCTGCACATCTAAAGGAAGCTGTAGATGCAAGGGAATTCCTGGGAGACTGTCCAATGCTTGGGACACCTTGCAAGAAGAAGGGTTACAAAACAAATCAACCCTATAGATAATCCCCTTAGCTGTGAGCAATGTGTGGGGAAAATTTCAGGGGGAAATATCACATATGCTTGGTCTGTCCTTAGGGCTCCATCCAGGTGTTTACTTACAACTACTACAGGAGAGAGAAAACAGGGTGCTGCTGAATGCTCTGAATCAATAAAGCTCCTCCTATGCTCCCCTGCAGAATGTGAGCACAGGATCCTGACTGTCACAGCTGTGTGCTGTTCCCTTTGCTGCTGAGGCACAATTGGATCCCTTCCCTGCAAATATTGCTTTTTTTCTTAATGGCAAGTAAAGTGACACAGGGTTGTTTGAAGCTGAAAGGGCAATTCTTGGAAGAACTGGAAAAAAATCCTGGAATGGATTTTTTTCTGATATAGGTCATAAAACTTAAATTACTTTCTGAACAGGTTCCAAGCTACCAAGAATGTACCATTATTAGGAGTATAGCTTGGTATTGAATTCATAGCTCTGAAAAATACAGTAATTTCAAAGGGGTGTTGATACTGGGAAAAAAACGTTTTTACATTGTAGAACTGAATACTAAAAAACTTAAGCTCAGATCCCACTCACTTGGCTCCAAGGGCTCAACTATTTGCTGCAAACCTGTTAGGTTTCCTTGAAGTGCCTGCTGTTGCAGTAACTATTTTGCAGGCACTGTCACATTGACTGGTATTATCCAAACACATTTATCCATCACGAGAGGAATGGAGTTGTTTGGTCTTAGCTGCAAGAATGAGAAGTTTAAAAACATTAAAAGGTTTACATTACAATGTCATTTTTACAACATGAACATCACAAGAAGCACACTTTCATATAGCTTTCAGCAAATCCATGACCTTTAAGAGCCATACCATACATATGGCATTAAAAGCACACTACTCAGTAAAAGTCTATTGCCTTCTTTAATTAATGTATAATTGTAAATACCTCCAAAAGTGTTTTCCATGTAAACTCAAATTTTTGTTGAAATTAACATTGTACTTAAAAATAGTTCACCACATCAGTGGGTTTTTTTCAGTGTGTTGTAAATCTAAATCCTGATTCTCCCCTTCTCTAGCAGCAACAGTAGGTGATCCCAGGGTGTTTATAATACATGTTCTGGGTGTGTTTAGGAATTCTGGCACCAAAAATGCTTTCCACATCGGCCAAAACCACATCTACTCTTCAGGTTGGAAAGTGCAAACCCACATACTTTTATCTTTGCAAATTAAGCAATGTAACACTTTAGACTGCTTGTGCTTTTAGTTGTTAAGAGAGGTTTCTAATCCTTTAATAATGCTCCCCTCAAACCATAATGTAATCTCTTAATCACTTTAAGAAGCTACTGAATTCCTCTGTCATAAGCATCTGTTTGTAGTGACATGTAACAAATGAAGATGGTGTGTGTTTTCAATATTGTAGACTTTTGTGGCATATTAACTGATTAACCTTCCACAAAAGTGGAAGGTAACAAAGTTTAGCCAAAAGCACACTTAGCTCACAATGGCTGTAAGGATTGAGCTGCAGTTCTACTTGATTAAAAAAACTGTGAGGAGCTCCAAAGAGTAATGAAACACAAGACACATCACAAACAACATAGCTATTATTCTCATTCCCATTATTTAGGTGCCTGATTCATTTATTTACAGGTTCAGCACTGCAAGGAGCAGGAGTTCTGATCACTGGAGGAGTAAGCAGGAATTGTTATTACAATGATATGCAGCCCTGTGCATGACACTTATTTACAGGGGACTAACTTTTCCACAGGGTTGAAATAGCACAGCAGCACAGTATTTCAATATATATCAGTACTGGTAGAACTAAAAGTCAGAGGTAAAAGGTACAACTCAATTTTCCCTCTCTATTTTTAAAGGTATTTCTGTTGAAGATTATTCACCTACTGCTTGAGAGAACAACATATCATGGTAATGCTGTTTTCCTACAAAATTGTTTACCCAGTTACATGACATTAAAAAGAGTCAATCTCATCTGTCAGTGGAACCTAACATACTGAGGGGGTTTAATCTTGTGTTTTTCAGAGGCATTAAAAGAGATGCTACAATAAACAACACATAAGTTTAGGGACAAAAAGGTTTGTGAACGTGTTTCTGTCTCTAATAATGTTTGGGAGATAAGATATTTCATACAGCAAAGTAAAACAAATTAGTGATATGAAATAGCCTGAGAGGAGGGACCTTATTTTGCAAATTATTATTAATCAAAGAGCTGGCACATTTTTCTGCCTCTGCCAAAGTACAAACAGCATTACTGGTCCTACCAGACATGTATGGCAAGTCTCTGTCTCTTTGAAATTTGAAAACTTGACTGAAACAAGTGTGGGTTTAATGATAATTATATGAATTATTTTTAATGTAAACTGAGTTAAAGACATAATTCTGTTCAAATGCAAGACACTGTTATAGTATTATGTTCATTAAGGCATTTTATTTGTTACATATTTGAACATAATATACTTCTTTCGGCTTTTATAAAGTGTTTTCAGCATCCAGTTAGTAACTGGATCTATTCTGTATGTTTTCTCTTTAATCTGCTAAGATCCATGAGAAAATGCTGAATTTCTGTTACTAAATTGTTGAAAATGAATGCTGTATTTTAGTATATAAATAGACAAATGCATAAATATCTACTCAAAAACAAATGCAAAGCAAGTTTGACAGAAAAGGGTTACAGCCTAAGAGAAAACAGCAAAGGAACCTAAGAGAATGAAAAACTAGAAATGCCAAATGTTTCATTCGCATCTATCATGAGTTAGCAATTTACAAGCACAGAAAAATAAGGAAAAATAAAGTGCATGTATTATATCTACCATGACTCATAGCAACTCTATTGTACTTTGTGCTGTTTATAAAGCCTGTTAGTTGTAACTCATAAAATCATGGACTCATAGAATGATTTGGGTTGGAAGGAACCTTAAAGATCACTTAGTTTCAAGCCTCCCATCCCCATCCCCACGGGCCAGGACACCTTCCACTAGACCAGGTTTCTCAAAGACCCATCCAACCTGGCCTTCCAGGGATGGGGCATCCACAACTTCTCTGGGCAACCTGTGCCAGTGTCTCACCACACTCATAACAATTTATTCCTAATATTTCACCTAAACCTACTCTCAGTTTCAAGCCATTGCCCTTTGCCCTGTCACTACATGCCCTTGTAAAAAGTTCCTGTTCATCTTTCTTGTGGGCCCCCTTTAGGTACTGGGAGGCTGCTCTATAATGTCCCAGGAGCCTTCTCTTCTCCAGGCTGAAGAGCCCCGACTCTCTCAGCCTGCCCTCATATGGGAGCTGTTCCAGCCCTCTGATGACCTTTGTCACCCTTTTCCAGATTCATTCCAGCAGGCCCATGTCCTTCTTATGTTGGGGACCCCAGAGTTGGAGGCAGCACCCAAGATGGGGGCTCATGAGAGCGGAGCAGAGGGGCAGAATCACCTCCCTCCCTCCGCCTGCCTGCCACAGCCCTTGTGATGCAGCCCAGGACAAGTTTGGCTCTCGGGGCTGGGAGTGCCCATGGCTGGCTCCTGCCCAGCCTCTCATCCACCAGCACCCCCCAGTCCTTCCCAGGCTGCTTTGTCCAGCCTGTGTTTGTGCTTGGGATTGCTGCAACCCAAGGGCAGGACCTTGCATGTGGCCTTGTTGCACTTCATAAGGTTCTTACCTCATGTCAAGCTAATTCTGTGATAAATTGTTCCTTGCTTCTCTAATATGCATTAATCGAGTAAGAGCAGTTGCCTGTCACAGCCACGAGCCACTGATAAAGCTGTGGATAAAGCTGTGATAAGGCAGGAATCATAAGTTACAGTTCCCAGTCAGGATGAAAATTTTATAGGGTGCCATGTAGACTACAAAATCATTCAAATGAAGAAGAATTTTCAGTGTAACACAGTTTTTCAAAACCATAAAATAATATGCACCTCACAAAATGCCACATTTCCAAGGGGTGGAGGGGCATCATACATATCCTGTCAGACCCCATGTTTCCAGGGAGCAATAACTAAGACACAATAAGCTCACCAACTGCTCAGTTTACTCAGGTATCTCACACACCTCCTTTCAAATCAAGATGCAGGCTCTGCACCATGAGGATATCTGGTGGGCCAATTTGTCTGCAGTGTCTACAGCTCTGATCTCTGTCAATGCTAGCAAAGCAGAACATGATGCTAAAATCACCTTTGTCACAGCTTTTGGCAGTTGCCAGCAACTATGCAATGAACTGGAGTAAATTAGAACTGTAGAGTTTTAGAAAAAGCAGGACTTCAAATAATAAAAAAGTTATCAGACCTTTCTGCTGCTGCCTAAGCCTCCTTGGTCCTGAATCAGAACAGAGCTGAGCTTTGCCAGGCCTGTGCAGAACCAGCCCTACCACAGCAGCTCCTCTGCTCTGCCTACTGCCTGCCTTCCACTAGAGCCTTTCTGCCAACAGCACTGAGATTTGTAGTGCTATGAAGGTTTGTGGTTGCATTCAAACTTGTAATTTGTTTAACCTGCTCATGACAACAAGAGGAAGACAACTTTGTTCCAAATGACTGCTAGATCCCATCATTAATAAGGAATCTAGTTCCTACTAGGATATCACCGATAAAAACAAGGTTTGCTGTTAATAAGAAGGATTGCTATGTCCTCTTGAAAAACAGCTGTCACTCTGTGGCTCAGGGGCTTTAGATCAACACTACAGGACACTGTGAAAAGTGGTAATTGCCACTGGGAGTGATGCATGCTACAAGGGAGAGGGAAGAGGTACTGGGGTCAGATGACAAGGATAGATTAGCAGAAGGACAAGCAGAAGGGGCTGAGAGGGTGTTGTGGTTTACCACCAGCCAGCAACCAATGCAGCCATTTGCTCACTCCCCCGCCAGCAGGATGTGGGAGAGAATCGGAAGAGTAAAAGTGAGAAAACTCGTGGGTTGATATAAAGACAGTTTTATAGGAAAAACAGAAGCCCTACATGCAAGCAAAGCAAACCAGGGAATTAGTTCACTGATTCCCATGGGCAGGCAGGTGTTCAGCCATCTCCAGGAGAGCAGGGCCCTATCACATGTAATGGTGACTTGAGAAAACAAACATCATCACTCCAAACATCCACCCCTTCACTCTTCTTCCCCCCACTTTATATACTCAGTGTGATGTTCTGTGGTATGGGATATCCCTTTGGTCAGTTGGGTCACCTGTCCCTGCTGTGGCTCCTCCCAAGCACCCCCAGCCCCTCCCCAGCGTGGCAGTACAAGAAGTACAAAAGGCCCCGCACTGTGCGAGCACTGCTCTCCAATAACAAATATCTCTACATTATCAACGTTGTTTTCAGTACAAACCTAAAACACAGCCCCATGTGAGTCACTCTGAAGAAAATTAACTCCATCCCAGCCAAAAGCAGCACAGGCAGTAAGAGCAAAGTTAGAGGTAATGCAGCAGAGGGAGGTGGGAATACAAACTGGTGGGACAGTGACAGCCCTGCCTGGGATGATGGGGAGCAAAGGATCCATTTTTCAATTAGCCAGAGCAAAAAGCCATTTTTTGCATGTGCATTGGGGCTACGTTTTGACCTTTTGAGTTTATACATGATTTTGAGAACAGTCAAATTCCTCATAAACCTTGGGGGGGTGGGGGGGAACACCCAAAAAACCCCAACACCCTAACAGAACCAAGTTTTAATATTTCACAGAAATTTGAGAAATATGACTGTGGAACATCCATTATTTTAAACCACCCTTCTGCACTCTGCAGTTGGAGTGTAGGTGGGAGGTGACAATTCAGATCTCTAAGTCCCAAGAACTGGCAAAGCGGCCAAGTCACATTAGCTTGGGGCTGGAAAGCAGCTGTTATGTAATTCTCTCTCATCTCCACCAGAACTGATGAGAAGTAGTTTAGGTTATTTACAACTGCTATAACATTTTCCTGCTTGTAGTCACCATGGCTTCCTATTAAAAAGCAATTTGGTTCTATATGGGAGTTTTATATGTAATACAGTATTTTTAACTCTCCCGGGGCTACATATTCTTCATACAATTATTGCAGCTTGATAGTGCAAGATTGTTGCACGGCAGCTATGCACCAAGTATAGCTGCAAACCAAGTCTACAGAGTTAAATCCTTAAAAACTGACATATGCTCCTGAGTGTTGACAGTGAACCTTGTCAGAGTGCACAGGACCCTGTGCATGCACTGGGGAGAGAGCAAAACAACCCTGGGACTCAGGCTCCCACTCACCTCCTTCTTTTCCTGCTTTTCCTTCTACCTAACCAGCACATTCTGTGATGCTGCTGCCCTGCTGAGCTCGATGGCATCTCTGCACAGCACTGTGCTCTGCAGAGCAAACATTTCCCAAGGGACAAGCACTGTAATTTTCTTTCTTCATCTCACTGGGCAGCATAGGAGGAAGACAAGTCAAAAATGGCATTTCAAACAGGGTACAGGTGATGATTGACCTTCCATACAGCTGTAGCTATTACATTCTCCCTTTCAAAGATTTTCTTTCAAGAATCTAAGTAAACAGGCTCTGCATTTAATTCCTCATCTGCAATAACTAGAGGCAAGGGCTGATCCTTCAGGAAGGTGACAAAGTTCAGGGTTTTGCTGGGATGAACTTGCCCAGCAGCGCAGCAGCAAAGAGCTCAAATAAGCTCCATTCTCAATTATTTTTCCCCTGAAGAAATTAAATCTGGAAATTTACAGTAAAGTGCATAAGAACACGAAATGCCATACTTTTACGACATCCTGTTCACATATTTCCCATTCAGAATTCCCTTACTATTTATCAAAGTGAACCCAGCTATAAACACTTACTTAAAAAGCCTATAAAGGTGAAATTAATACTCCTTTACAAACATACTTTTCACAGCTCTGTGCTTGAATTACTCTGAAACTGAAAACAACACATAAATCATGTTTTATCAAATGAAAATTTCTAAAATACATTTTGGACTTGACTTCCAAGAAACAAGATTTCTGTTCATATTTAATTTCAAGGTAGGAAAAGGAAATATGTTGCAAAAATATATAAAAAGCATTTTTTATGCCAGTGAAACAAAGGCAAAGTTATAAGTGAGATATAAAACTCACAGGTTAGGCCAACAGAAAGTAAAGCTGCCTCACATGCTGCACTTTCAGAGACAGGCACATTGCTTCCACCTTTGCTGGCACATTTTTGTTGGCCTTCTCTTCAGCACGTTTAGCAAATCCATCAGCACATACTCAACACAAGAAATATTTAACAAGAACGAGGCTCTCTAAAGAAGGCTTTCAGTCTGAAACTATTTTTTCCAAGTGCTAGTCCTCTTACTAGTGAGAGACTAGAAATCCATTCCTAACCTTTTTGGTGTGTACACAAGCAGTTCTATTTATTTTATTGATTTTTTTTCCTTTCTCACCCACAATTCCTACAGATATTTATGTGTATGAAAAAAAAACAATCTGTACTCAAGGCCTGGACTTATATCACAGATTCCCTTAAAAAAAAAAAAGTTAAAATGTCCATGTCAAGACCAAATTTCAGGTGTTTTTTCTTGGTTTTAAGCAGTCATAGAACATTCCCTACCATAAGGTGCTACCCTCCTTTCCTTTCTAGGTTTGATAGTATTCAGTAACACTGGAAACAATTCCTAATATTTCCTCCCTATGCTATGGGAATAAATGAAGTTAATGAGGGATTAAATACATAATGGTGATAGTAAACAGACTGAAATAAATATTTGAGCAGAAGCTAAGTCTGAACCCAGACTTGAATTTGGTAGAAAACCTGTGGCATGCCACTGAGGATTTCCATGTGACCAACATCTGTAGCATTTTTAGAGCTATAAAATGCCTCAGTGGCTAGTTATAAACTCCTTGTGATATATTTATAGTTCATGGAAAAAGTAAATAAATAAGAAAAGTAAGTATGACTGACTTGGCACAGATTTGTGTTTTTTTCGGTGAGAACTTTTGAGTGAACAGAGATAGAACTGATTCCACATTCCAGTGGTGTACAATTTCTTTTCCCTCACACTTCATACTGGACAGGAGTGATACAAGACACCAACGGGATACGATGGAGCACAGGATTCTCTACACAGAGACAGCACCTGCCTCTTGTCTACCTCCTCTGGCAATATCAAGTGACCTAAAGAGCAATGATACAGCTGCTGCCTGGCAAGAGATTAATGCAGAGAGCACCGAGATAAAGCTCAAAGGCTTGAGGAAGCACCAAAAGCCTTAGCAGAGATTAACTCAATCCCTTGACTGAAGTAGAGCATCGACTCTTTCCTACTTGGTCTCCCACAGTAGGAGCCCAGCTGGCAGAATGATTTCCTGTAGATGTTAGAGCTGAGGCCACTGCCAAGGCTCATGTTATATAACCTGCCTCCGTGACAATGGTTCCTCACAAACACAGCCCACCCAGAGCAGCTTCCCTTGGGCTTTTGGTTGTCAAAGTTTACAATCTTTTGGGATTTTGTTTGCCATTTTTGTTTGGGGATTTTTAGGTTTTGTTTGTTTGAAACTGTCACAATCTCGGTGTGACAGTAAAGAGTTTTGAAGAGCATATGTACTACTGTATCCCAACAGCCCCCTTTGCAATAACACATTTGGTGAGGCTTTCCACAGTTATTATTTTTCTGCAAATGCTTCTTTAATTTACCTAACTGAGCCCAGGGTTGTCTTATTTACCCATTTTGGAACATGTTTGTCTCTGGACAGAGCTAGCGAAGGAGAAGAATAAATGCTATCAAATAACTGAATTTTTTCCTGTTTGGTATAATTTCCAGCAATTTCAAGTGTTGCATAGCCTCTTCAGGGTAACTGCTGTAAAATATTAACTGAAAATGGAAATCTACCAGGAATCACATTCACATGAATGGTTCACATGAATTATCATGAGTACATCCAAAAGGATAGCTACCTAATTGACAAAACATCCATAAATATTTATTTCCTGATAAGTAAGATAACATGCATGCAAAAAAATTTAAAAACTAAAAGCAAAATAACTAAATGGATATTAAGTTTTCAGATACCTGTAAAGCATGTGCTGTTATAATGCTGCTTCACATCCAATTCCCTGCTGGGACTGCAGCTTTGCTGAGCTAAATACAGTATATAACAGGTAGTTTTTTAGCCAACTGTTTATTCACCACTTTTATGGGTATTAATCTGAAGTAAAAAACTTATTCTACATTTATTCAACTTACTAGTTCAGGGAGAACACAGGTCACATGCACAAACAATCCTTACCTAAAACTCTCTTTCACTGGATATTAAAATGGTGGGAGATAAATGGAAAAAAACCCACAATTACTTCTAAAAGCAAAACATTATTTTCTTTCTAATCCTGCAGTATTAGTCTCTTGTGTAGCAAAGAGATCCTGAGTGTAGTAAAAATGCAACTTGTTGTGAGATAACATTACTTAATTAAGAAATAATAAATTCAAGTGCATTAAAGCTTTTACATCAGCAGTCACAATGCTGATCTGTATGCTGACATCACCTTTCAGAGCAAAACAAGTCCTTTCACAACCACTTCATTTTGGGCACCACCTTTCCCTTGATTATACATAAACAGCAAAACAGCTGTCAACTCCTAAACTTACTCAAATGTCCTATTTAATTAGGTTTTGGTTTACAGCATAACTACTTTCTAAGGTTAATTCTGAATAGGCATTATGATTGATGATCAACAAAAATAACCATGAAATTTTAAAATTCCAGACAGAGTTTGCAGAAGTAATAGGAATTGTGTTAGTAATTACTGAGACAATAATTTTATAATTGCTCCTACCTTAAACCACAAAAGGCAAGGTCAGTCCCTGTGAGTAACCTATTCCAGTGGAGCTGAAGTTTATCAGGAAAGCAAACAAATCATATAAACACGTTAATTAACTGCTCAATTGCTTGGTCATATCTCAATCTTTAAGCCATATGGAAGACAGGCAATTTAGATATAAAACATACTAGTTTTGTTTATTTACAAAGGGAGTACATTTTGACCACAGGCTCTCCCTAAAAAATATCACAAGGAGCTCAGTTGGAGTTCCAACGATCATGTTATCTCTAAAAGCAGACATCTGAACTTGAGTACAGCATCAGCAATGGGAAGAAATATTGCACTTAGTGATACTGGGTTAAATTGACAGACTTTACCAAATTCCAGATCACACCCAGAGACCTGAAATCATTCTTTTTTTGCCCAGATACGTTGGTTAGTTAAACAGCTGGAAAATTAAGTTTTACGGTCAGCAAAAATAGAAGTTTTGTGCATGAAAAATGCTGGATCCTTGTACCTGTGAAAATAAAATGGTTTTGCTAATGTAATTATGGATTCATTAAAAAAAAACCCAGGTATTTCAGCATACTTCAGCATTTGACTCTCAAAAATCTGTTAACATGCTTGATGTGATTTTTAAAATTACGTTGACCTGTGCAAACCATTTTGATGTTCAACCATGCTTTAAGTCTTTGAAATTCAGTAATAGAAGTTCAGAGGCAAGAAAAACACCGTGTCTTTGCCTGTGAAACCCTTCCCATTTTTTAATGAGTGTTGCATCCCTTCCTTCATGTGCAGCCCCCAAAAGCTCGGCAGTTCGAGAACTCCAGAACCAGACCCCAAGGAGCAGCAGCAATGATCCTGAAGCTGTCACCAGATCAACAGTGAGTCAGGATCTCCCTGCTGGGGATGTGGGGGAACAAGGGGGATGAAAGGATAGAAGGCGACCTGGGCCCCTTCACAGCCAGATCCCAGCTCCAATTTTCCTCCTACAATTGCCTTCTTCCCTGCAGACTCCTTGTCTTCTTCCACTCCGTACTCAGCTGAACCGTGCCACAGTGCTGAAGGTTCAAACACTATTAACCAACCATGCCTTGTAAGAACTCGTTTGTTTCCTACAACTTCCAGTAAAACTTCTATAAAATAAAGATTAAAAGCGTAATGGTTTTAAAACACACACTAGAAATGCAGAAAATGCCGTTTTTAAGATCACACAAGAAATGTGTACATGCAGATGCTATTACAATTGCACACTCACCTTTTCTCCAGAGAAGCTTGATCTTATTCAGTAATTAGGACAAATTTATGAGAAGATGGGGTAATAACCACTAGTGCCACAGAAACCTGGAATGTGACAGTGGTTTATTTCCATTGATTTGCAGTCTGAATACCGTGTATAGGTTTCTTTGTATAAGCAAATTTTAAATACTAACTCCAGAAAAAAATGGCTGATGTACAATATATTACTGCAGTGCTGTATCCTTTTTATCCATAATAGTATAAACCTGTTATTAAAAAGACAGATTATAAATTAAAACTGAACAGGAAATATGAAAGCCACTTTTCTTTTTCAACTGAAACACACATGTACATGTTACAAATCAGCCTGTATGTTAGTAAAAATTCAAAGTTTAAATTTTTCTGCTTCTTTAAAAAGTTCTGAAGACTCACAATTGCATTTGGCAGACCTAATGTCTATTTAAACCGTTGCTCACTATCTCACGGTATGCTGTGTATTTTCACACAACCATGCAATTCTGAAATGGAACAATCTTTTTAACCTTTAATGAGGCTCAGAAGTTTTTTTCATTTCACACCCTTTTGCACCAACATCCTAGGAACACTTATCACTGCATATCAATAAACGCTTGAATAAATATAAAAGAAAGCAAATTATAAGCAAAAAACAGTTATTGCTAGGTACTTGTCTCTGTTGTGAGATACTTGTCAACATTTTCTGCTTGCATTCAGAAGCTATGCATGAGCACATCGACAAATCACCAAAACAAAATTGAGATTTTATCCTCAAAAATCCTACCAAGTAATTCTGACATCATAAAAGCAAAATCAGTAGAAATATTTGTATTCAGCTGACTTTGTACATGTATAAGAAGTACTGAAACACACCTTTATTTACAAGTGGAATCAATGTAAAATATTTATCTTGCACACATGTAATGTATCAGCCAAATACAACAGGACAGATAAACCACAGTAACTGGCATTAGACAACTTCTATGTGTCCCAAGAAAGTTACTCAGCACAAAACGTCATCCACTTAACCTTCTAAAGAGCAAGCCCTTGACTGAAATGGAAAACAGTGATACTTCCATAAATCTTCCCTTTCCTACCTGCCCATCACCCTTATTTTGGGATTCCTTCATTGCAAACCAACTCAGTTTCTGCAAACTTTCCTTCATGTAACAAAGTGTGTCCAATACACATGACAATTTTAACATATCCCTTGCACATTTAGTGACAGAATGTCACAGTCTTGGCAACCTAAGGAGCTCCTGACACGCAGCATCCAACATGCCAACTAATTCTAAGGCTTCTTGTTATAAAATACAAGCAAAGATGGCATCACAAAGCTTATGTTCCCACAGACTGAAGTTGACATTAGCTCAGGTCAGAATTAAAACATTTTCTATCTGATTTATAGACCCATACAAGTGGCATATTGAAAATCAAGATATTTTTCTGACTTATTGCCAATAATAAAAGGTCTGTTGACCAAAGTCCACAGACAGGTCTAAGGATTAGCTGGGTTATGTAAGTGATTAGCCAAGGTTAAAATAATCAAGCACTGAAATTATGATCCAGGACAATATTTGTCCTTCCCTTGTTACTGGAATTGTTGAACAGAGGACAAGAAAGGAAAACTTGCATCTACCTCTGCTTTTGCTGGGGGCAAGAACAGTGTTACAAGCAGTTTTGTAAAGGTCTGTTCACATTAGGATCACTGCTTCCATAAAATTTGTCCATGAAACTGCCTCTACTGTTCAAACAAGACACCACTAGCTTGCATCTCAACCTAGTGTCTCAGCTGAACTTTTAACACCACAGCTATTAAAAAAAAACTTTCCACGTGTCCAAAACATCTGAAATGCCATTTTTGTAATTCCTTTCAGACACAGTATGTAATGCAAGCTGCAAAAACAAGTGCCTTGTTACACGCTTCAGCAATACACCTCCATGTCTTTGCAAACTAGTTCAACAAGTAACCCAGTTTTTTTCAAATTCCTTTAAGTTATCTGCATGCCCCTGTGACTCATGCAGTAGATAAATTGCTGAGGAACTCTGTGAGAACCCATCCCAGGGTCCCACATGGTTGGTTTTTAACACTACTTTATTTATTAGTGATATTTTAGTATCATTTTTATTGCACAGAAGGAACACCATGCAGTACCAATCCCTTTTGCTTAGCTTACTGAGCATTTTTAAGGTTTGTGTGCAAAACACAAACAAAATTTGTGATCACAATTCATGATACAGCCAAAAATGATAATTTTATAAGACTTAAAATTAATGTGTTTGGGGTTTTTTTTTAAAGTTTGGGATAGTCACAACTTTGAATGAATTAATCACATCCAACCCAAAACCTAAGCAGCCTGAATAAAATGGTTTTTTAATCAGTCAGCACACCACTGATATTTAGTGATGCCGTATTCATATCCTCACCTTTAGAGTCATGTGAGTAGCCATTTCTCCCATAAACCACCCCTGTTCCTTATGAACACATCCATGACTGCATCTTTGCCATGCTCTCACCTCAGAACTCAGCCTTCCAAAGATTCATGGGTTAATCAGTAGTGGACTAGAAATACCTGGGGTTTTCCACCACTGTTTGCACTCTAAAGAAAAAGCACAACTGGATGTGAAGAGGAGAAATACTGTATTTACCAATATTTTGAAAATAATATAATATTTAAATCCACTCTTTGTGCCACACAAACCGGTAACAAATATATACATAAGTCCTGCAGCTCTTTGTCACATGTGCTCAACTAAGACTGATGCATTTCAGCTATTTAGTTACTTTTTAACCATAACTTTAACCCAGTACCCTTCTGCTGTTTAAGGATGAGGCCTTTTACTATTTTGAGATCAGGGACTGATTTGTAAACACATGTGCACATTTATAAATACGTTTTTCAAACCTGCAAGGCATTTCCATCTTGTGAGGGGAGCAAAAAGCTGTATCTCCCTATGACATTACTTAGATTTGACTAACAAGAGGGTGCCAAGGAATCACTACTGACAGGACAAATCTCAAGTTTGGGGTTAACTGCAGAATGGAGGTTCCCAAAGACCAATGCCCAATCCCAAGTGTGCACAGTCCAGCAGAGCTCTCTCACCACCAGCCCTGGAGTCACCAGCTCAGGAACTATGCTTGAGAACTCCCCTTCTAAGGCATATTACAGAAAATTGTTTCTCACTGGCAAACAGATATACTAAGATCTCCTGCAGTAATCAAATAATTAGACATATTCAATTGTCTTTAAATGCTTGCATTTCTTTCTTTCACATATTGACAGACACCAGAATTATCAGAGGTTCACATTTCTACAGTACTATGCCCCGTCTTCCCACCTCTTAATAAAGGAGACTAAGGCAGAGAAGCTAAATAAAAGGTCCTGTGAACCCACTTGCAATTCTTCCCCACACCAGGAATGCACAGGGTAGAAAAGAAGAGCACAAGTAAAATTATATTCTTTATTCATTCCATTTTAGCTGTGAATAGTCCTATTATACAAATACAGTATAAATTCCAAAATCACAATATATTACAAAATAAAAAAGTACAAACTGCATTACTTAATAAATATATCTAACAAGTTAATCAGAAAGTAGAAGAGACAAGAGTTCATCAGAAAGTAGAAGAGACAGAATCCATATTGGAGACATTTAAATGTTTGACCCAGCAAACCATACAAACCTCAATTTAAGTATTTTTTTTTCTTTTAAACCATAATGTAGAATACCATTCCTGATTTCTTGATTAGAAAATAAAGTCACGTGAATAAAATGTTGTGATCAGATAATGATTTGTTGGTGAAACACCAGTGCCAAAAAAGAAGCAGGGCTTATACGAAAGACACCATAACCCCAGAAACAAGAACACAAACACTGAGGTGCAGCCAAGGCAATTACTGCCAAAGCAGGAGACTATTATCTAGTCACAACATTCTATTGCAAGTTAATGTTCTGTTATTATAGATAAATAATATAAATGGAGCAGAGAGTGAGCCAACCAGGCAACAAGAGGCCAGTTTACTCAAAACAATAATTAAAAACAGAAGAGGCAATTGCTCCCTGCACTGTTCACGTGTAGCTGCATTCCAACTGGTACAAAGGACCTGTTTGGCGCTCCAGGCAGAGAAAGCAACTGCTCCTAAAAGCAACCTGTTCTCACTTTGCTGCACTTTTACAAAAGCCATTCTCTTAATTCTGCAAGAAAATACCCACAATATTTTCATCAACTAAGGGGGGGTCAGTTTGACATCAACTTCATTTGGTAAAAATATAAGGTTTATGGGTAAAAAAACACAGCAAAAAATAGCTGTTACATCATAAGCCTTATTTACAAAAACTGTTTACAAACGTTTTTGGCTGTACAGCTGAAAGCCAGATACTAATGTAAGATGTAGAAGATGGAGGTAACAGTTTAAAAATAGTGTGCAAAAAATACATTCTTATAGAAAATAGACAGTGGGGAGGGGAGACACAAACAAACACAGAGAAATCCGCTTGCAAATAACCCGAGGCTAGATTTTTACAACAGAATATTACAACTACGTCTGTACTTATCCCCCGGAACCTACAGTCTTTCTCAGTCTTTCTCAGGGGTGCTGCTGCTTCATTAAGGATTAAGGCATCACCATCACAGCCAGCACACCTCTGTGTCAGTCCCTGCAGCAAAGCTCCCAGCCCGCGGCTCTCACGAGCAGGCATTCTGCTCAATGTACATCTTGGACAAGGACACTGCCATGGACTTGGCCAGCTCCTCATCCCGCCTGCGCTGTACCTGAGTCTGTCTGCACCACGCCTCGTACTCCGGGTTGGGGCACACGCGGTCCAGCACGGCATCGTAGTGCCCATTGCTAAGCCAGCTCAGCCAGATACTGGGCCGCGTCGGGTCCTCGGGCCCCAGGTAGTGAACCATGGTGGAAACGGTGGGGCTCTCGGGCCGGCCGCCCGTGGTGAGGTGGATGTTCACGTTCAGCATCTGCCCCATGGCCAGCAGCTCCGGGTAGCCGGCCCAGGCCCCGTCCTGGGCGGCGCCGATGAGGAACTCTCCCACGTCGCCCTCGATGATGGGGTTGAAGTGGTCCAGGTGGTCGGCGATGTAGTGCACGGTCTGCTCGCGGAGCTCGCCGTGCAGCCGCTGGTCCCCGTACACCGCCTTGCAGACGGCGCGGTACAGGCAGTTCCCGTCGGGGATGATGTGGAAGCGGAACCGGCCCTTCTGCCGCAGGTACTTGTCCTGCTTCTCCACCTCGGCCAGGTACAGCGCCAGCTTCTCGCTGCGCTCCGCTCTGCCGCCGGGCCCCCGCCGCACGTCGGGCCCCGCCGCCTCCTCCTCCTCCTCGCCGTGCGCGGGGCCCCCGCTCCGCTCCGCGGGGCCGCAGCCGGGAACCAGCCCGGGCTGGGCGCCGGCGGCCGCCGCCTGCAGCGCCTGGCAGTGCTCGCTGAGCCGCAGGCTGCGGTTGCTGGGCTCCTCGGCCGCGGCCTCGCCGTCGCCCCCGGCCTGCCGCACGCTCTCCAGGATACCCTCCAGCCAGGCGCGGCTGCGCGGCGAGCCCGGCACCAGCTCTGCGGCGGCCTCGGCGCGCTGCACGATGCGGATGGGCACGATCCGCTCCAGCGGCCGCCGGCGGCTGACGGTGACCTGCGCGCAGGAGCTGAACTGCGGGCCGCCCGCCGGCCGCCCGGCCGGGCCCGCCGCGGGGCCGCTCGGCATCACCTCCAGGCAGGACGAGAAGGCGGGCATGGCGGCGGCGCGGCTGCTGCTG